>CM016565.1:3501012-4101012 GCA_003412495.2 Echium plantagineum
AGCGTGAAGATACAATGTCAGGAGGAGGATATTCACCAATATCAACAGGGTCCTCCAACAAGCAGACAGAAGTGGAAGATACTCACCATGTAATGGACCTGAGCAGTGAATCAGCTGGGCCAGTGTCAGAAGACGAGGCAGAAACTCCTTATACCAACAACAGTGATGAAAAAGATGATCTCGAGTCTTTAAGTGACATCGAAGAATGTTTCCTGAGGCAACTTGATGAGAATCAAAATGCCAAAAATGATTTCAGGAAAAAATTGGAGGGTATCCTATGTAAGGACGTCAGCCCTAAAAGTGGCTCTACTTCCGTTAGTGATACCTACACGACATTATATAACAACCATCTCGAAGCTCTGAGCCTGGCAGGAGATGAATTCGGGGAAAGTTCAGTCCCCATGAGACTAGATGCAGCAGCAATATATTAACTTAGAGATCGCCAATCCGCCCAAAAAGACTAAAGAGACGATATGGTAGTCATCATCCACTGCTAGCAATCTGAAATGGGCATTCTGCTGTGTTTAGAAGATGACCATTTAGACCCTAGAATCACTGGAATCCTGAACTGCGGAGTATTGTTTTTTGTAAATTATGTGCTAGTTTTAGTCTGTGTTAGACGATAGGTTGTTATTTCTATTGCTCAAGGATTTGAACGATATTGTTAGTCACTCTTCAGCTGAGAGCTGAGCGTGTTCTATGTTAGTCACGTCAATGGTTATTGGACAAACTTAACTCGAACAAAATGGTGTGGCCTAAGAAAAGACTAATAGTGTTGATGTAACACGTTACCTATCGATTATATATCGATGTTTAAGTCCTCGTCTACTAGTTCCATATCGATTATATATCGATGTTTAAGTCCTCGTCAACTTGTTCCATATCGATCATATATCGATGACGTTACATTAAAGTTGTCAACTTAGGTGTGCTTTAGAGAATTAATTTGTCCATCATGATATGAGTCGAGGAGTATTGCTCCACAAAAGAAGGAAGTAAAGTAATGCTCTTATTAAAATAGTGCATGTTAATGAAAAATATTCGAATTCGATTGATTTAGAGTCAAAGTTGAAACAAAATTTCTCCCATCTTTAGTCATGCTTGGCTGATTTTTTCTTCTGATTTTTTCAATCATGCTTATTATTATAGTTTGGGAAGATTTCCTTGAAGATTCCTATACTTTTTATTCCAGCGAAATATATTTAAAAAAAATGGATTTTCGTGCTCCAAAGTTGAATATTGTCCATAGGTATCATGATAACATTTTTTTTGTGTAAAGGGTAATTTTGTACTAGATCTTGAAATCATTCCATGAAGATTTGCTTTGTTTGCACTTTAATTTTTCTTGAACATCATAGAAATTATTATCTTGAGATCAAAGTCATTTATGCATTTAATTGGGTGTTTTATGTTACACTTCAAGGACAATCATGTGTACTTAAGAAGAATGTTAAATTGTTGATTAATCGGAGTAATTATTTCATGTTTGTGAGTTGAAACGGTCGATTAACCAAAGTTATCGAGATATCTAAATAATATTTTATCAAACTCATCATACAATTCAAAATATTTATGATCAAGATTTTATTTCAAAACTCGACAATGTCGCTTAAAATATCAAACTATATTTAAATTAAATTCCCACCATATATATATGCACTCGAGTATTTGAACAACCTTGGGAAAAGATGCATAGCAAAAACGTGAGAAATATGTTAGAAGCAAACCAAGAGAACGAGAAACACGACAACATTAAGGTTGAGTATCCATATCGATCATGGTCAAATCGCCATCAGTCGAACCATGAGAGCAACATCACATCTTAAGCCTTTTAACATTTCACGAGCCAATACTCGATTATGTTCCTATTTGGAGAAAGATGCTCTGATCAACAATCAAGCTAATGGACGGATGACTTTATTTCCAACCATTAAATACAAAAAACAACCCGAAACGGCAGAGATAATCGCCTATGTTTGGACTAGGAACCTAGTTGATCATCTAACATTCAAAAGGTTCGAGTTGGCCACCTAACTTCTTAACTAGTTCCCATTCAGCATATTGGTCAATTATAATGTTAATTATTGACTAAATGGGAACGTAATGTAATTAGTCGATAATTGACCAATGTGGTGAATGAGAACGATTTAAGAAGTTAGATGATCAACTCGGACCTTTTAAAAGTTAGGTGGTCAACTGGTTCGTGATCGAAACATATATGATCATCCCGGCCGTTTGCCGAAAAAAAAAATGAATATGTTTATAAAATAATGGATTTATAATCCAACAATTACAATGCAAATATTGCACATTATTTCACCATCTTATGATTGTATAAATATAAATCAAGTACTCCATTATGGTCCAATAAAGAGATAACAACAAGAGGAAGACATATATTAACTGAAAAAATGAATGTTTCAAATTATATATGTACAATTGCTTAAATACTTGTAACCCTAAAATATACTAGATTTTAATTTCCATCAATACTATAAACTGAAGATATTAGCTAGCATATAGTATATGATATCAACTCAAACCTGGAGCGAGGCCTCATGAATCATGATGATAATTCATTATTAATAATGTAATTAACAACCACTTAATTTGGTAATCATAAATCAAGATCCTAAACATGCCTCCCAGAACAACTTATCTTGCTCTCTTTGGTTGATCAACTTCATACTTTGATTATTATTATCTCCACAATTATTATTACATGATCTTGTTGATTCTTGATGTTCTTCATGCTTGCTCTTCTTCAATGCTTGATTAACAACACCCTCGTCCTCCCCATCATCATCATCATCTTCGCTTGAATATTGCAGATACCGAAAACGATCATCATCATCATCATCATCATCACTTATTACATGCACCAACCTATCTTTTCTCTTCCTATCATGAATAACTATGTAGTCTTCAGACAAAACTGAACTACAAGACAAAGCATCATCATGATCATGATCATGATCATGATGATCTTCGTCCTTGGTTGAGCTATTCTTGATGATTTTATTGATATTATTAGTAGCATGATGATAATCTATAGTCTCAGAGTCAGCTGAATCTTCAAATAACAAGTAAGATGACAAATCAAACAACTTCTTGTTGCCATCCATTTTGGAAAATAACTATAATATCCACATGCAACACTATAGCTTTTTTTTTTTCTTCTTTCTCGAAAGTATAATATTAGTATAATAGTAGTGTTTTTTTCTTGTGAAATGATAGGTAAAAAGAAGTATCTATGAGGAGATAAAGCAAGATGGGAAAATTTATACCCAAAATGTTAGTCAAAGATATGATATGAATGATAAGAAGAAACAACCAAATGGGGAAATTATAATTGCATGTGGGTCCAATTCAAGCACTTTTGGAATTTTTTTTTTTTTTTTTGTTAATTAGCGATATAAGCACTTTTGGAATTATTGAAAACTAAAAACGAGGCCCTTAATTACATATAATAAATTCTAAATTTTTAATAACTCATTATTATCACAAAAAATCGGTGTATAAAAAAATACTAAGCTTGAGCCTTTTTTAACCGTTTGTCCCTAAACTGTCATATAAAGTATTTTGGTTATACAAAAAAAATTAAAATGTACCTCATATTGTTTGAAATAGTGACAAGGACAAAATAGTCATTTTCATTGTTTTGTTGTTCATCAATGTTGTGCTAAGACTATAAAATTACTCCCTTGCTTAGTCTTTACAAATTATATTGTTGTTCATGAATGTCGTGTTGAACGCATATAGTACTCCCTCCGTTCCTAAATGATTGATATATTTTGATTTTTTATGGTAAATAAAACACGATTTCAAACATAAATATCTACTAGTCTACATATGAAAAAATTATAAAAAGTTGATAGTTCAAAAATATATATTGAGACGAATTTAACAAGATATCATATGACTATATTATTTTTTATTGGTTAATGAGAATTATTGATTTAAATTTTTTAAAGTTTGATCATGTAAAATCAAAATGTATCAATCATTTAGGGACAGAGAAAATAATATTATTTGTTTGAATAAAATAGTCGTTTTATAAATGATTAGTCAATTTTTTGAATAAATTGATAAAGAAGGAAGCATAATAAATTAACGGAGTATAACATTGTTACTCCAAAAGTCAATTTTGTGGAATAAACTAAAGATGAGAATGTGAAAAGATTGATGATCAAATGATTCCAGAAGGAATTAGGAACACTAGTAGAAGTAATACTGTTTTCCACACGAGTTTTTATAGTATATTTTATTTTAGTCCATATAGACGAAGACGACCAAGACTTCCATTCTTAAAAGAGACAGACCCCTCTACGTCTCTAATATCAATATAATATTAATTCGTGTTTCATAATCTGGTAATAGCTGAGTCAAATTTTTAATTATGAAAATTTTGAGTTTAAATTTGTTAGAAATAATTTGTTTCATTGTAAATTAGAATTTTTTGTATTTATTATATGTAATACCGTTGCATTTAATTTTCATCGTTAATTTAGAAAAAAGATTGACTAGACACAATAATAGTACGTTTTAAAAAACTGCTACTTGGATAAAGAGGTTCGTGACAGTTACTCCCTCCGTTCCAAAATACTTGACTTCACGCATTTCGAAACACAACTTCAATCGTCAATTACTTTATATTTACATTATATAAAATTACAAAAAAATAATATTATGAAAGTATTTTGAAAAACGAATTCAATTATATCAATTTTATATTTTTTGGACTAATGAATATAAAGTAATTTGTAGTCAAAGTTTGACACGAATTCCCAAAACGTCAATTAAATTGGAACGGAGGGAGTATTATTTACTTTGAATCTCGCCGAACTTTTTTTTTTTTTTTGGTAAATTAGCGATGAGATGAGTTTCGAATCCAATTGAATAGTCTTATGTTTTAAAACATTGTAGTGAATCATAAAAACTTTCACGAGTAACAAATGGGCATTTGGTCTAGTGGTATGATTCTCGCTTAGGGTGCGAGAGGTCCCGAGTTCAATTCTCGGAATGCCCCTTTCTTTTTTTCCTCCTTTTTTCGGCGCCAAAACCTGTTTTATCCGACAAGATTTTAACGTTCTTGCATCAAATAGATAAGGAAAACTACAACCACAAACTCCCCACCGTACAACCACCACCATTATTTTCAGCTCATCACCTCCTTCAACAAACCAACCAATTTGCATAATTGCATTGCTTCGTTTTCAAGAAATGGCAATTTCTTGTTCCACCTCAGGGTGGTTCTCCATTCTCACCTCCACCCCCCCTTCACGCACCTCTCCTTCATTCATTTCCAAACTTAGTCCTCTTAGTATTCTTAGTAGTCAAAATAAATGTGAGAAGAAAATGTCTGGTGGTAAAGTAACACATCATAAATCAGTTGTTGAGGTAATTTGATCCTACCCCTTTTCGGAATATTGTCTAGTTTTGAGTTTTGATGGCCGACTTTAATATTTTTGTTTAAGTTGTATACTAGTTTCGGATTTTTTTAGTTGCCAGTTTAGCCATTTGGGGTTTCGTTTCAAATGTTTGTGTAGATAATACTACGTACCTTTTTTTAGTCATTGTTGTTGGGTGCATTTTATACTTGATTAGGATATAAAAGGAGAATTCGACTAAAAGATGCATTGAAATTGTGGAATGACAAGAATCGAAATTCAATTTCTGTAAGCTAGAATGACAACAGTAATATTGAGTGAAAGATGTAATAAACTTTACTATTGATATGTGAATATTGATTCGGAAAAATGTTGCTTGTATAAATTAAGGATGCAAAGTTTGTTAATTTTGATAATGGAAAGTCGAACTAGACAGGGATGGAGGTGGTGTTGGTATTGATTCATGTGTCGGTTTTAGCGAGCTCACTGCATTTACTAGTTGTTTGGAGGTACTTTATTCATGTTAACAGACTAACAGTAGTCTGGTTTCTATATTGGTGTGGTTATTTGTTATGCTAGTGTTATATGTTAGATATTTGTTTCATGTTGCCAAGATTCTATTTTTTAATGCGATTAAATTGAGGTTGTAAAATTTGATAATGGGATCAGTAAAGATTTATTCATTCGCTAGTATGCAAAAGTCCGGTTAGGGGGAAGGCACTTTGGAGGGATTGGGCATGTTGTTGTTGTTGTTTATTTGCAGATAATCTAGCTTTTGAAGGCCTTCTTTTCACAGGAATGTTACCAGTTCTGAATATGTTCAGTGCAGATGGCGAAGAACTAATCTTTAAGAAATAGTTCATTTACTTATCATTTCAACAATTTGGCCGTTTCAGTCTTTTCATTAGCTCTGTCTGTCATGATTGTCACAATATGCTTACTAGTTTATATGTTTGAATATCGAAGGAAGCTTCGCTGGTGAAACTTCAGAAAAGAATAGGAAAGGAGAAGTCGTTCTCAAATGGAGAGGGGTGCGATGGCAAAAGTAAACAAGGGCGGCCTCAATCAGCAGGATTCAAATCATATGGATTACAGAGGAAAGGGAATAAAGGAGTTATCTTTGATTCAAAGGAACAAGAGGTACATGATTAACCTCATACTTCTACATTTGACATTGTTAGTAGTCGTATGAGGGGTCTCACCCTCGCTTATGTAGTAGCAACTGGTGCACCATTACTTGGAAACCTACAATAGTTACATTTAAAATTTTCTCGTAAAATTTGGCATGATGTTAGCATTAAACTTTGGACCTTTAAGATTAATCATTTCTTTTTAGGTTGAATCTGGAAATCTTCAAGATGCTACTTCCTTTAATGCTGTTGTAAAGGTACAATACATAAACATACTGCACTAATCTACTATTGTAATATATTGTTGTAAAAGTAATTATGAATTTGAATAGAAAACAAATGTTATCTAATATCTCTCCCCTTTTCTAACTGCATAGGTATATTGCACGCATACTGCACCGAACTATTCTCTTCCTTGGCAGAAACAAAGACAATTCACTAGCACTGGAAGGCAGGTTCTGTCAATAATTTTGTGATACATGTACAGTAGCGATCTGCACAATGCTAACACTTTTTCTTTCGGTGATATTTGATTTTCCTACAGTGCTTTTATGATTGGGGATGGAAAGCTCTTGACAAATGCTCATTGTGTCGAACATGAAACTCAAGTATGTTTTGTATATAGACTCTAATTTCCCTCCTAGTTACGTACCTAGCATTTGAGGTTACTACTTCCTCTATATTTATTTGAATGGTCTACCTTGAATTTCACAAAAAATTAAGTCACCGGACTTACTGTAAATGTGTTACATATCCTATTTTTGAAGTTAAATAAGAGTATTAGAGAAAACATATTAATCAACAGATAACATTTAAAGAAACAAATTAGTAATGTTGCACAATTATGGTAAAGATGGAGAATGTTGTTAAAAATGCAGAGATGGATCATTATTTTTTGACAAGTATGTCTTTCAAATAAAAAACTGGAAGTGTTACTTTTGCAAAAGTCGTAATCAGTATAACGGAAGCTGTCTCAGTTTTATTTATGTGCTTATATGCTCTATCGTTGTAGGTGAAAGTGAAAAGAAGGGGAGATGATACAAAGTATGTGGCTAAGGTATTAACCTAATGATCCTTTTCGTTTTTCCATTTTTGTGGGCTGTCATAACCTTAAGGACGTCCCACATGTCTTTGGTCGTATATGCTCCTGGTATATGTTGATGGAAAATTGATTACATCTACTTGGACATGCAGATCTGATTGTTAAGTTTGAACTTTTGAAGGTTTATGCCTATGATAACATGTCATAATCTCCATATTATTCAGTGAGTCCCTTGAAAAACATACAAAACCCTCCAACTAAAAAAAAAAATTATGTAGCAGTTCAGTTGGCTTGATAATCAATCTCTATCTGTGCATGATCTTATTAATGATACTAAGTTACTAACACATACAATGATGAAAAAAATTCAGATTTATTGTTGCATTTGATTTCTGAATCTCATACGTCTTAGCAGTCTTCTTGTTTACTTTTTGTGGGAAAAGATGTCAAATTCTGCATCATGCTATTATTGATATCTGACTGTCGAAAATATTTATGCAGGTTCTAGCTAGAGGGATAGAGTGTGATATTGCTTTACTTTCTGTCGAGAACAAGGAATTCTGGGAAGGAGCTGAGCCCTTGAGCTTGGGACGTTTGCCTCATTTGCAGGTGCTTGTCCTTTTATGGTTGACTTCATAAATCTACTATTTTTATTTCAGCTTGCATTATACTACCTCCATATTCCATCCCTTTAGAAAGGGATATTTACTTTTGCACGATGTTTCAAGTGAATTCAAATTTATCTAACAAAGGTGCTTTATCCGCCATCTTTAAAACTAGAACGAGAAACGTTTCAGGATTGCTAAAAAGGAAAAAGAGATGGAGGGATTAACTAACTATGTTTTTTATGAGGCTTACGCACTCAATGTACTCACTTGTTTGGATCTCAGGATGCAGTCACTGATTCCGTTTGCTTCTCTTGTTTGCAGGATTCTGTCACTGTAGTTGGATATCCCCTTGGCGGAGATACCATATCAGTGACTAAAGGAGTAGTATCTAGAATCGAGGTTAGTGTCTTTTTTCACTTCCAGATATTTTGATGGGAATAGTAACTGTGTTTTTGTTATATTATGAAATAGGATTATAGTCTTTTCACTTCATCTTGGGTCAATTTAGAAACATCCTCTCTGTTATCACTGGGATAAGGTTGCATACAATCCGACCCCTTACCCTGCTTATGTGGGAGCCAATTTAGAAGCATTGAGATACATTGTTATAATTTCAAAGCAATTTACTAATGCATTAGCCCATATTACTAGATTCGTTTTATTATATGGGTCATACAAGCATTTATTTTATGTGTGGAGGGGGGGGGGGGGGGGGGGGGGAACGTAGTCAAGACTAGCATGTTTTACTGCAAGATTGACGCCATTTTCTTTTTAGTATTGTAAGTTTGAACATCATTTACCCATTCATTGCCACCTTCAGGTGACTTCTTATGCCCATGGAACATCCGACTTGCTAGGAATTCAAATTGATGCAGCAATCAATCCTGGTATGATTAGGGATATTAAGGTTGAAATATTGTTTTACAACTTTCAATTTATTAGTTTCTGTTGCCATAAACTTAGCAGAGACTTGGGATACTTTTGTGAATGTCTAATCTTTTATTTCGAGTTGTTTCTTGTGTTGATTGTAGGTAATAGTGGGGGTCCTGCATTCAATGATCAAGGAGAATGCATTGGTGTAGCATTTCAGGTAGTTCATATAAGTGTTGAAATATGTTGTGGTGTGGTTTCTTCTTGTGATATTTTATTCTTCGTCTGGTATTTGTAATGACACCTACGCACTATAAGCAAAACTCTTTAGTTTCTTCCATCTCACACTCATTTTCTATCTGCAACTTTCCTTTAAAAAAATTGGTGTTTATTATTATTACTCCGTATTATTTATTTGTTTCTAATCAATTTGCTGACAGATCTTCGACTTCTCATGTGTTTTGGGCCAATTCATGGAACAGGCGGCCCGTTTAGTATGTATTCACAAGAAACTTTCTTTAGGTTTACAGGTCTGATGATGTTGAAAATATTGGTTATGTGATTCCAACAACGGTTGTCTCTCATTTTCTGGAAGATTATCAGAAGAATGGGAGGTACACTGGTCAGTCACCTTTTCTTGCTTTCTAGAGCTAAGAAGTAACTTCAAAAAAGAACATAGAAGTCTATAAGAATTATTAGAGCTGTAAAGCGTTTTCTTAGTCGAGTCTGAGAAATTATTCATCAAATATCTAGTTTCCTGTCAATTTCTGAAAAAGGACATTTCCCAATCATCCATGTTTCTAACACTTATACTATGAAGTACTCTCTCCATCCCATTCTGTTTGGGATATTGACTTCTATGCATAAACTCTTTCTTGCCATGTATCCTTCCATTACTATTCCCATTTAGTCAAACAATGAACATATTTTGGGATTACCCAAAAAGGTAAATCTCCAATAAAATCAGATTTGAGGCTGTAGTCATTACTATCATAAAGGATAATTTATGTGTTTCAGTTTACATTGGTATATGATATGTAAGTCATTCTCCATTTCTCCTCCCATAAATGTTAACAATGAAGAAACAACTTATGATCATTTCAGGTTTTCCTTGTCTTGGTGTTTTGTTGCAAAAGCTGGAGAATCCTGCTCTTCGTGCCTGCTTAAAAGTGCCTTCAAGCGAGGTCCTTCTTTAGCAAGCTATTACATGTCTTAATGCCTATTAATGTTTCAAAAATGAAATACATTTAAGTCAAGAACATCTGCATTATTGACAACTGGATTGTGAATTGGGTGGTTGGGGTGAGGGATTGCAAACTTAAGCGAACTCTTAGATTGGTTAGAGGCCATTTTAGTTGAATGAGGTCAGAAGACAGCATATCACAATAGTTGTCTGCCAAGATAAATGCAAATACAATGTGTCAAATAAAAATATTTTGGTCTTGTCTTAAAATCCATTAATCTCCCATCTTTCGATAATTGACTCGAAGTTTACCTGTTTATTTAAATAAAAATCTGTCAGTAAGGGCTACAAACTTATAACTTGTTAAACCATCTGACCTATGTTGAATGCTAACAGTTATGAAGTAACGAAGTCTTATGCTCTTGAGTTCTTCATACACCAACATGGTGAAGGTTTGGCGATTAATAACACAAGTTTCTGATAGCAAGTATATGACATAATTCAATGTATTATGTGGTCCACATGTTTTGAAAAATACTCTGCATCTGTTATCAAGTTCTGATAAACTGTGATGGTTTTCGTCTTTTCATGCATACTACATCTTTTTTAAAAGTTGAGTTGATATCCTTCTTACTCCTGGCTTCTGCAGGGCGTACTTGTCCGTAAAATTGAGCCTACATCTGATGCTTCTAATGCTCTGAAGGAGGTATATCATATATGTGATTCATCAATTCATCTTTTGGATCCATTATATCATTATTCTTATTCTTTGGGTAGTTATCATATTCATAATATCTTAGTATCATTATCTGCTGGAGTGTGTGACAATAGTTATGCAGCTGAACAGTGGCCTTAACATAAGTTTCTTTATGCTTTGTTATATTGACGTTGACATATACTAAATATGTGTTTTTTTGGTTTAGGGGGATGTGATAGTGAACTTTGATGGTGTTCGCGTGGGGTCTGAAGGAACCGTGCCTTTTCGAACAAATGAAAGAATTGCATTCCGCTACTTGATTAGTCAAAAGTAAGGTCCTTAATTTGTGGCTTTTGAGTCAATATCTAGCTTGATCTCATGGTATCAGACAATCCTCTATATATGTTACATAGACTCTTTAAACTGTTAGATATGGAAGTTATCTGATAGTATAGTCGTACCATTTGGCATTTGCTGCAGCCTATTCACCCAATTATTAGAGATAACAGCAACAAAAGTCCACGGATTCACCAATTTAGATTTGATGTTCTTCTATTATAGATTTGCAGGCGACGTATCAGAGCTTGGTATTATTAGATCGGGGACATTCATGAAAGTTCAAGTGGTTCTAGATCCACGTGTAAATCTGGTAGAAACTTGTATTCAACAGCATTTCTAGTTTACTTTGTTAAAGGCTTGACCCAAATCTTGACTAATTGAACTCAGTTGTTCCGCTCTTAAAGGTCCCCTATCATATTGAAGGAGATTCGCCTTCCTACTTCATAGTTGCAGGCTTGGTGTTCACACCTTTGTCACAACCTCTTATAGAGTACGCCTCAGATTAATTAATCATTTTTAAATTTTCATTTACGAGTTACGACCAACAAGTTGCAGCATCGCGAATAAGGTCATATTTATGGAATTTTTTTGTTGTGTTTCATATTACAGGGGGGAATGTGAAGACAACCTCGGGGTGAGCTTGCTTTTCATACAATTGCATATATTGTCATTACATTGTAAACCATAATTGTGTCATCTCCCATGGGCAGTTGATGCTGTTGACAAAAGCTCGTTACTCTATGGCAAGATTCAAAGAGGAACAGATTGTTATCTTGTCACAGGTATATCCCAATTGGCTGCATGTTGACAATCTAGCCGAAGTAAAATCAATTGGTCTTCGATTCCCATTATTATAAATGCAACTCATTATTCTGTTCTGAAGTCGAGTTTCTTCTGTGCATTACTATCTACTAGTTCTCCATTATTCATGCAGGTATTGGCAAATGAAGTAAATATTGGATACGAAGATATGAGCAATGTGCAGGCAAGTAGTTTGTCGATACTCTCTTCGTGTTATTTGTTTTATGCAAATCGCATAAGCTTCGTTTGGATGAAACTACAGGTCCTGAAGCTGAATGGGATAGTTATAAAGAACATCCATCACCTAGCTCATCTCGTTGATTGTAAGAATTATCACACCGTTTTCCATCTTCATTCTTTCAACGTAACTTATTTTTTAACTGAGCATATGAATTTTCTCAGCTTGTGATCATAAATATCTGGTCTTCGAATTTGAAGACAATATTCTCGTCGTGTTGGATAGGGAGGCTGCCACTACTGCCTCCACCCGCATCCTCAAAGACTACGGGATTCCTTCCGAGAAATCTTCTGATCTTACCGTTCCATATGCAGAAGTTACTAACCAAGACCAAATAGTTGATGGCCATGATTTTGGTGACACTACTCCTACCTCAAATTCAGAACTTGGGTTTGAAGGAATTCTTTGGGTTTGACATATCACCCCTCCCTCCCTCTTAGTAGAAGTTAGTTTGATCTCTCATTTAACATTCTTAAGCAAATATTAAGATTTTATTTATGATAAGGATTTTAATGGAATTTTGTAGTTAGTATGATTGGAAAATGTTGCATTAGCTTCGAATGAATAGTATACAACTCAAAGAAGTGTGAAACCGTCGTAATAACAACGGCCACAAATTTATGTCCTGGAGTACACGAAGGAAGTATATGGATAATATAAAATTAATTTCAATTGTAGTTGTAAAGTGCATGTGTGATGAACGTATGAAAATACCATCAATATGAAATCCCATGTTAAATTTAATACTCTTTATTCATTTCATTTAATTAGTATTTTATACGTAAATAAATATTCACCAATAATTCATCATTTACATGTTAAAATTCCGATCATTAAATTGAACTAGGATATTTTAAGAGGAAATATTAAGAAACATGAGTGATATTTCATATCATTCGTCCCGAAAAATAACGTGAAGGATTTGTACTAGAGTACGAACATTTTTATATATTCTAGAATTGCATGCTACAATTATTAAACTTCAACTATTATCTCCATGCCCACCAATTTCATTTCCATCGATAACATTCAATTGGAATTTAACCACCACTTCAATTCTCAATTTTCTTCATCAATCTTAACCGGTGACTCGCATCCATTACTCGTCCATTCTGTTTCCAATTGCGACTGTTTCTCCAATTCGACTACACCTATAACAATAGTCTGTGTTTGTATGATATGAACCTCAGGCAGTATTGGGTTCTTTCCATCTCTGTATAGCCCATAGAGTATCATTTGTGAAATACCAAATGTGAAACCCAACACGTTTGGAGTCTGTTCAATTACACCCCAAATAAGAACAACATTTTCAATAAATAACATGCAAATAAAGACTTAATTAATTGATTTTCTTAAAACAGGAAAAAAAATAAAAAATAAAAACACTCACTGCTATGTAATAGTCTTGTGTAAGAACACCATAAAAGAACCACATAATTGCTGATACAGTAAGGAAGATGGACAAGTTGAGTGGCATGAATTCTACACTCTTGGTTTTGATGACTCTCCTCTGCAATCAACAACAACAAAATAAAAAAAATCGTCCTTAGCGTTACATAAATATGTTTGCATTTGTCAGGATAGAGGTCGGGAGTTCAAATCTTGGCCGATAGGTTAAAGGGTAGAGGTCGGGAGTTCAAATATTGGTCAATAGAATTACTGACCATGATGCTAAGAGGGGCAGCAAAAACGCAAACAGAAAAGGTTGCAGTAATCCATCCAACAATTGTTACTTTTTGCTCCCTCTTTGGAAGGAAGTATGTTGATCCCATGATAACTCCCAATGCTCCAAAGTTGAACAAGATTATCAGCTTTGCTGTGCATATCTGCATTCATATATATATGGTTATTGCATGGCCATTCAGTAATCAAGAATCATGCATTGAAACAGATAAATAACTCGAAACAAATCAAACCTTCATTTTCTTGGTGGCGTAGATGATGAAGATGACGAGATAAGTTATCTCTATAGCTGATCCAACACAATTGATAGTGATCAACGCGAGCGCGTTTCCTTTGAGGAAGGCATAGTAGACACAGAGCATTGAACTGAAAAGTGCAACTGAGTATGGTATCGATTCAAATCCTTCACTTGATTTTTTCTTCACAATCATGTAAAATGTAGGCCTGAAAAATCATGCAATGCCCATTACTTCAAAATGGTAAACAATTACATATTTCAACAACAATGACAAGAAGAGAGGGGGGGGGGGGGGAGCTTACATTGGTGCCAAGTAAACCAAGAAAGAAATAATGCATGCAAGAATGCTACAAACAAAAGCCATATCATTAATTGTGGGAACAGCCATTATTGAATTCTTGATATGAAATAAGGTGTATGTGTTTTTTTTGTAACGGGGACACGCACTCGCTACTCTAGATCAAGAAAAGAGGGGTTAAATTTTTTTTTGATAGATTATGGAAATAAAAAGGGTTATATATAGTAGTGAAGTTTAATGGTTTTGAGATTTTGTGAGCTGCCCAGAATTTCATTTTCTTATATTAGCCACTTAAACTATGAAAAATATATTTTGTTTGGTGAAAAAGAAGGAAAATTTTTTGTAATTATGTTGTAGCCAATAAAAAGTTTGGCACAGCCTTACTCATATGGTTCGAATTAACGAATTTTCCAAACTGCTTATTTTCATACGGATAGTTAAATTTACAAGCAAGCAGATGCATGCCACGTGTACTTTCCCCCCAAAATTAAATATTAGGCTTGTTAATTTATAAATTCCAGTGGTAGATTGATTGGAAAATGCACATCGGATTTGAGATTGTTAAATTTGATTAAAGATTGAACTTGATAATCGAATATTTAGTAGTATCTGATTAGATTCTCTCGTTAAGAAATTTTTATGTGGACTTCATATAACATTCATATTTGAATTTTATATTATATGTAATTTCTTTGGAGGACTATTGATGGTCTCAGTTGGCATTAGAAAGGTCTTTCTTGTTCTTGGAGGAGGTTGGGAGCTGGTGGCTCAACCTTAGGGCCACCGTTAATTATGTCTCCGGACCGAGTTCTCGCAATCCATGGTGTTTGATCTTTGAGCTTCAACTTTTCTGTAATTCATAGACATGTGAAAAAGAAAGCTCCAAAAGGATTATTTATGGAATACTAGGAGAGGAGGGTAAAAACATAGCAACAAATCATGATTCATAGAAAAATATAATACAATGGTTTCGACATTTCCAGTGGTTTCCTTAAGAAGAACTACAACTTGCATTATGACTCGTAAGGAGAGCGATTCCTCTGAGTCACAAGCATATCAAAGATTAGTGAATATCTATTGACGATTCTCCCCATTCTTTATCATACGGGTGTTATATGAATTGCAGCTTTTGCACTTGTGGCCATAGATGTGGAAAGGCGCTTTGCTAGTACCGTTACAGTCATTGCAAAGAATATGAACCTGTATAAGCAGAAACATTTCAGAGATTCGCTTCTTCACATATAATTCAGATAGAGCGAGACTCATGTTCATATTAAAGGACTTCTTTGTTAAATTTGTTGTAATGAAGAAATATGTCCCGAACATCAGAAATATAGGGGAGGAAAGAATGAACTAACCTCGTACCGATATTCTTCAGGCATTTCGGTCCCTTCAATCTATCCAGAAGAGTGTTACACATCAATACACAGGCATATATCTATTATACAATAATAGTATTCTTTTTATTCACAAATTTAATTTACCTCATAATCTAATCTTCTCCAGTTTGTCTCCATATTACAAACAGATTTTGAGCAGATGGGACATCGATATCTATTGAGAAACACCTCATTCAGTTAACTAGCAGTGGGGAAAGATTATGAAAGGAACAAACCAGGGAGCAGATAGTTAATGGGTACAGCATAAGCGCAGAGGATAGGGATGAGTCGAACATACTGATTTTGCTCCAGCATTGCTCCATAACAATCCATATGCATTGTGTGCCCACATTTCATGATCATAGTGCTTTTGGTTGAGTCAAAGAGAAACTGAAATAGCACAGGAGGTTTGAGTACCTAGTCATAGATGATGAGACATGCTGTAACTAAAAGTTATACCTCATAACAAATGGGACAGTGGTTCTTCATTGAGTTCTCTATGCACATATGATTATCCTGTAGACCCATTGAATAACAGGACCCTGTATCGGAAATAACGTTAGGTTCAGTCATAACGTCCAAATGCAGTTCTTTCAATTACTCGAACCCAAAGAGACAAGATTATGTGGAAGAAGCACTCTTGTCACAAAGAGCATAAGCTACTGACCGTTTCAGCCGGGAATACAAGTTAATTTCCAAGTTAAAATCATTACAAGAACCCAAGCTAAAATATATTTTAACTACTTCAATAGAAAAGGTGAATTCCAGTTAACAGATAGAGTAAAAAATATCTTAACATATCTTCAAAGGATTTCAAATGTTACTGTTCACGATTACCTGATTCTAAATTAGCATCTCTCGGACTTACGAAGATGAAAAGGACACCAAACCCATTTATTTGAAAAGACACTCAAATTAAAATATCAGTCTATTAGATATATGTCAGACTTCTTACCGCATTTGGGGCAATGAAAGAAATTATCCCGACCGCCCACTCTGCACCATCATTTAATTTAAATGCAATATTAGGATTTAGGACATCTACCATGTTAAAAATAAGCAGTGTCTGTAACAACAAAATTATAGAGAACGAAACAGAAGCGATGAAACTTTACCTACCTACAGATTCCACAGTCATCACAATGGAACTGCTGCTTTGATATCTGGAATGTTAAGAATCAATAAGTTCATATTGCAAACAATAAAAACTGGCTGGATTTCCTACAAATCAAACAATAATATGGGCATTACATCATCATCATAGAACCGGCATTTCTCACAGAAGTACTCCCCAAATTTGACACCGCATTTGGAACAAATATCAGTAACCTATATGAACAAACAAAGTAACTTTAACCACACTTCTCCTGACAACAAAACAAATACAATAACAAAACAGCAGACGAGTCATAATTAAATGTACTCATGGTAATCCACAATGCTAAACCTCTTGTTCCGTATCGCAAACCACACAAACAACCTACAAAGTAAAGAGAAAACAAACACATATCAATAAGAAAATATATGATTCCAAACCTGATAAAATTACTCCCTCCATCTAAAAGACATCGCCTAAATTGAAATTTCGATCATAACTCCAAATGGTAGGATCAAGTATCTTTATATCCGTTGTATAATATTTAATGAAAAAAACATAAAGCAAGCATTCTTAATGTACCTTATTATTAACATGATAACTTCGAGTTAAATCAAAGTTATGTGTGTCAATTAATACCATAAATTTGTTAATTTTGATTACTGGAAATCAAACTACACAATATTTTCAAAACGGAGGTGTTCATCAATACAACTGCTTTAATACGAAATAAAAAAAGCATTAAATCTCACTTGCTTAACATCTTGTCGAACAATTTCGTGACGTTCTTTAGGATCATTCAGGGCACTCTGATTACAAAACAAAAACACACATAAACAAAACCAACTAAAATTATCGCAAAACAAGAATAATTAAAAATGAATAAAATCAAAACAAATAAATAAATAAATACCATGGCTTCATTATGACAATGACGGCAAGTGAAAATCTGATTGCAACAAGGTGCACGAAGCTTGCATCGTCTCCGATAATGTTCGCACCTAAACAAAATAAATAAACAAAAAATAAATATATGTAATAATTCATAATGATTTTTTTCTAGGTATACATATACATATGTAATGATTAAGGTTAAGATTATACGGACCCGTGAAGCATCTTCCCGAAATTTTGTCGCGATTGATCGATGAGAGTAACAGATTCTTCCATGGTGAAATTGTTTCTACCTTAGTAGCTAACTTAACGAAATTGTATGAATCTCAGGTTTTTTTCAAGTGTTCAACTATATGTTTGATTGACAATTAATAAGGGGTTTTTTTACGAGGGAGGGATGTTGGACTTGGTTCGAGTCCGACTAAATTTAAGAGCTAATGGGCATCAATCGCTTATGTTTTGGATAAAATATTTCAGTCCGTTATTCTTTGCTTCAATATGCCGTTAATTATAAATTATAACAATTCGAATTTGGGGTGAGATATATCACATTTTGTTTTTCTAATTTCTTTTACATCAAATTATATTTAATGACACGACGATATACTATTATTAAAACTCCCGGTGCATTTGTGTTATACTTGACGATATATTAACAGAAGGGGAGATAAACTGAAAGAAAATTGACTGACAAATACGTTTTGAAACATAGATGATATAATAAAAAAACATCTTGTAGACGTAAGTGATTGTTATAGTCATTAAACCAAATTTAAATATCCAAAAAAGTATGTCTTGATTTGTAATTGGACTCGAATTTACGTTAGCCATAGAGCTATTGGTGGATTTTGGTTTATCGAAATCGTTATAATAATAACTAGGTCACTCGATCAATTTGAAAAATATTCGAGCTCTACACCAACAAGTGTGTCACGTATCTGCCTTACAAACAACCGAGTCAAGCTAATTTGATAGGCGCCCAATTTATTGCAATATTATTCTCATTGTAACAATACGCATTTATATTCATTAATTACACACTTCACTAAAATTCAATATATGACCGGTTTTATTTCAACTCAAGAATCACTATGTAGAGAGTTAATCGAATAGTCTAGTGAAAAAAACTCTTACTAATGTCCCTTCACTAATTTACAAAAAAGAAAAGAAAAAAAAAATCACTATGTAGAATGTGAACCTTGGTTTCCTCCATTCAGTTTTATAACATTGATAAAGTTTTTTTGGAAAAACGAAAATCGCTGCAATTGATCTTCAAAACTTGGAACGTTTATAGCGTTGAGAGTAGCATTGAAACAAAACTAGGTTTCTTAAAGTTGCCTAAAAAAACTTATATTCACAGTAAAACATGTTAATTCAATATTAGAACACTAATATCAAATCCCTCAAAATAGTTCAAATTTGTACCCAAACCTACCTTATAAGAAGTATATATATATAACTAAATAAAAAAATATATATAATTCCTAAATGATTGATACATTTTGACTTTCATGGTCAATAAAACACGGTTTAAAACGTAAATATCTCTTACTGTACATGTGAAAAAATTATAAAAAATTAATATTTCAAAAATACTCCCTCCGTCCCTAAAAGATGGTCATACTTTGACTTTTGGTATTAAACAAAACATGATTTAAAACATAAATATCTAATACTTTACATGCAAAAACATTATAAAAAGTTGATATTTCAAAAATATGTATTAATACGAATCTAACAAGCTCCTACAAGACTATACTATTTCTTATCGTTTAATGAGAACTCATGATTCAATTTTATTACATTTGACCAACAAAAGTCAAAATATAACAATATTTTAGAGATGGAGGGAGTATATATTAAGACGAAACCAACTGTTCTTTCAATATAACTTTTACAAAGCCATTACATACATAATACATTCCATCTTTGCTGAGCTAAAGAAGCTAGCTAGTAACAACATTTAACGACCATTTTGATAGGTGACGTACACTTAATACATTAATAACAACTCTTAAATATATAGCTACTTTATTATTCTAAAAAAACATTTATTCATTCTAGCATATCTAGCTGTGCTGCCCGTTAAATACATCGTTACTCGTCTAGTCCGCACTGAAACGACTTCGGGATGCTTATCCATGAATAAACTAATGAACAGAAGAGAGGTAAGGTGTGAGCAGATTCAACAAAGCTCCACTCAAATGAAGCGACATAACTTCATTAGTTGATCCAATCAACCGCCCACCTATGAAGACAGATGGAATAGGTGCACTAGTTCCCATTTTAGAAAGTGCCTTCTCAATTTCCATCCCTTGAGGATCATTATCAATTTCATGTATGTACGGACTCACTCCAACTTCTTCAAACAGAACCTTAACTGCATAGCAAATGCAACAACTGCTCTTGCTCAATATCATCACCCCATGTTCTGAACTCAACCTTGTAATCTTTTCCATATTTCTTGATTATCACAATATTTGTAATAAAATGGTTTTTTTGTTTTTTGTTTTGTTCCTATGTAGGTTGTTTGAACGATGAGTTAATATGCTGTGGTATTTATAAATTAGTGAAAGTAGCGTGGAGTGGTTTTTTAAGCAGAAGGTACAAAAAAATAGCGGTGTTTACAGAGATGCTAACATTAAAGTTGCTTTATGGAGATAGATACTGTTTTTTTCTAGCCACATGGAAAAATTGGGAATATATACTACTTCAAATATAATCAATATATACGGAGTATTATGTAGAGGAAGCTAAAACTGTGGGTAATAATAAATATTGTCTCTTCATCTGGTGTGGATTTGGGATTCATAAAGAAACGAAATTTCGTATTAGAATAGTAAACAGATAGCCCAAATACCTTGACACTTTGAGACAGATATTTCAAGAGAGGAATGCGACGGAACCTTAATATGAAGCTTAATGAATGATTAATTAGTATGCATAGTTTAATAGTAGTATTTTGGAAAGAGAGCAGAGAGGCATGAAAAGGGTGGAAGGACGTGGAAAAAAGCTTATGGCGGACTTATTATGGCATGAAATTATGATAGCCGTTTTGATTACTCGTGTTTATGGCGTGCTTATGGTGTAGTATTGATGATGAGTATTAAAATGATGTTTGGGAAGTTTACAAGTTGACATAATCATATCCCCTGTTATATTAACAGATGCATGCATAAATTAAAGAATGTGAATGATGAGTAATTGTTAATCAGGCGAGGGGAAGGGTTATGACTATTGCCTAGTGGTAAGTGGTAACAAGGAGTCGGGTAATTCATTATCCGCTCGAGCAGTAAACGAGTAACATACGAACTTATGGTTGTGCTCGTTTGAAATACCAAGTCGCGGCTTGCTCGATATTTATCTGATGTGTTATTAAATTATCAAATAAACTAACAATGAATTTAGTATATAGGATAAAAATAATTATTTATAATTAAGTTTGTAAATTTTATTACCAGTATTTCTAATAATTAAAATTTATATAATTTACTAATGTTCCAAACATATTAATAATGTATCCATTTTTTGTTAAAAATAACCGCCTTTTCCATTTTGCCTTAAGGATCCGGGTAATAAAGGAGTCGAGCCTGATAATTACACAACCCCAACTCGTTAGTTTATCGAGTCGAGTAGGGTACTAAAGTTATGCTCACTAAGTTACTCGACTCATTATCTATATCGACTCGTTTCCAACCCCGTGACTTTACAAAATAAAATAATTTAAGGGTGATCGTGTATAAAGATATATAGTATATGGAACAACCTTGATCTTTGGTTCTCTCCGTCCATTTTTGAATTGATTCTTGGTGATAATGTATGTGCCCTCCAACTTGCATTTTGGCAATGCCTTCTTCATCACTACCTACTACTTCTCAATTTCTCATATATATCAATCACTCAACAAACATTGTGTTATATGTCTTGTTATTATTTCCATTACCATATATATTATTATTCGTGTTTGATTCTAAGCTGTATGTCAAGCAAGCTAAGGGCTAGCTGATGTATGTAAACGTAAGACATAATTGAAATTGATTTGCATTGCCACTTCAATTTGTCCCATGACGACTAACTAATTCATGAGTCTCCTTAGCTTGTGTGTGCTATTACTCCGACCAACAAACAATTACGTATCAAATGCCTAAAGCTTATTATCATCTTCTAGCATAACATGCATAATGAGCGGGATACTTATTTTCACGGCTTATTTTCATGATTTTGAAAATGCATGTTTCATATGTTCAGTATTGATACCAAATGTGGACAGTGAAAATAACGTAACATTCATCATAATTACCAGTCTTTATTCGTCCCCTTATATGATTGTAATACTTATTTTGTTGATTTAAATTGATCGACGTATCTTTAAATAATTAAAAGTATATATTAACCATGAAATTATAATTAAGTTTATAATGTTATTTAATAGTTTTATTTTTGAAACCTTATTTATTGTACAATGTGAGTGATTGGAGGGGAAGCTCAACACATGGCATGCCGCATGGCAACCTCTTAATAACTTATTCCTGGTCCCATTTGTAAGCAAACAAGGGAATAGATATTCCCACCTCCATTTCTTTATCTTCCACCTCATTTCACATGTGAACTAAACCATTGATTCCAAACATTAAAAATTAAGGTGTATGTGTTCGCTTCATCTTTACGACTCTCAAATCATACTTGCCTAATTTGGATTTATCTTGTTGAGATGGTTCGGCTTCAAATAATTTCGACTGTACATTGGGTTTGTTGAAGGCTTGGGATGGATGAGATTCGTTAGCTCCAGAAAGTTGGTTTTTCGGACAACTCGTGATACCTAAAAGTGTGGTCAATGGTGTACGATAACAAATACTCCCATGATCAATTGAATATTTACACTAATTAAACAAGTAATTGGTGTGGTTAATCTGGTTTTCTTAGATTTTGAAGGTGTTCGATTCACAGGATGAAAGAAGGAGGAAGATGTTGTATTTATCATTCTCATTACTTCGCAATAATGAGAGTTATAACTTATAACTGGTGTGGTTAATCTAGTTGCCTTAGATCTTGAAGGTGTTCGATTCACAGGATGAAAGAATGAGGAAGATGTTGTACTTATCATTCTCATTACTTCGCAATAATGAGAGTCATAACTGGTGTGGTTAAATTAAACCGAGTTTGCCTATTACTCATGCTTCAAGACACCTTCTTTATATAGTGAATAAATCACTTTCAGTTTAGCAACGCGGGGCGTGCTATGATAGAGGCTTACAAATTTTGTATTAAATCACTATATTTCCAACACATCCTTCATAGCACAACAAATACAAAATACTTATTTTCTTTGCCAATTCTTCTGTGGGCCAATCAAATTATATAAAATATCCAAATTTAAAAAAAAAAAAAGATAAATAAATCATTTCCGAAAATTTTGGATGAGCCAATGGTCTATTGTATATTCCAACTCTCCTGGCAAACAAAATTTGAAAACTTTAACCATAAATTTTCAATAGATGATAAATTATAATATAATTATATTTGATTTTGTTAAATTCATATCAATATGTCAGAAATATTTATTTTATAACTTATGTGTTGGTGATCGTGAAAAATTAACGAAGAAAAATAAAATGAAAAGGAGATAGTAATTTTTTCCGTTGGTCTTTATTTCCAAATAATGAGCAAAGGGCTTTTCGTGTAGGCTTTTTGTAGTGATATGGGCCGCAAAGCTATTTGCTAGACTTTGGGCTATTAATTGGGTTTCTCCTATTCAGTATTATTTCAAATTTTCAATGTGCTCCCCCTTTTCGTTTTTCATTTAGAAAAATCAATATTTTAAATTTTTACACTCCCTCCTAAATTCTTTGAAGTTTGAATAAATTAAAAAAGTTATATTTTTCCAAATTAGCATTATTTTTAAACGAGGGGATACAATAAATATTGAAGTGTTATTGAATCTAGTTCTAAAATGAGTTAGTTCACATTTTAGAAATAATATGTCTCGTTTGATAGTTTTTTTTCATTTAAACAATAGAATTTACACATAGTCATCGATAGGAAATATATTACATTTCAAAATTAAGTAAATGGGAATCTAAGCTTCAAATAAATAACTTCTTTTTCTCTGACGTACTGATGCTGCAATGAACACTAACTTACTGGATGTCACTCCAATCCACGTAATGCTTGAACTTCACTTCGTGGATGTGAGTCCGATCTCAAACAACTAGGCTAGAAGCCTTGGATCTGGTTCGACAATTTACTTTGTAAAAATATAATCAACTAATTAAAATTAACTCCTGTTTTATTTACTTTTAAATTAACTAATCACAAATACACCCATATATGTACTCATTATCATTTCAATTAAAAATGTCTACTAATTTGATATTTTCAAACTAACATTTAAGTTAATATGCTACATATAAAATCATTACATTATTCGACATAGAATCAATAAGAATTATCTTCTTACTGCAAAGTAAAGTTCTCTACCCATGAATTATCCATGAGGCAAATGCACATTTAAAATCAATTAATTAATTCGATTCTATTAGAAATATATGTGACCGATTAAAATTGGTATCTTTTTATTTTGTCGTCCCCTATTTTATTCTTGTATTTTATTAAACATATACTCCCTCTATCCCTAAAAGATTGTCACATTTTGACTTTTGATAGTCAACAAAACACGATTTGGAACGTAAATATCTATTACTCTACATGTAAAAATATTATAAAAAGTTGATATTTCAAAAATATATATTGAGACGAATCTAACAAGGTCCTACAAGACTATATTCTTTCTTATCTTTTAATGAGAATTGACGATCAAAGTTTGTTATGTTTGACCAACAAAAGTCAAAATATGACAATTTTTTAGGGACGGAGGAAGTATAACTGATTTGATTGTAAGATAAAATATTGTTATTGTTAAAACGTCATCATTTGTGATTCCAAAACAAAGTTAATTCACCAAAATCATTGCTATCGACCGTCCAATTTTTTTAGAATTTATTGTAGGATTCCATTTTTTACTTTTTGCTTTATGTTTAGAAAATGGGTGGATCGACCCTGTGAATGAGATGAGTATGTAATTCAACCTTTCATCTCCTCATAACAAATTAAAGTTAGGTTTACTTTTATCTGGACACCTGAACTTTTAAAAATTTCTCAAATAAGCATCTGACGATCTTCTTATTCGAAGTAGACACATGAACCCAAAAATTGATACCTGAACTTTCAGAAATTTCTCAAATATGTATTTCTTTGATTAAAATAAGTTCCCCCAACAAGTAAAACACTGGGAAGGAGACTTGAAACAAGCCTATAGTAGAGAGACAAACATATAAATACACTTTTCTCTCTACATATACATACTAACATACATAAACAATTAAACATGCATGCATGCATACATATACATAAATATGCATGCATGCATATACTCATAATAACTAGAACCATATTGCTCTTGCATCAATGAGCTTCTGCTTCAAAGAACCATCAACATGCAGAGTGATAACATCTTTAGCAGAACCAACATATTCACCACCAATAAAAACAGCAGGAACAGAAGGATTGTTGCACCCTAATCCGCGCAACGCCCATTCAATTTCACGTCCGTTTACATCCTTATCAACTTCATATATTGCAGGGCTTGCTCCGAGTTCGTAGAACAAGGCCTTGATGCTATGACACATACAACATGAACTCTTCGTGAAGATCACTGCAGCTTTCTTTGATGCCAACTCTCTTACTCTATCCATTTTTTTCGAAACTTTTAGTTTTTGGAGAAATTGAAAAATGAGGATGATTGAAGACTACCAAGATTCTTGGAAATGAGATTGTGTTGAGTTTGAGGGTTTTAGTATCCTTTATTTATAGGGGGGGTCGTTGACATTTGTGGATTGCATATGAATTATTGGGTTGCTAGAAAGGGAAAATATGAAGAGGAATAAAAATATTAAAATTGCAAGAAATGATGGAAAAGTTCCTTTTAGATGAGATATTTGCATGGATAAGAAGAATTGTTTGAGAATATCTAATGGATGGTGACCTATTTAATTTCTCTAGTGTAGTATTGTTCTATGTACAAGTTGGGAATATATCTACATGTGGAATTTTTAATTTACAACTTCGATCTTTAAAAATTAAATACATGCATAATTGCATATATATATATATATATACCATATGATGATCCTAATTGAAAAAAGTGTATGTGATTGGCAAATTAAGTGACAATCTAAGACCACTGTTGAAAGAATGGATTTGCATTATTGTCAATAACTTAGGTATTACTAAGGGGATTATTATTGCTTCAATGTTCGGGATGTTTTTGTACCTACATTTTCTCCAATATATACTTCTCTATTACTTATCTTTTTTTTGTTTTGAGAAAAAAAAAATTAGAAGTATTTAAAATTGGAGATATATATATATAGTAGAAATTAAATAGTATTAGAAAGATAGATGATTAATTAGTTATAATAATGTATGAGAAGATTGAAAAAATGGACAACAATCATAACTGATGAGAATCCTCTCAATGCATATTATGTGTCACGTTATAGTAGTTGACGATCAACAAATTTTAACCTAATAAAATGCAATTATACACGTAATATGTACTCACTATTTTGGATCAGATCGAGTACATTACCACTATTAGCTGGAGATGTTAATTAATTATCATATATTGTATAATTGATATATAGTATGGTATTTAGAAACATATTTTATGATGATTTGATATAATTATAATTTTGATGATGAAATTATTATATTTATTGATTTAAAAAGACGACATGTCAATTAATGTACGACTTCAATTTTTAGAGATATTATCAATTTGTATTAAAACCATCATCGATATATATTCTTCAAAGGTGCCTTCATTAATTATATTTCAGGCCCGGAAGCTATATATGTTTTATCTTTCCAACAAAATATAATTAATAACCTCTTGTATATTATTAGTTCCCTTGCCTCTACAGACTACATACATCTCCAAATGAGACGTATTTTTTCAACAAAAAATTAAAATAGTAAAAAAAACTTATCTTTAGAAACTACTCATTAAACTCCCAGATTTTCAACTTTTGGATATTATATGTTGAAGCTAAGAGATTAGTTCAAGGTCGAAGTCGAATATCTTTATATATATATATATATATATATATATATATATATATATATATATATATATATATCTATAAATTCTCTTGGTGTAATCACTCAAATAAATCAGACAAATTATCCTCATAATTGATATATAAATATATATTTTATGTATGTATATAAAGAGAGATTAGAGAGTATGGATAATAACAAATTAAATTAAATTTTGATGTTTAGGTCCATTCATCATAAACATGCATAGTTTACATAGATTATTATTGCATGATGAACTAGAATCCGAAAAGAAACGAAAAAGCAATATAATGTTTTTGTTCCCACATACATACAGTTGAATCTTTAACTTTAATTATTCTCATCCAATAAATTAAATAATACTATCTCTCGATCGGAACCAAAATCAATAATCTTTTGATGAATACTTTATCACTTTTAAGTATGTGAGAATGGAAATTGTTCCTCCCTAACAATTAAAAATAGATTAATATTTACTAATTAAGGTGTACGTGAAAAATAAAATAAAAAATTAGAAGATGCTTTATTTAGATTATGGTACGCGGAAAACCAAAGGAAGAAGTAGTGGCTTTTGAAGGTGTGAGGAGTGGAGGGAGGGAGGTGGTATTACATTCTCTTGTTCTTTGTCGGGAGAACATCTATCTTCAAATTATATTTACATTACACACGTCTTAATGAGATTGAAAGCAGGAGATTAAAATGGTGGAAGTCCGGCCTATCATATATAGGGAAGCTAAATTGTTCGTCGACATTGTTGCAGTAAAAGTCTCTAATTGTTATATGTGATTTGCAAAAGTTTATAAATTAACTATATCGTTAACAATCTATGAATTTTAACAATTTAGGGGGTAAAGAGTTCCTCTTGGATTCAAGTTCGGGAAAGTAAATTTCACTTTTATCCCAATAAGTTGACAAGCATGACTCAAAAGTTTTAAATATTATATTCTCGTTCCAAAATTGTTAAAATAATCTTGTTAATTACTAACAAAAAAGTTAATTTAGAAATTGATGTAAAGTATTATTCAGATTTATTATTATTCTTGTATGTAAAGTATCCATTCTTTCTGGTTCATGTTGCTGGGTGGATCATTGATGATGGCACCAAAAAGTGGCATGTTGATAGAGATCGAATCTGTAGGTTTATTTTAGTAGTTACTTATACTAGCAATTGGGCACACATAAATATATTTATTAGATAATCAACAAAAATTTAATTGTAGTAATGTTTAAAGTATAAAAGTAGAGAGTTGCTAACCTATGAATTTAATAAAACAATAAAATGTTAATTGGTAAGAATGAACTGGATACTCCCCCACTCACCTCTCTTCTCTTCTGGCGATAAGAGCTATACACAGTTTTGTGTCGACCGAATATCATCGGAATCGGGCAATAGTGTAATAAGAGACACTAAATATCACCTACGAGACTTTATCTCCGGCCAATTTATACTACACATGCTAGGCAATAATTTTTTAACTGGCAAATGGTCGTAATAATCATCTAAATTTATAAAATATTTTTAGTTTATCATCCATATTTGAAAATGTCTTTATTATTGTATGTTTTAAAGTATATCTTACTTGGTCTCGCGTGTTAAATTTTTTTCTTAAAAAAAGTTTGAGACCCTCAAACTAAAGGCCCTGACAGCTCCCTGCCTTGGATATGATGTCAGAGGTTGGCGCTGGATGTGCCTCGCCTGATCAGTGGATTAGAGCTTGTCCGTTAACCATTTCGAAATACAAGGTTAGCTCCCAGTGGGAGTCGAACCTGGGTTGGATGAAGAGGCGAGGCTGTTTTGCACTTTACACTCTAGCTCTTTATTACCAGTTGAGCTATGTCTCGGGGCAATTTTTTTCTTAAGTACGTGTAAGGGGCGGATTATTTCAAATTCAAAATTGGGGTGGGTTATTTCAGATTTTACTTTTGATCTTTTTTATCCTAAAATATATTAAATGAAATGAGTGAAATAACCTCACTAACAAATCACATGCCCTTACGTGATATTATTAACGATGAATTAACTGGAATATGTTATGGACTGAAACATTTTCAAACATAAGTGATTGATAAAGCGTTTTAAAACATAAGTGATGGACTGTAAACATTTTGTAAATATAGATGATTATTATATCCGTTTGATCTTGTTTCATTATTATTGTAGGTAGTCTAGCGCAGGATGAATATCAATTTATACATACTCATGTCAATTTAGTGTACACTTAAAGTATGTTAATTCAATCATAAATGTTTTTTTTTTTATCATTATGTCATTAACTAATCACATATATTTTAACACGTACCAATCGAATAACGCTCCTCACTGTGTAGTATGTTGGGATGATGGTGCAATGAATGTGGCGAGATGGCTACTTTCTCCACTCTATTGGCTGTGTTCACCCCTTTTTCAAGACTTGTCAGTTGTCTTTTTTTTTTCTGGTGCTTTCTAGACTGTTGACTGAAACATGGTTGTTATCGTTTGGTCATTTTAATATGGTAATCTTATTAATTGGAAAAAAAGTTGCATTATTTTAAAAAGAATCTCACTTGATCATTTCCGTAGTAACGAATATTAAGTCATGACTCATGATAATATAATGGGATACCATTATAGTAGTAGATGAGAAAGAAATCTTCATAATTAGAAATGAATCTTTTGGTGCTTTTAATTTGTGGGGTGTGACTCTAGGCATTCATCATCACCAACCTGTTAGAAAATTCTTGAGAGAAATTGTGACAGCACACATGTCAGCTGGAATTTGCATAGTAGATGAAGAATCCTTCATGGAATTGACATTCTTTCAATTTTAGTAGCCATCACTTTAGGTGTATGTTACATTCTGATTCTGTAATAAAATCAGGCTCCTTTATTCAACCTTATGTTATACTACTATGGTTTAATTCATCCTCTTGAAATAAAATTCAGAATCTGTTAGAAGTTGTTTGTCTACAATCACGTGGAACCAAACTCACCAATCAAACCATATCTCATCAAGACTTCGACCACAAACTCCTCATCAACTAACTAATTTATCATCTTACAGAATCAGGCTATAGTTATCCACCAGATAATTGCCACAATAGTTTCGGGGAATAGGAGTTTGGTACAATTTGGTTTCCGTAGATAATATTGTTGTAAAATGGTCCCTCGTAATATATGTTTTGGTACCTGAATTAACTTTTATGTTAAAATATAAAGTTGATGAAGGACCAAAGAAGTTTATTTTTTAAGGTACAATTGAAACTTTGAAAAATTTTGAGTCCATATTTTCTAAGAATTTCATTTTTGCCCAAAAAAAAGCTAATTTTGCCTCCAAACCTTAGAGCCAACCTTTTTCGGCCGGTGAACATTATGTTTTAATAGTAAGATTAATTTAAGAACCAAAATGCACTTAAATGTACATTATCGGAAACCATTTTTGCAATAACAGCCATTTACGGGGATCAAATTGCACGAGGAACCTACTTATTGAGACCATTATGACAATTAACTCGATACCTGCATCCGAAGTTCTCAGACGTATCACGCGTCTAACGTACTGGACCGAACTGGGCTCAGCGGGCATTAACGGTTCCTCGTTAAATCTTCTCACTGGGCTCGAACCGTTTGACACGTCTATTTAGTTAATTGGATAGAGAAGTTGGATGCTATGTTAATGGGCTTAGGTACTTTGTCTTGAACCCTTGATGAGTTGGTCCACGGGCTTATACTCTTGATCCATCTATGATTTACCCCACACCGTTCACTTTTGACGTCAATCCACCTGTCCCTCTGTCAGACCTCCACGTGGCACACTACGACACTCTCATCATTCATGAATCATCACCATTACCAAAACCTCAAAAATCCAAAATGTCCCAGAAAGATGTCAACAAATCACCTAAAACATCATACTACTTTCTCCCTTTTGTCCCCCAAACTAACCTCAACTCTCACTAAATTCCACTTAAACCCCAAAACCCCCTCCTTTCTTCATCATCATATTTCTAGAAAACCCATTTTCCCCCTTAAAAGACTCTTCCCTTTCTCCACATCAATATTCTGCCTTCCTCGAGTACAGTGGCGGAATCAGAAATTTTATGTAAGGACGACGAATAAATGAACACTTGAAAAATAAGAAATTTTTTAGGAGGCGAACCAAATAAGTTACTGAAAAAACGTATACTAAAATCATATTTTTCAATAGTAAAGGTTTACTTTTTGTTTTTGACAGATTCATACTCATAGGATTCTTGCAATGGAGGAAGAGCAATCTTGGAAGGCAACGACGTCGATGGAGCAGCACAAGCATACCAATCGTTTGGCATCTGAGCATAGTCCTTATCTTCTTCAGCATGCCCATAATCCTGTATGCTCTCATTATCTCTTATCGTTTATCGTTTAATGAGAATTCTTGATCAATTTTTTAAAAGTTTGATCACAAAAGTCGAAATGTATCAATTATTTAGGGATGAAGGAAGTATTAGAATGAGTTGGAGGTAGTTTCATTTTTGTGTGCCATATATGAATAGAAGTTAGAAAAAGAAGTAAGTCATGTGAATGAGAAGTATTACTCCCTCGACCTAAAGTAAAAAGATTGTAAAGTTTGAATTTTGATGGTAGAAATTTTTAATTTTAAAAACAAGTACGTTTATATGTGTTGTTGTTTGAGTTTGGTGAATTAATGTATCAAATGCTCGTATCTAGCACTTTCTAGCGTAATTTACTAATAACACGCGATTTCATTCAACCAAGTCATGTGTGTCGATTCAGAGCTACAAGCTCATGACCTTTGTTTATTTTAACTATTGAAAATCAAGCTGGACAATCTTTTGGAACAAGCAGAGTAGTTAGTGATTGTGGAAGAATATATGTATAGGCCAACGACTTTTATACTTCAATCCATGATAATGGCACTCCACTTATAGGTTAGAACTTTTTGAAAATAACTTCAAAGTGGGGGAATAATCAAGAAATGGGGAGTAAACCATTGACTTATGTTTATTTGAGAAGGTAATAAATGCCGTTTTCTTCTAATGCTCGACTGATTTTTTTACTAATTGGTAGGTGGATTGGTATCCATGGGGTGACGAAGCTTTTGCTGAAGCACGGAAGAGAAACGTGCCCATCTTTCTTTCAAGTACATAATATTTGTTCATCTTGTTTTAGCATATTAATTCTCTTAATATTATCAAAGTAGGACGTACTCTTTCTTGTTGACTTATTCGTTACTCACCTTTGTTGGTTCAACTTGTGTGGTGGTATAATGAAGTTGGATACAGCACATGTCACTGGTAAGTGTTGAATGCATTTATTAACTTGCTAAAGTATCTACAAAAGCTAGTATTCACGGTCATGTTTTATTGTTTAGGTGTCACGTAATGGAGGTTGAATCTTTTGAAGATGAACAGGTCGCCAAACTTTTAAATGATTCATTTGTTAGTATTAAGGTGAATTTCTTGAAAATCTCAGCTGTTAATTGAAACTGGAAGCATTTTGTTGTTTAAATGTGTTAAACTCATTGAGCGTGTTGCTTTATCAGGTGGACAGAGAAGAAAGACCGGATGTTGACAAGGTGAGGACTAACAATCCCTGTGGATTGAAAACGAGGGATGTAATAGTTCATAAAATAACTTTTTGGAATTATTTAATTTTTTGCACCTTACATTCACATCCCAAGAAGCAATTGCAACCAAGTGGAATGTTCCTGTGGCTCCTGTTAGAGTACCAATTTCATTTGCAGCTGTTTAGTTTACTCTGTTTCTCGTCATTTGAATGAAGTTCCTTCCAAATGCCTAGTTTTGTTAGGTAATATTACTATTGTTCCTTTGCTTCCCTGAACCTTTAATGATTTTCTTTGTTCTGGTGTTGCTTTTTTGCTCCAGGTATATATGACCTATGTACAAGCTTTATATGGGGGTGGTGGTTGGCCACTCAGTGTGTTCCTTTCTCCTAGTTTGAAGCCCATAATGGGCGGGACTTACTTCCCTCCTGAAGATAAATATGGGAGACCAGGTTTCAAGACCATACTCAGGTTAGGTTGTTACAAGTTCTTGTTGAGTAAGGTTGCATAAGTATGTATTAGATGTCACTTACCAATATATTTGAACTCGTTCATTGATATTAGTCGTCGCTAGCCATTATCTAAATATTGGTGCGCTTAACTGGCTCTCCAGGAAGGTGAAAGCAGCCTGGGACAGCAAGAAAGATGAGCTAATTAATAGTGGAACTTTCGCAATAGAACAACTATCCAAAGCTCTATCTGCAACTGCAGCATCTTCTAAACTACCAGATGGGCTTTCTCAGACTGCATTGGACCTCTGTGCCGAACAGGTTTGTCTTTGGAGTTCGTTTGTTACTTTGCTTATAATGCTGCTGTCAAGGATGGAATTCAAGTGTTAAGAGGTTGAAACCTAGAAATCGTTGGACTAGTTTACTTTAGCACCCAGTTTTTATAATTATATCATGGCGTGTCTGTTTATTTTTCTTGAAACACGCATAATCTCTCTCTCTTGAACTCTCCTGAAAGGCTTAGTGGATTTGAAGCATGTGTTTTCAAAAAGGTGATTTTTTGCATAATTTTTTGCACTTGTTTCACTGAAAAATCTGCAAATGGTTTTTTTATCCACGAAAGTGTATCCTTTCAGAGAGATTGTGACCGGTCCTCTTGCAGAAATTATTGGATATAAATTTGGTAATAGTCACTTCATTAATTTGTCATCTATGTAGCTCTCTGAAAACTATGACTCAGTATATGGAGGGTTTGCGTCTGCTCCAAAATTTCCCAGACCAGTTGAAATGCAGCTGATGCTTTATCGTTCAAAGAAATTGGAAGAGATGGCAAAATCTGCCGAGGCAAAGGAAGGAAATAAAATGGTGGAGTTCACCCTACAATGCATGGCCAGAGGAGGCATCCATGATCATCTTGGAGGTGGCTTTCATAGATACAGTGTTGACGAGTGCTGGCATGGTGAGTACTTTCTTATAGTACCAGCAGATGTTTATGAATTTTGTAACTTATTGATATTTAGGATAAACTTTTGTAATCACAGTGCCACATTTTGAGAAGATGCTGTATGATCAGGGACAACTTGTTAATGTTTATATGGATGCATTTTCTATCACAAAAGATGTATTCTACTCGAGCATGGCTCGGGATATTCTGGATTACCTGAGGAGGGATATGATTGGCAGAAAGGGGGAGATCTTTTCAGCGGAAGATGCTGACAGTGCAGAATATGAAGGCGCCAAGCGTAAAAAGGAAGGAGCTTTCTACATTTGGAGCAGTAGCGAGGTTCAGTGGCCTTTCATCCTTCAAAATCTCAAATATTAAGTTCTATAGCTGTTAGTCTGATCCTTATGAGTTCTTTACTTAATTTAATTGAATAAAAATAACGTTAAAAGGAGGTTACATTTCCTAGAGAGTAAACTTTATTAATCTATTGAAATTCAGGTGTTCTAAAATAATTTCTTACATTTAGAGTAGGTTAAAGTTCTTACTCCGAGTGCACATCTCTTTTTACTTTATTTGAGATTCCAGAATAAATTTTTCGACCTTTCAGGTTGATGACATATTGGGTGAGCATGCAACACTCTTCAAGGATCACTATTACATAAAATCGTCAGGAAATTGTGACCTCTCCAACATGAGTGATCCTCATGACGAATTTAAAGACAGAAATGTTCTAATAGAGAGAAATAGTACCTCCGCCATGGCTTCAAAGTTTGGTTTGCCTGTGGAAAACTACCTTGAGGTACTGGGTACTTGCCGGAGGAAGCTTTTTGATGTGAGGTCAAAGCGCCCTCGACCACATCTTGATGATAAGGTATTGGATTTCACTTGTAAGACGGAGTATTTTGCTTGTGTACCTTCACAGCAACCATTGTACTGTGAAGTTTAATTATTTATTTGTTTCTAAAAGGTTATTGTATCATGGAATGGGCTTACCATTTCTTCCTTCGCTAGAGCATCCAAAATTTTGAAAGCAGAACCTGGAGGAACGAACTTTCACTTTCCTGTTGCAGGCTCCGATGTAAGTTAAAGAAGTTAGCTTCCCTAACAGGTCTACGTTTATTTTTGATATGTGTGTCACAATGGTACTCTGCATATTCATAGTGATACCCTGTTCCTTCTACATCTGTCATTTTTGGTATAACATGCATCATTTTGATTGAAAAGTAATTTCCTGTAATATTGAATATCTTCTTGAAACATGGGTGTTTACCTTTATCAGCATGTCCCCCTTCCGTAAGTAGGAAAACAAAGAAATGTTCCGGATTTTACCATTTTACTCGAAAGTGAACAATATAGAAGGGGACAATTGAAGGAAATGTACAATCGATATGCAGTATCTTGTTTCAATTTGACTTTTTTTCTGTTGTTGACTTCAGCCTAGAGAGTACTTGGAAGTCGCGGAGAAATCAGCCTCTTTCATTAGGAAAAATCTCTATGATCAGCAAAGCCGCAGACTGCAACATAGCTTTAGAAATGGTCCATCTAAAGCCCCTGGATTTCTAGATGATTATGCTTTTCTTATATCAGGTTTGCTGGATCTCTATGAATGTGGTGGTCCGGTGTTTTGGTTGGCTTGGGCAATTGAACTCCAAGACACCCAGGTGAGAATTTCTTGCCTTTCCTGGATGCTGTTACCAACTCCTTTTCATTGATGACCTCCCTCATCTTACTTTGAAGGACGAATTGTTTTTCGACAAAGAAGGAGGTGGTTATTATAACACTCCTGGAGAAGATCCTTCTGTGCTTCTGCGTGTGAAAGAAGATCATGATGGGGCAGAACCTTCAGGGAACTCTGTCTCGGCGATTAATCTTATAAGGCTAGCTTCCTTAGTTGCTGGAGATAAGTCAAACAGTTACAAGAAAAATGCTGAACATTTACTGGTACTCGTCGCTATCAATGCTTGCGTTTTAGCTCAATAAATTACGTTTTCTTGTCCTTCATAGGACCTTAATCTATATCTGCCTAAAGGAAATCGATTGTTAAAATTTTATCAGGCCGTCTTTGAGAAGAGATTGAAAGATACACCCATGGCCGTGCCATTAATGTGCTGCGCGGCGGACATGCTTTGTGTTCCATCGAGGAGACAAGTTGTCCTGGTTGGCACCAAAGGATCTCCCGAGTTTGAGACAATGCTTGCCGCTGCTCATGCATCCTTTGATCCCAATAGAACGGTATGTTCTATTGTACTGCCAGTCATGTTTCTGTTCGCATACAATTAAAGTAACGCTATTTCTCCTGGAACTTGTGACAGGTGATTCACATAGATCCTTCTGAAGATGATGAGATCGAGTTTTGGGGAGAAACAAACAAAAATATCGCCCAGATGGCTAAAAGTAACGCAGGTGCAGGGACGATAGCTCTCGTGTGTCAGAACTTCGCGTGTAGTCCTCCCATTAGCGATCCAGCATCCCTTACATCCAAGCTTGCAGCCTGATCTCTAAATCAGGATTACTTTGGTGGATTCATTAATGAAGGGCTGGTTTATAATCTGAGATGAAGTATATATGTTGCGTAAATAGGAAGTAGACACGGTTATATCACTATATGCTGAATACTGCTGCTACTGAATAAACTGGAGAGTTATTTGTATTGTAGTTTTGAGTTACTAATAAAGCTTGCTGGAATCTCATCCTTCTGTTTCTTTACTAGAAAATTGTGTATTTTGTACAAGTAGAATGTAATAAATGCAAGTGATTTACCTTACAGAGTTCGAGATTGAACAATGGAAGAAGAGGTAGAGCCTATCTCAAATCTACCGTCATGTATGAATGGAAAATTGACCATAATGCAACAAGTGTTTCATGCCTTCGCGAAGGCTCTAGTCTAAATGGGATAAAAGGAGTATCGTCTCAATCATGTGAAACGGGATAAAAGGAGTATTGTCTCAATCAATCGGGTGAAGGGAATTGGATAATACGTAGCTTTATCCTTGTGTTAACAAAGAGATTGTTTCGGACTGTCGGGAGAATAAGATTTTAGGGTTTATAAAATCTTTAAATCTATATGGAAACAACTGAACCATAATCCAAATAAGAAAACAAAAACTTTATGGTTAATAAAGAGGGGGGAGAACAGCCATATGAAAAGTAATATGTCCTCCATAACACCAACTAGCTTGTAAAATGTAAATCCATTTGTATTTTCCTATATATCCTACACTGTATAGTATATATGCCTTACGAAGACACTAGGACTGTTTTCTCATGATCTCAGTGATTGCCTTATATTATGAGTGCCCGAGAGTAGCATCAAGGCGTCCTTGATTGGAGTTATTGTGCCTGCAAATGTTAGTCAGACTGCGGAATTGCTGCATTCCAAGTTCTGATGTGGTCAACATTGGGTAACCGGACACCACCTTAGGCGACGTTAAGTTCAAGAATTAGAAGGTAGGGAGCTCCTTGCCCTATATTGCCATCCTTTTCGGTTTACAACTCAAACTACATCGCCAATAACATTATTGAGAACTGGTTGATCTGCAGACTTCAATTGAACCCGTCGCCGTGAACTTTTGTCTGTGGACATTGTTTTCCTCTTCTTCTTGGTGTCAAAGAACCCATGAGCAATAGCTTCTAATGCTCTTGCTGATGGTCTGTTTCTTGTACTCTGTCTACGTCCATTTCCAATAGACTGGTCTCTCTCATCGAAATTCAAAATATCGGATGCATTTGGACCCATGGTTATATCTGATATATGAGATTTCCTATCAGCAGATAAAGTGACATTATTCTGCATCTCACTTGTGATTGTTTCTTCCTCACATCCAGAACCCAGAGAAGTATGAGGGATGTTTAAATCGATCACAATACGTGGATAAGAATTATCATCAGACACACCATCCCGATTAGTTTTAGGAACCTCCACATGGCTGGATGCATAACTGTTTGATGATAGATCTTTAGATGAATCTAGTTCCCCTGTAAGAGATTCGTCAGTAGATACGTCTCCAATACCACATTGCAACTCTCCTTTGCTGCAAGCAATTAAGTTCGGTTGTTGAGGGATGGTAGTAACAATGTTTAATGGTTGTCCAGTCACCCTAGATTGCTCATCACTGATTATGTTTTTCTGCTCTAAAGGCTCTTCAAACATTTGAATCAACTGAGAAGGGTCTTTAGGCAACTCATTATTGGCAGGATCTGTTCCAGAATAAGCTTGCTCAGCCGAACTTTCAGCCTTGGTAACACATTCAGTAGCGTTAGTAGAATACTCTCTTTCTCTGAGTGAACAACGAGATTTTTTGAAGTTGTTACGGTCGACTGGCAAACTTCTAAGTTCTCTCACTTTGGTCTGCTTACCTTCATAAGCTAAGCTGGTATCAACAACCATAAATTTCATTGAATCACAACGGCGTACAAGTGGTTCCTGAAGATATGAATGGTGCTGATCTTTTGATAGGATCTCTTCTTCTTCTTCTTTTGGTGAATTTAGCGTATTGTCTGCTGGATCTTTGTTTACTTGAACTGCTTCCTCTTGAAGTTCAAGAAGCTTAGGTTCTGATCCAACTTTCTTCAAGATATCACTAATAGAATCAAAATATTCATCCCCTCTGATGAGCCCTTGTGAGAACTCTTCAATGCCTGATGGAAGATAAATGACGGATAGCTTGGAAAAAGCATCCCTTGGTTGAACTGATTGCCAGCCATTTGCTAATAGACGGGGCCAAACAGCTTCAAAGAAAAGATCACTGCTTCTAGCTTTGCTAAGACGAAAATCACCAGTCAATACGTCTAATATTTCAGCAGATGAAAGAGAAGAAAAATCTTTTGCCACTGGTATATCTGTACGAGCACGCACAGAATGAGTGGCTTTTACAGGCTCCATTCCTGTGCCTGTAAGATCTCTCTTCCCTTTGCCAATAGCTATAGAGTCCACAAGCACATCACTTCCAACCCAGTCTTTTAAGGTGAATACATACTCTTCCATTGTGATTTTATTCTCTCCAACCATCCTCGAGCCCTGCAATGGTCAAGATTTAAGGATGCTAAATCGGAATATGGAGTATTACATTTCCAAGAGGTGAAACCTAAATATATCGGGCATTATTACAAAACTCCTACTTGTACCAAAACTGGCAGATGCCAAATTACTTCTAAGATCACATGTGATCAAGGTATAAAATAAAATCACTTCGCCAATAACTGAAGTAGTGGAGCTCAAACGCCCCATTTACTACCTTCTATTTAGTATAAATTGATCAAGGTATGGAAATGAAGATTGTTTTCCTTCAAAGAAAGGGCAAAAACTTTCTTATTCTTAAGTAAATCCTTACCTCAATCAACATTTTTTGTCGTTCTTCCGAGAGATGGCAAGATAGGCGTGACACGAGTTCCTGTAGTCTCCACCCCATAAAAATTTTAATCCCATGTATCCACTTTTTGCTGTTTGACTTTCGACCTTCTGACCACTTTCGATAATCAGTAGAATTGTAGAACATCCCATAATAGTAAGACAAGACATCGCCCATTGTTTTAGTACCAACAAATCTCTTCACCAGAGCAAGATTTTTCCCAAATATGTATAAACCAAGGAGAAAGAGTGACTTTTCAATTGCACCCCACTGTCGTACTTGTGACCCTGGCAGAGGAGAGCTGTTACCATCTTCACAATGTAATAGTCTACTTGTGTTTTTACAACCATCACCTCTTGGAAATAGAGACTCCGATTCGCACTCTACATATTCATGTTGTGAGCTTACATATGCCTTCTCACTGCTTAAAGTCTTCACAGGCTCATGTTTGTTTGCAAAAGTAACTTGGCAATTAGTACCTTCCTTAGTGCTATGTCCATTTTGCGTGCTCACCCACATTATATTGATAGGAAGCCCAACTCTGAAATTTATAGAATCATAGGACTGAGAACCAAAACCGACAGCACCTGGCAGAGATGGAATTTCTGCCTGATACTCGCTTCCTACTCGTGGAGACACGTCAGGGTAACCAAACATATCATCAGTGTCTAGAATTTGTTCTGATTTAAAGCACTCCTGCAATTCACTGCCCATTTCTTCCACATGCATCTGGTGACATTCATCAGCTTATTAGATCATTAATATCCACATACATGAAACTGTGCTTGATAACATCTCCTAAGCAAAAGGATGTAACTTACAAATAAAAGTGAGAGTTACTTTTTATAATTATTTACATATGCCTTCGAATTTATTTTTGTAAAGTTCAAACTGCAAAAAAGATTAAGACCTTGTTTATGTTGCTAAACATAATTTTTCTATACAATTATATTCTAGTCTTTAGAAGAAATAAGTAGTAGAACGCAAGTAGATAACTGAAAACATAATCTTTCCAATCCGTTTTACTCGAAGCTGAAGAAGAAAATCTAAAGCATTCATTTTTATCTAATTAGAAGAGTCTATTTCAGAATTAGAGAATGGTGTCCACAACTCAAACAATATCAATGAACGATGATATTCATTAAACAAATATAAACTAGAGTATGCATCTAATATAGTGTAAACCTTAATATTCTTGACAGGATAAATATGCTACACTATGGTGCATCTGTATTAGGGTACTCGATCACAATGTATTATATGATCAAGATGAATAATGTTCCAATGCCGCGGGATTGTAGCTGATTGGTGGAGGAAAACCTATATTACATCATTGAAAGAACTTTCATTGCCAGTAGCTTCAGATTATAAACCTATTAGTGAAGAGGAACTCCGATTGTTCACATTGTCATTGAACTTTAAATTGTAAGGCAAACAGAATTGGCATAAAATTAAAGATTACAACATTTAGTCGCCGGCTAGATAAATATACAGCTCTCAATTGAAATCGAACACAGTTACATTCCTCGAACGAATTCAAATACAGATTCTAAAAACAAGCATTGGAAAACATATAAGCTAAAATTAATGTTGTAACAAATCCATTTTCTAAGCCATGAAAGAAAAAATTCACAAGCAACCCACAAACTATAATCTCATCTACACCATCGAGAAAAAATCATAACAACTAAGCAACAAGATATATTCAACCAATTACAATTCTCTAAACCTTTGCTGCAAACGACTAACATGATGTATATCAGTAGCAAGTGTAACCAAACCAAACAAGCCATATACCACAACTTGGGATCGGCTATACGAATACTACGTCTCTATACCCAAAACTCTAACAACATCACACAAAAATCAAATCTTTCACATACCCTTCTCACAAAATAATCCAAATTTAATTCTTGTTAATTCATCCATCTCAAAAACACTTACAAACCCGAATAAAACCATAAACACATTGGTTGCTTAAGCAAAGAACATCATCAAGAAAAACTAGGAAGCAAAAATGATGAATGAAACAAAACAAACCCATATATCTTAACTGATTTACCTATAAACTGAACGTTAAAACATGCATCAATTGGTTTTACTACACATTCTACCTTAATATAAATACTAAAAAAAACACATAAAAAGATGGAAAAAAACACTAAAAAAATACAAGAATATAGTATGTGTATGTAGATATATGTTGAGATTGATTAGAGAAAAAGAAGAGAAGAGATTTGGACCTTGTTCAAGTATGTAAGAAGAGGTTTGTGTAAGGAATTGGGCACCGGTGACTTGGAGACAATTTGTATGTGTGAGATGAAGAGAAGAAAATTGAACGAAATATTTTTTCTGCTTTAACGTTTGTTATGATGTGTTTGGAAGGGTCTTTGCTTAAGACATTTAGGCTCCTAGTCTTATTATATATTCGGAAACAAAAGAATTGTCGAGTTTTGAATTTTTTGCACAATATTTTTTTTAGATTTAGAATTAATTAGTTTTAATATGTTGTATAATATTTGATGAAAATATGTTGTGTTACTTTTCAGGTCATTATGAAATCGGAACCTTATCATTAATAATTTTGATTTGAATATAAGTTTTTCTATACTTTTCAATTTTCAATTTTAATCAAGATAGTCTAAATTTAATTTTTTTTTTTTTAATAATAAAACTAACGTATTTATTAAGATCAATTAAAAAAACTGGACAATCTCCGTGGGAAGGACGAAGGGGAGAACCAATATAACGTTTTTTTGCTTCATATCTTAGTTCATGATCTACTGATTATATATCAATAAAAACTTTGCATATTTCGGAAATTGTTTATATGATGAAGGGGTAATTATTTAATCTATATTTAATTGAGGAAAGGGAAATTAGAAGCTAGATAAGATGAAGCTCTATTTTTTTATATTGAAGCCTCATAATTTATTTTCAATCAATCAATATCTGATATTTGTTTTGTATTTGTCCTTTAAAATATTGATGCACTTATATCTCTTCAATTCAGTTTTCAATTGTATATGATCTTTTATTTAATATATTTTCTCATATATGTGTTATAAAATTATAATAATATTTGAGAATATCGAATGATCAAGTGGTTAGGAAGTCTTCTAGTGATTTAGAGATCCTGAAACCAAATTATTAGTACACGTGCTTTTACTTTAAATGTTTTTCATATAAACATATTGTTTGATAGAATAACTCAAAGTGCCACAACTCTACATAAATTTACTCCAAAAATCAACCAAAATCTTAGCAATTCATAACATGATATAAATTAAACATTCGAGATTTAATGTATCTTCACTAAGTGAAACAAATATGTCACTTGTGTATTAGAATATTAGTTAGTTTTTAATTAAAGACATAGTTTCAATCAAATGGAGGGAGTATTTTCATAATTTTAGTATTTTGTTCGTCGATTGAGCGCTAATATGATAGACAAATGATCCTGTAAATGTAAGTTTTATGAATGTCGTACAAAGTCAAAACAAAACAATATTATTCTCTTGTAAAGGTCTCAAGTTTGTAAATATAGCTTGATTTTAGATTTGTTATGCATGCAAAATAATGGTGGACGGATTCATGGTCTGAGTTTGCAGGAACACCATAAGGTGAGTTCGGTATATTCTCTTACGAGTCAAGATTTACGGTACAAGGATTATCTTTAGTATTGTATACTAAATGTATCATAACCATTAGATTACTTGACACATCATTATTTTACATTTAACGGTTATAATGCTTGAAGGGTCTATTTATCATACAATGAGTTTGGCATTTAAGTGACGGATTACTTTCCATAACAAAATTTCCATAATATTCTCTCAACTAATAATTTGGAACTTGAATTAACCAATTATTTTTTTTACTCATTTCAATGATCTAATCCCGCGCTCAACTTTTTGTTTCTCTCTTTAATAGGTCGACAACCTCAATGTTAACAATAATAATGATTTTGTTAATAATGAACAAAATTTTTGTAAAATATTGTCAATCTACGAATTATTTCTTACTATAAATTGTTGGTGTATAATATTTTATATACTTCTAGTTCGTAAGTATGTGTGCTTATATGGCAGATAGTATTTTGCCAATTAAACGTGTTTTGGCAGATAATACTAATTTGCCCCGTCATCATATTTTCGTAGATAATATTAATTTGCCCTGTCATTTTATTTCCGTGGATAATATTAATTTGCCATGTAACACATACTAATGGATAATATATTAGGTTGTCCATAAGAAACTATTAACACCAAAACAAAATATTGGTATCCTTAGAATTTAAGAAGATTTTTAGGCTCCACCTAAATTAAAGCTTGAACAATGATATAAAGTTTATAGTTTATTTTATAATGAATATGTAATTATATTAGTAAAAAATTGAATACTTAATTGTTTCCTATATTATAGCTTATCTTTTTGTTTTCTAATATTAGTTGTTTCCTAAGCTTATCTTTTTTATTCTTATGTTAGTAATGTTAGTAGTGAGTAATGACTAATATGCCATTTAGTATTAAGAGTACTAAAAAAAACTTTAGTACTCTAAATGACACTACACTAAAAAAATTAAATGCACGAAACGTGTATTAGCGCTACGGAAATAGCATCGTGGAAATATGTTACCCGATCCTGGTCTGACTTTATTCTCTCTTACAATATGTAAGTTACATTCATCTGTTTACTTATAGATCAATGTACTACAATTAAGTCTTTGGAATATGTTTGGAAAACTTGATAGATTGATTTAGCATGATACTCAACAACATCATATTAGCATACAAGATGAAAAACTATAATCTGGAAAATCTTATTAAACTCTCAAAAAGTATAATCAAGGAAGGGAATAACCAACAAAAAACAGAGGAAACAATGAAGGGGGCCGCAATATTTTCTGGATCCATCTCGATACTCTAGTATCTTCGCGATGCGATCATTTCTTAGCGGCTAATGCAGCAGCAGCCGCGGCAAAGTATGGGTGCTGTAATTCAGCAACCTTAATCCAAGCCGGCCTAGTCAAGATATCGGTACTCCATGAGCTCACATGGGGGCGTTCATCAAACAGAGCCTTAACCTTAGTGTTCATCAAGTGATGCATCACTGGCAGATGGTGCAAATCAGCTAAGGTGAAGCAGTCTCCAGCCAAGTACTTTGATTTTGTCAACTTAGTTTCATACACATCAAGAATCTTGATTAGTTTCTCCATGTTTTCTTCGACTACAGCTTCGTTGATGGGGTTGCCCCTGAGAGGGTTGAAGGCAAGCTCATATGAGAGCTTGGAAGCCACAGCATCGAATTTCTGAGCTTCAACTTCCATCCATGCCGAAACAATTGCCATTTTCTTGTGATCTTGGTTCACCAATTGGTTTCCCTTGTCAGTATAAGCATGTGCTAGATACTGTGTAATCGCCCTGGATTCTGCACTTGATGATCATAGTTTAGTCACGAATTCCAGAAATCTCAATAAGATATAACTAGAGCTGTAAACGAAAAGAGCCCGAGCCTGAGCTGGATACATTTTAGCTCGACTTGGTGACTAATGGAGCTAATACTAAATTTGTATATATATCAAACCGACCCACCAAGCTAGTGAGTCCGAGGGCCAGCTTGAGGCTCGGCTCCATTTAAACTGAGGAGCGGAGCTTCAAACCTTGACTCGCATGAGACGTGTTTTAGCTCGACTTATACACGAACTTTAGGCATCATTTCAATATCATCATTATTAACAACAAAAAGAACATGTGCCTAGTTTAATGCAATGTCTGCCCCTAAGGATCAATACATCATTACTGAACAATCCAAACTTCTATTACACAGAATTAAGTAAGTCGAACATTGAAATTCGAAGAGTCGTAGATGAAACATAATTAGAAAGACAAAAAAAGGATATAAATCAATACCAAAGAGCTTTAAGTCTCCATCTTCAAAAGCTGGTACTTGACCAAAAGGCTGAAAAACAAATGCAGATTGTGAATAACACAGAACAAACAAACACTAATAATAAGCAACCAGAAAATGTACTAACATTGAGTTGAAGAAAGGTCTCCTTCTTGTTCTCTTTGCTTCTGGGATCAACTGGAACAATCTCATATTCAAGATCCTTCTCGTGAAGGCAAGCAAGAACTCTTGCAACAGCCGTCGATGCCGCGATTCCGTGTACTTTGAATGCCATTTATCAACAACAGATAGTATTGCAGATGAATTTAGTAAGTGGTCGTTTTGATACAAGTATGTAATGAAGAAGCTGTATTTATAAATGATTGTTCTAAGCTATTAGCTACTTTTTATACATAATTTTTCAAGAATGATGGCAAACCACGTTTTGGCGTTTCCACATGGAATCAAAGTCAATTTGTATTACAAGAATCAAAGGTTTCTAGAAGCTTGAGATGGTTGGTGTATTCAACTCAGTGTTCCCATCTTAGAAAGACTGATCAAGAAGCCAGGGAGGCGGGAGCTGTCCGAAGTTTCGATTTTATACATGTCCGATCATGAATTAGTAATTACATCCACTTTTTAAAAAAGTATTAATCGAATATTGCTTTTGTAACTTAATTACTAGCGGGCAAATCATACTAGGGAAATCATATGTGAGTTACTCAACTAAAAAAGTATTGGTATGAGAATCGAACTCAGATCTGCGAATCAAAAATTTATCTACTTTATCGATTTAATTTACGAACATTAGCTCAACTTTTAATTTTTAATAAAGGAGTTAGTATTCATCCACGTTTTTTTAGTAAAGTCAAAGGTAGAGTATTGAAATAGAAAAGAAAGTTGGTGCATTTAATGTTATTTTTCTCTAAGTTAAATAATGGAATAATAATAATGATCAACACATTTTTAATAGGGTACTTAACGAGTTAACTCCATAAATAATCAAACATAACAAGGCCATTTATGGCCATTTCTCTTTCTTCTGGAACCACACGTGAATGGAGGAAGATAGTTTAACCCAATCCAAATGCATGCCTAACTTTTTCTAAATACTTCAAGTTTTGGTAAACCGTTTTTATTTTTGATATTACAAACTAAATATAATTAATAATCGCTATAGACTTATAGTACTTTAATAAAGTATTGTGTTTGCATGACACCTATCTTACCTTGTCACATATTATAATTTGGGTATTTATTTTATTATTTAAAATATAAAGTAAATATAAATATTCATTAAGTATAAATGGATAAAATAATTAAAAGTATGATTCTCACAAAGTCTAAATTCGAGACTTCACACAGTCAAAGACTTAACCATTTGACATATTGCATTTTTTTTGTAGAATATTTTATGTGAAATTTTCTTCACATGTGAAATTTTACATCTACCTATTGGCTAATACTCTCTCTAATTCACAAGAATTATCTTTGAAGGTATTTTAACAAAATTCAATATAATTTTTTTATATATAAATCAGAGCATTAATGTATTATTTTTCCCTTTATATATTTATTTGCATTAATCCCGTATATTGATGTACTTAAAAATAAAATATTAATGTAATCATATGAGAGTATAGATATAAATGTGTGCAAGTATTAATGTTTGCTTATTTTGTGTGACAATCAATTCGTATTTGAGGGAGTATAAGATAGCTGATGTTATTAATACATCAACATTCAACCACCGAATAGACTTATACTCCCTCTATCCCCAAATGATTGTAATATTTTGACCTTTGTTCCGCGCCAACGACAGTTTGGGAGTTTTATTCCAGGCTAAGTGCGCAGCGTAGACAGGCCTCCGTACACTCTGATCGTACCGTGATTTACTCCCTTTCAAGCTGTGGGTTCGGCGTGAGGGGTTAATGTGAGCGAGATCACATTTTGCTCCAATTTTGACCTTTGTTGGTAAAATTTTAAAAAAAAAATTAACCATTAATGCTCATTAAACGATAAGAAATAATTAAGTCATATGGGATCTTGTTTGACTCGTCTCAATATATATTTTGAATTATCAAATTTTCATAATCTTTTCGTATTTAGAATAAGAGATATTTATATTTTAAATCGTGTTTTGACTTAGGGATGAAAATAGTAATAAACATTACTTATAGCATTGACTTATTATTCAGTTAATTTCATTTTATTTCCTCAACTCCCCATTTGAATGGAGCCTTGGAGGGGCAAATTATGTGCTGCAAACGAGCCGGGTTCGAGTGGGTAATGAGTTACCCGGCCGGATTACAATTTTACCTAGCCGGGTAGTAAACTTATTACCCTCGTATCGCTCGATAATGACATGAGAGGGTATCGAGCCGGGTTTTTTGAGTCGGGTGACAAGCGGATGCCGGGTTACCCCCAAATTTCTATTTAAAAAGAAATATTTTAGGTTATCTGCAACAAGATTTGATTATATTGTTGAAATGCAAATTTAGAAATTCTTTTCAATACTAGTCTTATATTGGTCAATGAAATTAATTATGGTTAAACTTTTAACATATATATTATATAAATATAAAACATAAAATATAAACGAGCGGTTTATCGAGCCGCTCTGGGTTTTTCAAATCGGGTATCGAGTAAAAAAATTACTCGAGTATCGCTCGATAAGGATACGAGCGGGTAACAGACCCGAATTTTCCGAGTCGGGTAACGAGCGGGTTTCGAATTACCCGGTTCTTTAACATCACTAGGCAAAATGAATACATGTTATGATGTTAGTAAAGTTCTACATCATGTGAACCGAGCCGAGCCCAATATCAAAATTGGTTTACATAACCCATTACTCTTTACTAAATGAATTTTAGACTTGCTGGGCTCCAACCAGTGAAAGTCCCCCCAACTTCATCATTTCCGAGCCTAACTACAAACCAATTCACTTAGCTTATAAAAGATTATAACTAATAAAAGTTATTTTATTTAAACCATCAATTATACTGAAAATTAATTAACAAGTAAGAAGGTAAAAAAAATCATTAAACTGTAATAGAAATTGATATTAACCATATAAATTAATATGATTAACAGAGTATATGCAACTAATTTTACTTCCTCCATCCGTAATTGATGGGGATATTTGATTTTGAATAAGTTTTTAAGAAAATTTTGAATTTGTTTCTTAGCTTATAATTTTCCTCCATTGGCTCTTCTCACAATTTAGTCAAAATAGAAAGGGTTAATGGCACAATCGATCACTCATGTTTCATAGCATTCACCATTCGATCACTCATGTTTCATTTTAACCTTTTTGATCACTCATATTTTTTAATCATGTCTCATTTGGTTTGTGGGTTAACTTTTCTGTCAAAATCAATTTTTAGCCAAATACAACCTTAATTCTAAAGGGTAAAATAGACAACTTACTATTAAATCATTTTTTACTTAAATTAACAACCTTAAATATTCTTCTTTCAAATTGATAAAGATTTCAACATCGCGAGATAGGCTACAATGATTTCAACACTGAGATTTCAGAAGGAATAGGAAATTTGTCAAATTTAGTCTATCTTGATATCTCTTCAGCAAATATTTCAAGAAAAATTTCATATACGATTGGAGAATTATAGAAGCTTGAAACTTTATTACTTTTCAAGTATCATTTAATTGGCAATATCCCAGAAAACATTTCACAGTTGAAGTCTCTGAAAGCTCTTGCTTTTTCTAATAATCATCTCTCAGGCTTCATCCCAAGTGGTTTTTTCTATTCTCATGGAGGTTTCAGTTTTATCCATGATGAACCCCCAACTTAACAGGTGAAATTCCAGAAAAATTCGTCAGCTTCCAAATCTTGAACTTGATGGAAATCGCCTTACAGGCAACATTCTATGGGACTTGACGATTGCAAGAAGCTTATTCGTTTAAATATTCGAAGTAATTTTCTCACTAGTATTATTTCCTGGGAAATTTTGAAGCTTCCTTCGATTACTGATGTTGATTTATCACATAATAATCTCAGTGGAACGACTATCGCCTTCCATTCGGTAATTGATTATCAATTTGAAAGAATAAGATTTAGATTGTAATTTAGTTGTTTCAATTTGAGGGTTTCCAATTTAGGGAAAACGGGTATGGATTGAGTAAAAATCGATTTTAAAGTGAATTGTCTGTTTTACCCTTTTAGAATTAAGGTTTTGTTTGGCTAAAAATTGATTTTGACAGAAAAGTTAACCAACAAACCAACTGAAACATGATTAATAAACATGAGTGATCAAAAAGGTTAAAATGAAACATGAGTGATCGAATGGTGAATGTTATGAAACATGAGTGATCGATTGTGCCATTAGCCCAAATAGAAATGTATAAAGGGATTTCTAAATTAGGAAAATAGCCTTAACATTTAGGAATGGAAGGAGTACAAATAAATATAACACCAACATATATATAGTGAGCTAACGAGCTGGAAAAGTAACTCGCATTTTGGCTTAATTTACAGCGAGCTGAGCTTTGAGTCTCGGCTCACCGAGTCAAGCCAAGCAAGATACTCTGTTAAGCAAAGGCTCATGTAAAACTCTGCAGTTAAAAGGAATAAATTCAAAAGTTAATACAATCATTCTTTTGGTAATTCTCTCTTTCCTTGTTTCCTTGCTAAACTCGTAAACGAGAAAATTGGAGGAGTGGTACCTTTTAGCACTTTTTATTAACTCTGAGCATTGTTTTCCATTTTTTTACAATAAATAGCATAAGGGATAGGCAAAATGACTAAATTACCCTCCATATTTGGATACACATTTTTCTTCAATTTTTTTTTGACTTTTTTTCAATTTTTTATTTTCTTTTTCCTATAAAAAGAGATTAGATTTTGGTAAATGTTTTAGCTAAAATTTTTGGTTTTGGCAAAAAGAGTTCGGTTTTCATAGTTTTTTGGTAAAAAAAAAAATTGATTTTGGTAGTTGTTTGGCAAAAACTTTTCGATTGGTAGTTGTTTCGCAAAAAAAGTTCGGTTTTATAGTTTTTTCTCAAAAACATTCGATAACTATATCGGGTATATTTTTTGGACCGCTACTTATCCAATAACTTATCGGGTGGATACCGGTCCGTTCCGAGTATATTCGACAAAAAAAAAAAATCAATACAATATTCCTTTAAAAAGATTAAAATAAATAATATAACATCTAAAAGTTAACATATGATTTGTTATCAGATACTTTATCGGGTACCGATTTTTTTCTCCATTCCCGAATCGTTATCTTACCGGGTGAATAAACGAATCGGAATTTCGGATCGGGTACCGAATGGATCTCAATTTTCCCGGACCAATAACATCCATGTCATGGATATTAAAAAAAAAGACGTATAAGATGTATTAATGTGTCATTTTTATTGAGACACTAATGGAGACGGTAAAATCAAAGTATCATAGAATGGACAATGAAACGTGAGCAATATGGAGTATGGACCCCAAGTCACCCAACCCGAAGGATGGGTCTTTCTTGATGTAAGCTATATTTTTGTTGATTTTGTCAGAGATGAGATTAGGAAGATTATCATCTCAACCTCATTGAGATTTCCAACGAAAAATAAACATCAAGACAAAGTGCAGTGCCCACTCACACAATTATTTTGGGCAACAAAATAATAATAATAAAATAAAGTTATGTTATATTCATATCAACATATGTGAAAATGTGAACAAAATTCTTCTAATTATTGAATCGAATGAACAAAATTATGGAGGAGTAGAAAATTATAGAATGGATGTATATTATTTAATTTTTCATGTTTTAAGAAAATAACAAATATTTTTGGTTACTATGGCTATACTCAACGTGGCTAGTTTCGACTATCTCATTTTCCCTCAATTCGTTACAATCATTAATTTAGTAAATAGTCCACGGGGCATATGTAACGCCTCGCCCCCAACCGGGTCGGAACGTTATTTGATTTGATGGACTGGCCTCACAAACTACCACGGGTCTCTCCAGCACGTTTTGTCCTCACTCACGTGCTCACTAGGACACTTCCCAGTAGGTCACCCATCCTAGAATTACCTCATGTCAAGCACGCTTAACTTTGGAGTTCTTTTGAGTTGGGCTACCGAAAAGAAGATGCATCTTGATGGTATGAGTAGTACCTATTAAATCATATCAAACATATCACATCACCCACTCTGGGCCGGGTATTACAGCATAGCTCGAATGGTTAGAGGCTTCATTATAAGAGTGTGTTTTTCCACAAGTGTATAGTTCGATCCATGTACATGAATAACTCTGCATTTGCTCAAGAGAGGATCTGCTTGTGGATGGTTACTCAAAACATGATCACTCTTGAGGTGAAGTACCAAACTGCTAGAGTAACTTCTTGGATTACTTTCGGGATGGGCTAGTCAAGCGAACGCTTAAGATGACCGTATTATCTTTATTAATTTAATAAATATCAAAAGTATAATTTAATGCACATCATCTCGAAGGAATATTTCTTGATATTGAGGTTTTTGTCCGGATTTACGAATTTTAGGCTTTTAGTCATGCAAAAAAAAAAATGATTTGTTTGGTAAACAAGCTGGTTTTCACGTGACTTCATGAAACGTAAGATCTCGATCCGGTCGAACCATCTACTTATAAAAGGAACACTACCACTATTTCATTCGCAATTTTACTCCTACATTCTTGTAAACATCGAAACAATGGCCGATCAACAAGACACCACTCTCCCCGTCGAACCACCACCGGCCGATGAACAAGAAACCACCCTCCCCGTCGAACAATCACCAGCCGATAATGAACAAGAAACCACCCTCTCTGCCGAACAACCACCAGCCGATAATGAACAAGAAACCACCCTCCCCGCCGAACAACCACCAGCCAATAATGAACAAGAAACCACCCTCCCCACCGAACAACCACCGGCCGATAATGAACAAGAAACCACCCTCCCCACCGAACAACCACCGGCCGATAATGAACAAGAAACCACCCTCCCTAGCGAGCAACCACCGGCCGATAATGAACAAGAAACCACCCTCCCTAGCGAGCAACCACTGGCCGATAATGAACAAGAAACCACCCTCTCTGCTGAAAAACCATCGGCCGATGAACAAGAAACCACCCTCCCAGTCGAACAACCACAGGCCAATGAACAGGAAACCACCCTCCCCAGAGAACAACCACCAGCCGATGAACAAGAAACCACCCTCCCCATGGAGCAGCCACTAGTAACTCTAGGGGTACGTAAGATCCTCTAGTATTATGACCGTTTCACACCCATCGTATTATCCATATTCAATGTTATCTAACATATAACTTGATAATAATAGTATTAAAAATAATAACGGTAATAATACTTAATGCATCATATAAGTTGGTATACTCTGGAAATGGTGCGTGAAGCCCGTTAATGTGGCAGTTTCCCATCATATTATCCATATTCGATACTCATTATATATCATATATTAATAACTCCGTAATAATATAAATAGTAATAATAATTGTTTAATTTGTTATAGGTTGAAGAAAAAGAGAAGGCAGAACTTAAGTATTTAGAGTTCGTGAAGGGAGTTATGATTTATGCAATTGTTTGCTTGATTACTCTTTACGAGTGTGCTAAAGACAACTCTGGTCCGTTAAAAGCTGGAGTCAACGTTGTTGAAGGAAGCGTCAAGACAGTCATTAGACCAGTCTATAACAGCTTCCGTCACGTTCCGTTTCAACTCCTCAAATTCATCGATTGTAAGGTAATAACTAATCATGCATTACTATTCAATAATACTACATTTTCCAAATCTTGTAAGTTGTAACATGCCATCTACAGTCGCTAAGCGTCTCGATGTACAATTAAAATATTAGGCAATGTAAGTTTCATCTGACAGACTCGATCAAGAAAGCGTGATAGGCACATTTGAATTCATCACCTTGCATAATTAAAATAAATTGTATGCAGATTGATGAGACGATCATCCAGTTGGATCATCTCGTCCCAGCTATGGTGAAGAGCGCTTCCTCTGGACTCCTTTTAGTAATTCAAAAGGCTCCAGAGGTGGTTCGTGAAGTAGCGTCAGAAGTCGAGCAAGGTGGCCTTGTAGACGCCACCTCCAACATTGTCAAGCGAGTTTACATCAGCTACGAGCCGACTGTTAAAGAGCTGTACAACAAATACGAGCCGATTGCCGAGAAATATGCAGTGTCAACTTGGAGCAAGCTGAACCAGCTCCCATTGTTTCCCATTGTAGCACACATCGTCGTCCCCACAGCAGCTTACTGGGCTGAGAAATACAACCAAGTGGTGGCTACAGCCATCGAACGAGGCACGGTGTTGTGTTATCTCCCATTGATACCAATTGACAAGATTGCAAAAGCTTTTGAGAACAATGGTGATGGGCACACTTCTTTCACCAACGACGATTCAGTTGCTTTGTCTCAATGATAAAGTATATGTTCACTTATTCAGTAATGATTATGTGTTCTTCCTTTTGTTATTCAAATAAGTCAGATATACTTTCGAATTAATAATTCATCAATTTAACCAAGTTTCCATTAAAATATGAGTATGATTTATAAACCGATAAGATAAGGTTTGGTTTGATTTGATTTTAGGCATAATTATTATCAACTCTTTCATGGACGTAAATATGTTCTATGATAACGACCTAACTGAAATGGAACCGGAACCGGAACGAATATAAGCACAGAAAACACACAATGTAGTAGACTAGTAGTGACTAACTATGAGAGAAAACATCTTGAGTCGATGCATTATGAGAACAAACTTCTGGAGACTACACAAAATCACAGAAAATTAAGGTAAAAAAATATGTAGTACCCTTTCCAAATCAATTAGCTTCCTATTTACAAGAAACTAAAGCTTTATGTTTGCGACATTTTACCGCAATGAATTCATATAATATGATACATGAGCCATAACCAGAAACCTTGAACGCCGATTCCAGTACCATATTCTGGTTGTGACGACTGATGACGCGGACTGCATAGAGAACTAAGCGAAGGAATACTGTACACTTTTGACACCTCGCTCGCCTGATCTCTATACATGAAGTAACTCTCGACGATCTCGCCTCATCTGTCTGCATGCATTTGCTCGGAGATCTCTTAATTGATCCAACTTATCCTCGCACCTCTACATGAAATAGCTCAAAGATTTTGTCTTCCTTGATCCACCTTCCCCGTACAAATCATTCCATTGAAGGAGCTCGTTCATGTTAGCTGATTCCGATGATACACTAGCACACACCTGCATTCATTAGTCAACGTATTATGCATTGCATCCATATCATAGCCCCGCAAGAATGTTTCTTAAGCCAAATACCAATGACTGAAACACGACGAACAACAATTCGACATCCATGGAACAAGACCTCAAAAAGGCTAGAGTCATGAGACACCAGACCCAAAGAACAACAAATGCATTAAAAACCATACTTGTTCATGAGCATATTTGAAGTCTTCCATAGTCAGTGAACGAACATCTGCACTGCTATGCAATGAGGGCAATGGCTTGTTCTCTGCCAGTGCCAAGGCTTTTTCCTGTCATCATTTGTAGAAGGCAATAGATCATTACATGAGTGGAAGGAATGCGAAGATAAAAATAAAGTTATGGACTTAAAGAACACAAAAGATAAAACAATAACAGAATGCAATCAAGTAAACTAAAATAATGAGTAGAAAACAAAGCTAATCTTTCTCTACAATTAAACATTAACTGTTAGATGTAACAAACCTTCTTCTCTTTTTCGATAATTTGCCTTATAGGACAATGAGCAGCCGTCACGCAAAGATTCTGTGGAGAAATCAGTGAGAAAGGGAAAGTTAATCAGACAACTGCGGCAAAACCAGGGAGGGTACAAGATACAGGTTACCATACACCACCTTTAAATCACTTCCAGAGTAACCATCAGTCATGGTAGCAATTGCTCCCAGATCAACATTAGGAGCTAATTCTTCCTTGGTTAATATCACTCGCAAAATTTTCTCCCTGTTAGGTGCATCTGGAAGGTTTACCATCAACCTGCATCATAATTCAATGATTCTGTCACTGTCAAACATTACAACAACGACATGCCTATGAAGAGGCTCCCATCTAAGCAGGGTAAGGGGGGTCTTAGTACGCAGCCTTACCCCCTCGGTAACAGGGAGGCTGTTTCTAATTGACCCAAGAGTGAAGTGCAAACACTATCTACTACTTCACAATTAATAAGAAGCATAGGTGGTAACGAGACATCTTGATTTATTCCATTATATCCAAAAGCCGTAGAATATAAAACCTTTGACTCCATAGGACATGAAAATAACCACTTCGAAACAGTTTGTAATGAAAATAAATAAATAAAAAAGGACCGGAGAAAAACACCACCTTCTAGGAAGCCTTCTAATAACAGCCTCATCCAGATCAAAAGGCCTATTGGTGGCACCAAGTACCAGTACCCGTTCCTTGTCTTTCGTTCTCAAACCATCCCAGTTCACCATAAATTCGTTTTTCATTTTGCGCATTGCTTCATGCTCTCCAGGATTTTCCCGTCTTCCTAGCATGCTGTCAACCTGAAACAAGAAAGAAGAGAAACATGGGATTAAATAAATCATACTGCACCATGAGCAAAGAAAGTACAACAAGGAATATATATTGTCTATCATCAAATCAACTGCTACTCTAGTACTTTTAACCTCATCAACAAATATCACGCTGGGAGCAATTTTACTAGCCAGTGAAAACACTGCTTTAACATACTTCTCTCCTTCACCGAACCACTACAGCAAAAAAGAAAAATCAACATTAAAAAAATGGAGAATAAATGGAGACTACCAGACAGTAAAAATTTAAGTAGCAAACTATTGCATTACCTTGGAAGTGATGCTAGACATTGATATGTTGATAAAATTTGCACCAGCATCAGTTGCAACTGCTTTTGCAAGCATTGTTTTACCCGTACCAGGAGGTCCAAAAAGCAAAATTCCTTTGCAAGGCTGAAAGGAAACATTGATGAGCTACATTTTCTTGATCTAATGAAACAACAATGAAGTTTCACTTTTTATAAAATTATTCAATGTCCTGTAAAATTTAGAATGTTACCTTCGTTAATTGACCTTTACAAAACAATTCTGGCCTTTGAAGAGGTAGCATTACCAACTCTTTCAATGTATCTTTCACAGCCTCTAATGCACCAATGTCGTCAAAGGTAACTCCAATTTCGTCGGGAGGAATAACATCAGCAAGAAGCCTCTTTTCAAATTCATTCTCAGTAACCACATCCTAGAAAGAAAATTGCATCCATGTCACACTTGGGAAAGAAAAGAAACAAAAATTATTGGTAGAGAAAAACAAACCTTGAGAGATTTCTTCACACTCTTGGATTCATTTTGAATGGCCTGCAGAATGTCAAGGCCATATCTAATACTGCAATCATCGTAGAAAATATACAAATCTTAAATTGGCTGAAGTGTGTTGTATCCAAACTTTTATCACAAGAAGTTCGTACACATCTATATTATCAAGCAAGGCAATTGCACCAATACATGTAGAGATATACCTTTCGCAAGATATTACCAGTCTGGATTCATTCAAAGAAGTTTCAGAACTATTCATGTAGTGATGAGTTAAGGCCCATCCTATGATCTTCTCAACATCTACAAGGTCAATAACACAATCATTATAAGTAAGATCTCCACAACCAAAAATTCAACTTCAAGCAGCAATTACTCACTTTCACTTGTCAATGCTTGATCTTTTATGCATAATGATTCAATATTATGGCACTCAAGTCCAATTCGACTTAAAACCTGGAACAGGCAAAGATAGTATCAACCTCCAAAACAAACAAATAAGCAATAATAGAGTTAGGTTTGCCAAGTATACTATCATATGGTCATAAAAGGAAATGAATTGTATTGCCCCTTCGAGCTCAATGAAATCAATTGTGAAGTCATTTGTGATCAACCAGACAAAAAGACAACACTCAATATGCTATCACATAATAGCTGCAAAGGCAATTACTTTGTGCATAATAAACAAAACAGACAAAAATCACCCAAGAGAAAGCTCAATATTGGGAAGAGATAATTTATCAGCTGTAATTTTTGAAAAGCTAACAGACGAACCAAAGTCAACTCAGGCTAGAGTATTTATATCATTCAAACATTGCAAAAGACACATGGATCAATCGCTTCAAATATTTCAGAATACCAAAATTTCGGAAAAGTACGGAGTAATGGCCTTGTTTAGAAATAGCTATCCTCACAGGAAATCAACTCGCTATACATTCGTTGAAAATTTGCGATATTTCATGCAACTGGAATAATACATTGTTAAATTAAAGTAGTATTAAATGAGATATTAGAAATAATTAAATCTAATTTTTTCAAGACTTCCATTATTGTCCAGGAACACAGCAGACGATCCATAATGGATCAGAGAGGATTAGCCCGTCACAAAAAGCAATGTATGCATCAGAGAGAATTACCCATTATCACCTCAATAATGAAACTAGGGTAACCCATCACAAAAAGGATAAAAAAAAAGGGGATTTTATCAAAACAGGAGGAAACATTTAGGAGTAGAGACATTGAGTTCTCATCTTTAAACTGTCAATAAAGCAAACAGATACCAGCTCCCATAAATTAGGCCAGACTTTCCTTTTCTATAGATCCACAAAACCGTCATTTTAGAACAATGCATAATGCAAAAAGGGTAGTCATAAGTTGAACATGCGAAGTCAGAGAGGATTAACAGAGGAACGACATATTATATTGGTAAAATGTACGCTGCAAACATAAGAAGATGGACCTTCAACATTGAACTTAAAGTTGATTGCACTCACCGAGCGAATGCTAACAATATTTGTCTGCGACTTTAAAGTTTCTATATCACGATCCAACAGTTGTTTCCAGTCTGAAAGCAGTTCCTCATTCTGATGTAGTAGAACATGCATTACCTTTCTATGTCAAAGCTATATTGAATACCAGCGAAAGAGGAAATAACAGTACCTGAGGGATATGTATGGTCACTTTATTTGGAAAGAGACGGGAGAGCTGCTTCATTGTCTTGGGAGTTTCTTTGCTCTTGTCATGCAATCTACCAAAGCTATCCTGGAAACAAGTAGAGTTTTAACATGAAAACAAATATCACAAGAGGCTGTCACCTTCTCCCTCTGCCTTCTTAGGTGATGTAATAATAATTAATCACAAGCTACACAATTTATGCTTTTATAAGGAACTATGAAAAAAATGGAATACAGAACAATGCAGAAGTGTGGCATAGCATATAGCAATAATACAGAAATTTGGGCATGCAGCAAAATAGTAAGGAATATTGTATATCAACAAGATGAATATATTTATTTCACATGACATATATCTTCCAGTCGTACAACAAGACTGCCATTATACACCACATTCTAAAAAAGAAGATGAAAGGAAAAAGGTTATGATGTCAGCTAACTTGAAAATTAACAAATACTCCCTCCGTTCCCATTATTGGTCTTTCTAGCCTTATTTCTTTGCTTCAAATACTTGTCTTTCTAGCAAAGAAAGTTGTACTTTTACATTTACAATGTACTTTTTGATTACTTGTTATTACTTAAGTTATCAACTAACCAATTACATAGAGTTTCAATTGATTGTCATTCTACATTTCAATGTACCTTTTGAGTACTTCTTATTTTTCTTAATTTATGTGCAAATAGCTAAAAACACAAATTTAAGGGAAAGGAGGGAGTAGTTCATAGGCATGTACTTTGTATCTAAGAAATCAAAACAACCAAAAGGATAAATGCAAATGGGAACTCAGGCATACAAGAAAACATGCTTGCAGAAACCAGCTCCAATCCAAATAGACCCATACTATTGAATGACCCTAAAGCTATGGCAGGAAAGAACAAAGCTAAAGAAGAAGCTGAATATATATTACATTGAACATTTTAATGAGACTTACCGGAAATGCAAGATCAAGCAGAGCAGTTTGATTGCTTCCAAACTTGGTGAAGAGAAGTCCACCAGGATGTGACTGGCAAAATGGGGACAGTACAACGTCGTCAGCAGTGACAAGATATTTGGTCTAAGGGTTAACCAAACCATATCCCACTAGGTGGGGTCGGTTATACGAATACTACATCTACATCTAAATAAACAAAATAAATCTATCAGTGGTACTTGCCTTTTCTTTTCGAATATCTGTCTGGGAGTGAGAAGCTATAACAACTGCATTTTCCGGTAAATGTTCAAGCTTAACTTTAAGGGCTCCATATGCTTCAGCATTTCCTGCTCCCGCCATTGACTTCTCGACATCTTTTACAAACAAAATTAATGGGCTGCTTTTACTTTCTGTTGAAGCTACCTGCAATTTTTTTTAATGGAATTAATCCAGTGCAGAAACATACAGGTGTTTTTATATATAAAACTGAGCATCAGAAAACAATATATGCACATGTATCCTCTGATATTACTAATACAATACCTCAAAGAGTTCATTGATGGCAAGCTTTTCCATCTCATCAGCACTGGAACTCTCTAGATGAAGTAAGTTGGCTGCAAAGAGTCGAGTCATGCATCCCTGTCACCAACCAATCTATATGACAGCAAATAGCTCCAGAAGGGGAAAATTATACCTGCACAAAAGAAACCATGATCTTCTTCGCAAAGACCACCAAGATCATTGCCATCAGGAATTGTTCGATCAAATCGGACCCCAATTTTTGAATAGCTGTTCCCCTCAAAAGCTAGTAAAACCTTGCCCTTGTAACCATGGGATGGACCCCTTGAAAAATAAAGGGAAAATGCAGTAATCAGTTGCAGTTAACAAGTCACATATCCCAGTAAGCGAGGAAAACAGGTTATTTATGTGAAAAAGATTTCTCAATATAGTGACAAGTGCACTGATAAAAATTCATGTAAAAGAAACAAATCATTACGTAGTACATGCTGAACCCCTTAATCAGAAGACACAATAAGCGGAGGACAGAAATCGTACACATGTTCGCAATCAGATTTTACGCTGTCCTGACAAGTTATTAACACCACAAAGTAGCCACAAAAACTAATTGTACTAACGCAGTAACCCCAAAAGTTATAGAACATTTACCTTTATTAACTAAATATCAGGTTACACCATTACAGTTCACATGAAAACTGCCCACAATTTGAGTCACATGATACTATAGATACAGAGTAAACATAACGAGCCTTGTTCATCAACTAAAAATTTAAGATAGAACTGGTATACTAATGAAGATTCAATACGTTGACAAATAATTCTACGCAATTTACCAATAGGCTGATGTGATGACACACTCATGCTTTAACGCCATTGAAGATAACTCTAAAGGCAATGCAAGACCACGAAATGGAAGTTGCTTCCCAAATGCACCAAAACTCCAAAATAGTCATGACTTAACTTAATTAATTGTTATAATTGCTAGACAAGTTCACACATATTACCTTGGAGGAGTTTGAGAGGACAAAAATCCAGGAGGTACAGGAGCAATATAACTCACTCTGTCACCTGTTAAAAGCAACAACTCCAACATAAATTATCCAAATGACACTACCAAGAAAAAAATATCCATTATTATAAGCTCGTGTTTTGGGTGAGATAAATAAGCCGAATAATTCACTTTAAGAAGGATACAATCTAATTACCTTTCTTGAAAGTGTAACCTTTTGATGATGGAGTAAAAAACTCCTGCTTAGGCTGGGGTCGAGAGCTTACTGATGAACACCCTATTATATCAGCCTCAACACTCGAAGCTGTCTTCTTACGCTGTTGGGTACCTAACTGTGCTGTTCGCTTAACAAAGACACTTGTTCTGTCAGGTTTCGAAGTTTCTTTTACAGGCTCCACTTCCTTGCTTGCTGTTCCCTGGAAGAATAAACACAAAACAATCATGTCTAACAGAAAGAAACAAAATATAAACCAACCACCACGCCGATAACATAGTACAAGAAATCTTACGGCGGGAAGTATAAGAGAATCTACTATCAAAATCCTAGCACCATAATGTTTTGCAAGTGCTTTGGCTAATGTCTCCTGGTATATTTCTGAGCCTATAGATTCAAAACAATTATTATTCTAACAATGCTTAACGGAATCTTAATTGCAAGACAATGAGATATGGAAACTTACCTGCAGGGCCAGATAATAGGATTCTTGGGGATATGGCTGGGAGCTCTGAGGTGTATTTTGCAGAGATATGACACTTCAGATGCAAGTAAGTAGAAGAAAGCAGAACACGTTTGGTGGTGTCGCTAAAACAAACAACATGTTTGATTAGAAAATAGAGAGATCTCAACGAAACAGTTTATTACACCAATAAACAATTCTACTCAATAAAACAGGAAAATCTTGTTTAGCCGGATGCCATAACTTATTATGATAAAGTACCAACACTCTATGGGCACATCCAGTGAGGTTTTAGTTCGGATAGAACAACTTCAAAGTGTGTGAGACAAGTTCATTTAAAACATCAAAAGGCAATGTTGTACAAGTGTAGTAGACAAGAGAGCGTAATCGAGGACAAGCAAATCCAAGACATAAGGCACTAGATTATGTTGTACTCTTAGATCAAGCAACAATGGTAAACAAAACAAAAGAGTTTTGACATAAAAACAATACAACAGCTGCAGAAATCATAATGCAGAATTCCCTACATTTATTTTTATAACAACATTCCCCAATTTGAATAACAAGGAGGTTGTTTCCAAATTGACCCAAGAGTGGAGTGCAAACACTATCTAATACTTCACAATAATTGAAGGCATAGTTAGTGTAATGAACCATTTTAATGTACACAAAAAAATTTGACTCCATATGATAGAGTAGTCACTGTATCAGAAAATAAAATTAACCTTTTTAAGAACACAAATGAACACGGAACTGCAGAGGCACAAATTACAATTCTCACCTCAAGTAGTAAGGGAAGTTCTCAAAAGAAACTTCAATATTGTCGGGATGCAAAATGCCTTTCAGAAGATCATCTTTATATGCTTGCTGTTTTGTTGATATCAAACCGGGAGCACTCAGATCCTTAAGTAATTCTCTAATCTCTCTTTGCTCCTGGAGAATCTTTGAAATGCTTCCACTTACATCTAATTCAGCAATAGATGATCTCGCAAGCATCCTCATTAATGGTCGTATTTCCTGATTACCCCTGGCTAATTTACTAACTTCAGCGCCAGCATCCATGTCTGCATCATTCAAGCCCAGTTCTTGATTATCAATATTAAGATTTTCGTTAGGATTCTCTTGGGGTGGAGCGACAGCCTTGTCACCACCACTATGATCCAAAACGTCCTTCATAACATCATCAACATGATTATCAGACAATTCACAAGTAGAAAGCACCGTAGGCATTGTAGAACCATCCTGTGCATCCTCCTCTTCGCGTGATGCTGATGGAAGAAGAGTCAACTCCTTCTCAAAATTTGGCAAAGATGATAATGTCGAAGCAACAGCTACCGCAGGGTCTCCTGACCTCCCCTCAAAATGAATTCCCTTTACTGATCCATTAGGGGCTTCTAGTATGCTAACTGAAGGTGGCACAACTGAAGCAGACACATTTTCATTGTGAAGTTTCTGAAAGATCTGACGGTATATTAAGGAAAACAACTAAAACAGTATTAAGATACTTATGCTACATAACATAGTCTAACAATATCAGATAAGGATGTACAATAATTACACGTTATAGGATACGTAAGCATGCTTCCCAGCAAAGCCAAACACCACCTCATCACCAGAATTTAGAGGCACGGTGGAGTTTTTTGGATAAACCTTATTATTTATTTGAACAGCACCTTTCTTCCCAGTAATTTCAAGTAAGGTGATGGAGTCTCCTTTCTGCATAAAGATGCAAAATAAATAAGAAATGAGAATAGTATCAACGTCCGTTGCAAGAGGGTATAGCTAAGTTATAATGCATAAATGAATCTAAAACTCTCTCCGCATCCCTCTCCTTGAATAATGCGAAGTAGAGAATATATAATGTTTGAATTAGCAATTTTTCATTTAATAACAGGTAAACAAAGGGTGAATACAGTGAGAAATTTTGACGAGGCCTCCTTTTCGGAAAAAAACATATACTTGAAGAAGCTACCTAATCCCCAAGAAAAAGAAAAAACAAGATGATTGGACGGGAAGCCTTTCCCTATCCTTGCTTACAAGCTTCAAAGTTCTAAGTGCTCATTCAAACACCCTCGTATGCAAAAGCAAGGTAAGGGGGAGTCGGATAGTACGCAACCTTAACCCTATGAGGTTGTTTCCGAATTAACCCAAGAGTGAAGTGCAAACACTATAGGTAGTGTAGGGGTTATTTTGATTTGTTCTACATATCTCAGAGCCAGTAAATATATATAAAATTTGGATTCCATAGGACATCGAAACAAATTTCAACTTCGAGAAAATCCAAAAATTAATCACAACCAGTAAATTGGGCCAACAGTAAGAATTTCAGGCTCAAATAGGTTGATCCTTCCACATGGAAGGTGAAAGAGAGACTACTAATGATTTCCTTTACCTCGAAAATGACGGAACTAAATATTTAAGAGCAAAAAAATACCTCAGGTTCTACATGTTTCAGGCAACACAACGAATTACTAACAGATGAGTCTTCCAAACGTAAGTTGCATTGGCGGCTTTGGCCAACAGTGAATACAGTTCTGTTCATGAGAACATGAGGATTCTGCAAAAGAATTTACCAAACAAATATTAAATAAGATATGATCGCTCAAGAATCAAGATGTCAATGAAGTTAAAGAAATTAATGACAGGAGAACCATGTGCTGCCATCAATGAACCAACAAACTCCTCGAAAAGGAAGACTTTATGAGTAGATTAACAGTAAATCAGTGTTGATTTGATACTATATGTCAGATAGGGAAGAAGCAGTGCTCCGCACCAGAATGACCTCACAACTCGCAAGTGAATCACTATTTTGCTCCCCAGGACAGCCAGATACAGATGTTGAAATTGGTCTTCACACTCAACATTCTTACAGGAGCAATGTTTTATTCGACAAAGAATTCAAATGTTCCTTTATTTTCACTCCTCTTTCAGGTGGGAGGCAATTTGTCTGACCTAATAGTCTACAATCTTCAATACCCAGAGCCTCGATAAGGAATACTTTTACGCAAGATGAAACGACAATGGAAATTCTAAGGAAATAATTCACACAGTAAAAGCCAACCCATATGCACGAAACCCCATAATAACTTATGATCGGCTAGACACTCGCGGCCATGGTTAGAAGGAACCCCGGATTTAGAGCAGTTGAAGAGCATAATTTATGTTCTTCTCCAAGTTTACATAATATTTAAGGCCTAGATATCGTAGTGTCGGATATACACCAATAGTTTCAGCTTACTATTTATCATATTCCCACTACCCACGACTCAAACTAGTAATTCATTACATCAAGCTAGCAAAGACTTGTCAGAGAATCGCCACAATTTCTGAAAAATCCTAAGATTAAAAACTTGCGTTCATATGTTGCAATACCCCCACAAAGATTATTCCGTAGGTTCCATCATTGGTAAGGATCCCATGCAAATTACATCCATTGTATGCATATAATTGAGTGTTGACTAAGTAAAAGAAACTCAAGTAACCCACCCGAGAACACTGTGACAGAAGCTTTCCCCACACAAACCCAGAATTCAATTTCAGCTGCCGCTTCTTACTGCAGATTGATGATGCCACAGTTGTCTTTACCTTCTCAACATCACCTAAAATCCAGCCCAATAACATAGACACCCCAAGTCAATTCAAACCCCAAATTCGTTAAGACAAAATCCTGCAGTAGAAAGAAAAATCAAACAAAAAGATCTAACCTTCCGGATCCTTTTCCATCGCCACAACCTCATCTGATGTTCTTATAACAGGATTCCCAGAATCTAGATCAGCCAATCCAGCATCTTGGTCCTTTGCCACGTCACCATGATTTTTATCAGCCACCACTGGCGTCCCATTACTGGAAGATGCTGCATCCGCCGCCTACACCATCACCAATAAAAAACTAAACTCAGTTCCGAGTACAACAAACCAGTAAGAATCCAATCTCGACACACATATGCCAATAGAAAATTCACACTTGACACACACAAAAAATAACAATAACTCAATCTTGACCCCTAAAAATTAATAATAACTCAATCTTGACACACAAAAATGAATAACAATTCAATCTTGAGACACAAACATTAATAACAATTCAATCTTGACACAAGAACATAAATAAAATCCACAGAAAATAATTTAAAAAAAATTAATCTTGACACAAAAAAAATAATAAAAATCCAATATGTACACATGCATGAATCCAACCAACAAAATAACAAGAAGGGCAGATTTAAATTAGATGGAAAACCCAAACCCTAAATCAAGAACACACCTTGGAGCGTTTGCTGGTACTGTGATGAGGAGAAGGAGGAGAAGGCAGAGGCCTTTTAGAAGAAGATGAAGAACTTCTTCTTGTTTCAACCATTTTTGTCAAATTGAATAAAGCTCTCAATCAAGAGATTTATTCTTTGGTATATGTGTATGAATGAATTGAATATAAATATGTATATGGATGTCAATTTAAGCAAATTCTGCTTTTATAGTATGGTAGTTTCCATTATTGGTGCAAATGAAAAAAAAAAAAAAATTGGGATGAGCAATGAGCAATTTGAATGGAATTTAAAAATAGATAGTATTCTTACTTAGTAATGTAGTAGGAATATATAACAAGGTAGAATCACATATAATTGTTTAATTTGATTAAACAAGCTTAAGAAAAGTAGTTAAATAGATAATTGGATTTAGGAAAAACTATTAAACTAATGCAAATAAATAGAGGAGTAAAAAAAATATTTTTGGTTTGTGGGAAAAAAGACTTCACCAATACAATTTTTAATTATTATTTTTCTTTAATCTACCATAAAACTCACATCTTTAAACAAATAATACTATAATATATTATCATTATTAAAAATCACACAATTGTCAATTAAATAATAAAATTTAATTAAAATATATCGATTAACGCACAAAATTATACGTAAACATACATAACAAATGCTCTAATCAAATAGCATTATGTATATGGAATGGGCTCCGTGCCATAGCTCAGTTGGTAAAGAATTTAGATGTTGTAATGACAGCCTAGCATCTTCTCACAATGAGGGTTCGAGTCCAGTAAAGAATGTAATCTCGTGTTAGAGCAGTAAAGAGACACATCCTGTGATTTAGCTCCTCGCGACTCTAGCTAGAGACAACTTGACTGTTACGGTTCAACTTTTTTTTATGAATATGGAATGTGGGTGTGGATTCAATAATTGGGATCACCTTGGATTTCAATAATTGGGACTACTTTGAATAGGTTCATAAGCGGACTAAATATTGGAAATCCTCTAAACCGATGTGATAATATTGATGAAATAATAATAGCCAGCCGAAACAATAAATATGGAACGACTTATCCACCAACATTATTTCTTACTCCTTACCACACAAAAATGGATGAAAATTAATAATTTGTTCGGATGGAATGAATTAACGTGACCGTAAACTTATATAATGACCTAATGAATTTAAGTGAATGATTTGAATTTTTTTCTATTTTGCATATCGCTTAATTTGATGAGGGTAAATTCCAAAAAGTTGAAGTTGAAAGTTAAATCAAGATAATACTGAGAAATCTATTTTCACGCTAAAGTTTTTACATTACATGAAAGTATGTGCCAACTAGCATACATTCCCAAGTTGAAGTTAACAAAACAAGGTAAATACATTGTTCATGGTTATATTGGCCGATCGACTTTCCAATATGCGAAGTTGTTGTCAACTCTCATATCCATTACACTTCTTTTTGGTGTATCAACACCAACATCAACATATTTTACAGTTCAAAAAGAAAATTCCGCTTAAACATTGTAAAAACGTCGATAGAAATAATTTTTACCCCTCATTTCTTTCTAGAAACCAGGTACCACAAAATACAAAAGATCATGCATGGGCAAGTGCATCTGTTACATGTCTTCAACTCCATTAAGCAAACACTCCCCCACATACTCCCATCTTAATACCAAATAGTTGCTTCATTTACTCAACTTCCTCCCCAATATTCCTCCATATTTCACTTTAGGCCCAATGAACACCATTTATTCATATTCTTTTCCCACTCATTGCTCTCCTATATATACCTTAGTGGACATCTTTTTGGAACACATAAAAAACCAAGAAAAGAGAGAAGATGGCAGAGAAATCAGTAATGGTGGTAGGGGTTGATGATAGTGAACTCAGCTACTATGCACTTGAATGGGCATTGGAACACTTCTTTAAAGAGCCTTTGCAATCTCCATTTGAGCTTGTTATTGTTCATGCTCAGCCTTTAGCCTCTACTGCCCTTGGTGTTGCCATTGGCCCTGGTATATATATTATTATTGCTCGATTCATTTTAATTTGACGTTTTTGTTTTTCGAGTTAAATATTTTTGTTTAGTAATTTCGCTTATTATGGTAATCGTTATTATATACTTTTGAATATAGTTTTATTGTTGGTTTTCTTATTATAGTTAAAAGTTATTAATGATTAAAAGATTGTATCATAAAATGAAAAATGTTGAATAAAATAGATTGAAACTAATATGTTTTGTTTTAAATAAAATGTTCATATGATAATATTAGGAATCGATTGTTGAGTTAATTTCAATTCATTTCCATATATAGGAGCTATTGAAGTTTTGCCACATATTGAGCATGATTTGAAGAAGGTTTCTGCAAGGGTTATCCAAAAAGCTAAGGAAATTAGCGAGGCCAAATCGGTAATTATAAGTTGTTATTTTAATATTCATTCAGTATTGATATGTATGATTATTTAACTTGAAAATATTTAACAATCCAATTGATCTTTTTATTAAGTTCTATATATATTTTAATTCGTCATATAAAACTATACTTATGAAGTTACATGAAACAAAAAAGTTACAATCATTTGCATATTAAATGTGTAGGATTAATTGTTAATTTTGGTCTTATCAAAGCTCATACCCTTAACTAAATGGTTGAAAGCAAAATAATTGATCAATCAATAATAAGTCATGATTAGTTTAACCTTTGGATACATAAAGATTAGTCATAGATGGAACTAGTAATAGAGTCATCATGGGTCATATTTAGAGGACATGAGTGTCTGTTAGGATGACAGTTTCATCCTTTTTAATCATATATTAATGATACTATTAATTAGTAACATGACTTAATATTTTATATTTTGCGATAACTAGTTGACCTAATTTTGATAGGATAATTCCTCTCTAAATATTTATCGAAATAATTCTCTACCTAAATACTTCATATGGCCACATCAATTTTACACAATTATCACTTGAGGCCTAAGGAATTTCAAATTCATAGAGCATATGAGTTTGTGATTAAGATCATGAGTTCAATTACTCATACCCACACTTTCTCCATCAAATATGTCATACCAGATTTGCCCCGTATGATTTATCTTACTGATCTTCTTTGCAAACGAATAAGTTCAATGCTACTCTAAATAGCGGTTACGGTCCCCTTATTTATTCCCTCTTAGCATCACTTCAAATTTCAAACATCTTAGAGAATAATGTTCACGATCGATTGCTCACCTTTGGGGACCGTTTTGTATGTGGTTGTAAGTCTATGGCAATCAGCATCAACTTACCGAATCTCAAAGGATGAGAGAATACTAATAAAGGTTGACATATATTCTTCATGTTGTGACTTATTTGGTAATCTTTGTAGGTGAAGGATGCATCATTTGAAGTGGCCGATGGCGATGCCAGGAATGTTTTATGCGAGGCTGTAGAGAAGCATCACGCCTCTATCCTCGTTGTTGGTAGCCATGGTTACGGAGCTATAAAAAGGTACCTTCATCTCAACCCATGAGACACGGAGTAGATCATCCAATACACAACTTTTCCTAATAAAAAGAAACATGTACATTTGAGTCGCGAAATAGATCATCTACTACACTAACTTTTCCTTATCGAGAAACATGTACATATGCATCAAATATCGACATTGAAAATTATATCCCACATCGAACGAATATTTATAAAATCATAAAGGTAAAAACATGATGGTTATGTTGGGTGTGCAGGGCTGTTTTGGGCAGTGTGAGTGACTATTGTGCACATCATGCTCACTGCAATGTGATGATTGTGAAGATGCCCAAGGTCAAACAGTAATGGCCTCAAATGCTTCAATGAATAAATGTGGCAATTAATAGCCTTCCTTGTGTGGAGAAGAGAAAACTACAAACATTTCTTATATTTTGTGTGAGCTAGAAGCATTCCATGGATTTCTTGAATTAAGTATCTAATATTATTCAACTCGTACGTTAACCGAGTTTCAAAGATGTAACATGCAATTTGCGATAAGCGAATATCATCCAAAATGATGCGTCGATTCATGACACTTACTGTATAATATCTAGTTGCTTACAAACATTTGTTCACGCGATTACAACAATTTGACCAATGTAAGTCGAGAAGAATGAACTCAAATTTTAACTTACAGTTATGACTTACGACGAGCATCCAAAGTATTGCATGAAAACAAAATGCAATTAACGCTAATCAAACAATCCAACGCAAGGTTTAAGTAGAATCTGAAGACATTACAGTGACAACAGACAAACCACACTGCTGCATCAAGCCCACTAGTGACAGTAGGCGCCACTTCACAGCAGCATCAAGAGCTGCCACATCCACCACAGTATCCTACCTGTTGCAAACAATGGGCAGTCAGGATCGAGTAATGTATAAAATCTGTGGTTGTGAGGAAATGATCATAACGAGAACCTGGATGCACTTCTGCTGCGACTTGGGCTCCTGCTCCTGCTAGGACTGCGCTTTGGGGGGCTTTTACTTGCATGCTTCTGAGAGAAAAAAAGAAAAAGACGTGCAGGCATATAAATAAACATACATGCAACAAGTTGAACAAGTAAACATATAGAGCACTGTATCAACTTCAAGAGAAATGACCAACTTACAGTAGGCAAAGGGGATCTGGATCTTGAGGGGGATCTGCAAAAAGTTCCAAGAAACAACACAATTCAATATCCATATTTTCACATCCAAGTGCATTGGAGCCACTTCCATGCCAGTGAGAAAAGAAGAAAGGCAAAGGAACCCAGAAAATGATTAGACATCTTTTGTAAAAGTTTTTTTTAAAAAAATCCTGAGGGAAGTATACATACACTCTATACTCTAGAGTCCAAAATCAAGAAACACTTGATAAGACATCAAAGAGAACAAAGTAACAAACCCCCAAAAACCATTGTAAGGATCCTGATTAAAATGCTTTATGATCTTGCATAGTGGGAAAAGTGTTTCCACATCAATAGATGCTCCCGAATACAAAGCGCGTTCAGGGTTCCAACAATCATTGCAATCCATGATGTCTTTTGTTCCAAAATCTAGCACCCAGGACATGTGTGATGCTCATTAGAATATATATGCACTATTGTAGGATTCTAAAGCTTCCAACTAAAAAACATCATACCTTGACACCAAAAAGATTTGGCACCATTATGTAACCCCAAAATGCTGCACGTATCCAATCTAAGAAACAGATGTACTAGCATTTTCTCGTTGAAATTATATAAATAAGAACACCCTGGTCCAGGCATCTGAAATGCGGAAAATATAACAAGAAAATGCTAAACTAGGGATACCGGACAATAAAAAAATGGAGGCAAAAGCGACCTCAAAAACCAGACGAAATTCCAAGCTGAAGACAAAGGTTAAAACTGAAGAACGCATTTTCTATCTCTGATCCCTCAAATGGTATGAAGACAGTTTAAAGCAATGGACCAAAATCACTTTTTGTCCAATATGGCATCAGTGCGTCCAATTGGAACATCTTGATCTTCTACTCAGCAGACAAATACCAAGTACTTGCTCATCTCGCATAAGGTATTGATGAAGTGGCATGCAAGAGGTCAATAAACTCGAAATGACAGAAAGAAAAAAAAAACTATCTAAAGACAGAATGGGCTTGCCTTGACACTTCACGAGGTTTCGAGGCAGGGGGAGATCTAGAACGTGACGGCAAAGACCTTGAACGGGATGTTGAACGCCGAGAAGACTTGGTTTTAGGTGATTTGCTGGTGATAGTCATATGTTAGATTCTTCTTCTTTTTAATATGTGTATAGTCACTCAAAAAATGTCACAGTGAGGTATTCTCACCTTCTGCTTCTACTACGGCTCTTACTGCGGCTGGCACTTCTTCCTCTAGAGTAAGATCGGCTTCGACTGCGACTGCGGCTTTTTGGGCGACTATCATGCTCCTTCACCTAAACACAAAACTATAAGTCAACTTCGAGAAAATCATATTGCATATATTAGTCTTTATCCTTTTGTAACATACACGAATAATAGATTTGGAGAATGCATTCCTGAACTCAGAATCATCAAGCTTCCTGATCTGTAATACATGAAATGAACATTGTCATTACTCGAATGTTATCACCGAATGTTGACCATTTAATCCAATAAAGAGGAAGACAACACAACATACAGCATATTTCATATCTTCGTAACTGTTGTAATCCACAACCCCTCTTGTTCCTGAAACATATGAAAGCCAGATGACATTCTAAAGCAGTAAGAAAATATAAATTATAGCCCAGTGTCAAAAATATAAAGAGCAACCTATTTTTAATAGTAAAATGTTCCAGATGTAGGAAATATCAGAAGGACTCAAAAAACTACTAAGAGTTGCCAAGTTGCCAACACTATATAAAACAGAATCTTAAACCTGGATATTAGTCCATACTGTACTTTTCTTCTCTGAACATATCAACCTTTCAAGGTCAATATGATCTGCTCAGTCAAATAAAGCTTTTTTTACTGATCTAGTCTTGAACATACATTGTTCTTGCACTTCAGATACAGCTAACAATGACGATCATAATTATGCTGTTTTAAAACATCATATGTAAAAAATGTCAACAAGTTTTAAGGTTAAACACTACTTCGAGGGCTAATTACCAAAAAATAATGGAAGTTCTACAAAAATGGGAATTAAGACTTGGGAGAAAAGGGGAAAAAAACTATAAGTGTTATCTTACCACTCCCCTCACGAAATACTTGGGAGAAACAAACATCTCCTGCTCGACGCATGTGGTCCTATATAAAAACAAGCGTAATGGAAATATTATTACAACACAGTACAGGATAGGGACCGGCATTCTTAAAAAACCGTAAAATGATATAATATGCATATTGACTCGATCAGAATAAGATGCACCACAAAACTCCAGCTCACCTTAAGATCTTGCCATGAAGCAGATTGCGGCAAACCGCTGACAACAACTACATATAATAATAAGGAAAGATATGTTAGAGAAGACTCGAATATAATAGTACAATCTTCTAATTAAATGCAGACCTCGAAAATCAGAATGCCTAGAAACTCCACCACGACGACCACCACCTCTACCACCGTTATCTCTGCTGCTGTAACGATCTGTGGATGAAGAATTGCCACGCCCACCATGAGCAAGCTCAACCTGAGATGAAGAGGGATATTAGAAGCACCAACCAAGGGTATGCATTAATAAATTCAAAGCAGAAAACAGAATCATGGACAAACCCGCAAACGATGCCCATCAAAATCGTATCCATCACGACCACGTATAGCATCTTCAGCATCACGAGCCTCCTCAAACTGTAACAGATGATATAGATGAATTACATACAACTAGCATGCTTATGTATTAGAGAACTTAAAGAGGTACACACCATGAATCTCACCTCAACAAAGGCATAACCAGGAGGCCTTGGAGGTACTTTCAGATCAATGTGAGCTACAGGCCCATACTAACAATTTGAAGCCACAAGAAATACATTAGACAAACATAATTACTACAATACACCAACGAGGTGATACTGGTCAGAGTATATCTCGCATAAACTACAAAAAATTATAAATTCATATACCACCTCCATCCATATAAGATAGTTCAGTTTGCTTCACAATTTTAATTTGAACAACATTACCACATTAGTAGTGAAATAAGTCAAACATGCTTAATATATTTTTTTCACAAACATTATATTCAAACACATTCAAGATTAAAAATTCGCAAGTCGACCCATCAAGATTCAAAACTGGACGATCTAAAGTGGTGTAACAAGATAACATACCTTGTAAAATAAATCCTCAACTTCGCGTTCACGAATATCACCTGGAAGATTCCCAACGTATAGAGTCCTACTTGAACGGCTCATTTTCTGAATCAATTAACATAAATTAGTTCATCATGGCTACTTGGTGGTAATTCTTTAATATCCAAAGTTGGGATTGGAACTTCAAGAAAATTTCCAATTTCGCGAGATTTCACCAATTAGTAACAAGAGATTCGATAATAAAAAATGAGGAAAAATTAGCATAAATACATAACTAACAAAACACCGCGAAACACAAAATTAAGCTGCAAAAATACGTTTCTACAAAAAGATAACAGTAAAAATGAGTAAGCTGCAACAGACTGAAAAAGATTTGAAATAGCACATTAATTAATTGCTTCGGTCTAATTGTAAAGTCAATCTGAATTAATAATTCTAAACAAGAACAAATAATTATAATGATGAAATAAATAATCATAATAATTACCGGTGAATAAAGTGATGAAAGCGTAGAAAGCAAAGCTGGATTAGGGTTTGGAAGAAGCGCACAATATCAATTTTGTTTGAATCTCACCTAATGTTGATTTATATATAAAAAAATGGTTCCATTTTAAAATTAATTTAGTAGTTGAAATTGAAGGTACAAGTCAACAGTAACCTATCCAGTCACCTTGAGACTCAGAGGCTCACGAGTCACGAACTCACGATTAAGGAACTTTAGTTAACGGGCCGGATATAATTAATTAGAGGCTAACGACGATAACCTTTTGGTCCACTATCTGTGCCCCGTAGACCGTAGTATTGTTATATGTTCGGATATCCGCTCAAGCAGATCGATAGGTTATCGGTTCTACTCGGTCCTGACCAATAACCATATTGTGTATATTTTTTGAATCGCTACTTATCAGGTGAATACCGGTCCGAATATATCTGGCAAAAGAATAAATTGAATAAAAAAAATTAAATTAATAATATAACATCTAAAAATTCACATATTATTTGTTATCAGATACTGTATCGGGTAACTTACCGGTAATTTTGTTTACTTGTTCCCAGACCGTTATCTTACCATGTGGATAAACGGAATGAAATTTCGGACCGGGTAACGGGTGGATCTCGATTTTCCCGAACCAATACCAACCTTAGTGCCCCAATACGAATCTAATGAAGTGAAAAAATTCTTTTAATTTGAGAGAGATAATTAATTCGTTAAAACTAATATCTTACAAATTTTCGATTTTTTTGGTATAATATTGGTCATTGGTCATTATCATACGCTAGGTGGAGTAAGTGACCTTGCAATCGCAAGGATAGCTCCATTTCCCCTATCAACACTTTCTTGATCGAACTTGTCTACCTAGTATACATTTGACAAGTTGCGACCGCGGGTCTCAAATTATAATGTTTCAAAGGCAGGAGTATCAAGGTTCTAATCAATTATAAAATCGAACTAGGAAATGAAATGAGACAATATGATAACACATACACTTGAAGTGCTTCAGACAAGAGTGCGATACAGTCAAAATACAAGTTAAACAACTGATCGACGTTAAAATAGTAAACACTTGCTAAACATTGAAAGATATCAGCTCATTTAAACAAAGAATCTGCTCAAGGAACCTAGTACTCTCTCCAGGTGTAAGGAGCGGCGCCAACAGCTTAATGACTCAGTAACGAGAGGCCAAGCCGTTCCTTTATCACCTGTATGACATTGATGAGATTAGTATCACGATTCACGACAGCAACAGAGTGTAACAGAAGCCATATCATCACAGATAAATGCACAAGGATATCAGAAGTGGATTCTGGAAACAGAAATATAATATGAATATTCTGCATAGCAGAAGTAATCTCTGAAATTGTCAATTTGGAAACAACCTCCACCAGCCAAAAAGGAGAAAACAAAAACGGCAAAATGGGCCCAGCTACGTCACTGCAGGCAATATGTGAAACTCAACAAACATCAACGAGAATTAAATTTCACGAAAACTTACTTGGGGTTTCTAAGGACGATAATAACCGAATCTCCGCGAAGGAACATCTTGCTTATGAATCTGTCCTTGTTCACTGGAAGAGCTTTCTTCTTACCTTTACCGGTCTTGGGAACCTGAACAACAAAACATGTGTTGTTAACTTTCAAAACATAAATTGAGTAAGTCATCTATACAACATAAATTCACAATCTATAAAATTGCACAAACCTCAGTCCACATCTCCCTAACATTCTCGAGGACCATATTGCAGTGCCTATCAAAAGCTCTTACACGTCCAAGAAGCTTCCTGTTATTCCTACAGTTAATAAGCACCTGAGACAACAACAACAACAGTAAATGTGTAAAAAATGTTCGAGAATTTATTATAGCCTCGTGTATTACCATACTCATGAAACCTTTAGCCATCAAGAAAAATATTCCTCAACTAAATGAAACCAAATATGTATAAGAAATTGAGTATCTTAGGTTCAAATAAGCCGCAAACATATATTTCACCTGAGTGTTGTTTTTCACACTCATCATCAGTACAGATAAAGGCCCAGTGTTGAACTCTTCCTCCTCATTCTTGGTCTGTCATTAAACAATTGGCATATAATATATTAAGATGTAAGCAATAAAAGCCTAACTTATTAGAATGACAAAGTATCATCTTTTAAGAGGTCAAAGAAAAACTAGCTTGTGGCTTAAACATGGCTTTCACCAGACGCAATATTTAGCGGTCAGTAGGCATTACAGTTAGAGGTAGCAAATTTTCTCACCTTATGCATGATCGTCTAGATGACTATTCACACTTTGTTTATTTTAAAACTCAAAAAATTAAGTACGAATTATAAAACTCAAAAAATTAAATATGCAACAAATGGAGTCTCATCTGCGCCGTAAGTAACTTTTTAACGGAAGGAGGTATACTTTTGGCACTTCAAATGTTCTATTTTCACTTAGATGTTGTGCATTTACACGAATCCTGTTTTATTAGTGCATCGATTTAGAATGCCAATACCACTAGTTCAGTACGTTGAAAGTTGGATGATTAAATTTGGATGTCAATATCACCCCTCGATAAATATCCTACAGCCATGAACAAGAGCACATGATTGTCACTACACAAATCAAAATTGCATGAAGCATGCATATCATTTCTACAAGAAGCACCAATCGTTCTAAAATCGACCTAATTAAGGATAAACAACAGAACTACAGCAGACGAGGGGCGTTCATTCCAAAATGAAATTATATAAACAGATAACTTACAGGAATGTCTTCTTCCATAGGGCGACTGCGAAAAAATGATAGGAAGATATAAGTCAGTAAATCTCACAGATAAAACTAGGAATCTTAACAGAATACCAAAGTTATGGCAACGATCCTCTACCTACTTTATGAGCCTCCGGCTTTAAAATATTGTACATCATTCGGCTGCTATAAGCCTATAACATAACTACTCATGAAATCAATACTTGTCATTGGGATAAAATCTAGTATCACTAGTAATAAACTAATAATTATTATAATAAAAATCTAATAATAATAATTTTAAAAAATAGCATACATCAAGCTTTAATTCAGGTAAACATGATAAAAGGTGGATTCTCAGCAAATTTGTAATATATCAAAGAGAAAATGGAAGTAAAAGAATTGACTTACGACATAATCGATTGAAGTCGAGGGTTTTAGCTATTGGGAGCGTTGCTTATTCAAAACTCAAATGTCGCCGCCGCCAACAGCTGAGTTGCAAGTTGCAAACACGCCCAAATATACACACCAAAATAGTGGTTTTTAGTGTTGCATGAAATTACTATTTTGCCCCAATTAACTTCTTCATTACTACACTTTCAATCCGTGGAACAGAATAGTCGTGCTACAAGAACCCATTGTTTTGATGTGTATAACATACTATTTTATCGAGTGAGGATAAAGCTTAAAAATTAATTTACTTGAGTGAATTTTGTGTGTCATAAAGATTGTTCAACTATAAACTTTCAAAAATTTGAGAGTACAATCCAAAAATGCATGTCAAATTTGGTTAAATGAAACAAATGATGATGAAGGTGAAAGTGTTAAAATGGACAATCTTATGCGATTGAGCTGAGTTGTTATACACACACCCAAATCGCGTTTTTAGGGATGAAATAATTATTTTATTCTCTATTATATAGTATTTGGGCAAGTTTCATGTAGGGGCGAAATAGTACTTTTAATATTAAAAAAAACCATTTGGGTGTGTGTATAGTACTTCAAATGAACCGAGTTAAAATCATATATAATACTCTATAGTATATTTCTATAATAACATGATTAAATAATATATGGTGCTTGAAAATCTAAAAAAATAGATAAATAATAGAATTGTAAAAGAGAGTGTCGCAAAAAGTGTTATAGAAAGTCCGGACTCGATAAAATATAGGGTGATTTTTGTGGTTCGTATCTAGGACGTTGATAATCACATTTTTCAATAACGTAAATGACATGAATCCTTTATGAGCAAGATGAAGCAAGGACATGTAGATTGCTTATTAGATAAGAACATGCCAAGCTTCATTCAAATGTATAAAAAGATGGATGGTAATAGAAGACTAGTCCAAATCTCCACTTGTTAATGGTTATGAATAAAAAGAAAAACACAACAAACAAAGTATCCACATCAAATAAACATTGCAACTACACTAACAATTACATTCTTGGTATTTTTCTACTCCATCTTCTTCATAATTTATCGCCTATTTCTTCGCATAGGTAATCATCATGGGGCTTTCATTGATATTAAATCCTTGAAGAGCATGCATTGCCACCGTTGATTGAATCTCATTCTCGTATTCTATGAAAGCAATTCCTGGTTTTGCTTCCACCATTCTAACTTCCTTAAAGCCGGGATATTGACAGAATAACATTTGTAACATCACTGAGTTTGTTTGGTGTGGCAGATTCTGGATAAATAATATGCTATTAGGAGGGGCAGGCGCCTCCGGTACTGCAGATTTTGCACCTCCACCGAAAGGTAATTGTGACAACTGCAAGATGGAAGTCTATTTAGCAACTAAAACAGTAGGATAAGTTAAAAGATTTAAAAATCAGTAACTGCAATTTAGATCATCATAGCAATATGGCCAACGAATCTAGTGAGCAAACTAATCATTCAATGTAACGGGTTTACTATTTGGTAATTTGGATTTTGGATTGTTAATACGAATAACCAATTCTAGTACAGAGATATATACAGCTAAGTGGAGGTTCTTACTGGAGGAGTCGTTCCATAGGCTGCACCATATTGAGGGTTAATACCCATTGCAGCTTGATTAGCATCATGCTGCTCTTTCTTCTTCCTCCCTGAACGATGAAATAACATTAATTTTTTCTTATTCAGATGGATTTAGGGATGGAGGAGAAGTTTTTCGAGAAATTACTGTGGCAGTTCTTTAATTCAGTTTATAAAGAAACCAATACCAGTTATACAAGCAACTATTTTCCTCATAATGTGGATTTAAATGATCATCTACTAATTTCACAAGTTAAAGAATGTAAGGCTTCCATAAGAAATAAGATAAAAAGGAACTTCAACAAAAACCACTTGAGTCCCTACTCCCCAGAAAACGGCAATACTTTGTAGTTCATGCGCACATTGAAGTGAACTCCCCCATATAAACAAATGACTTATCCAGAAGACTAACCTTTCTCATCGTGCCTCTTTCTTTTCTCACGAGGTACGAAGGTACCATCTGACTTAGCTATAACATCTGATTTGGTTTTTGCATATTGTATCCTCTGAAATAGTTGCAGAAATTTGTTTGTTAAAAATCCAATCAAAGAGTGTTCAACAAAAATAGAAAATCTGAGGGACTCCAAATGGAACAATACATCATGCTTTTTAATCAAAAGTGGAATGCAATGATAATACAAAACATATGACAAAGAAAATTCTGTAGCAGCTCTGCCTTCATAAAGAAGGTATAATGCTGAAGCAGGTACAGGTAATATTCCAAGAGAAAAAACTTGGGCATCAGCAATATCGATATATCATTTCCAAAAATAAGGGTGATGAGGAGATGACAAGGTAGGACCAATTTTCAAATAATGAGAATTATGGGAGATAATACTGCGGTCCAGTGGTCTATGTAATAGAAAAAACTATTTTTTACTATTGATCTCAAATACCATTGCAACTCAACTAAGAAGAACAATGAACTTTATAGGCAACAATTAACAAATCAAGTTCATTGAAGAATCATATATAATGTTCCACTAGTGCTCCCAGATGTAATATTAAGCTTCAAATAATATTTGGCACATCTTAATTAGAGCCTTTCTAAGAGCTTCATCATTCACTTTTAAGCATTTCCAATCCCATGTAATTCATTGTGTATTGCAGGAGCAAAAATTGATTCGTGTAGAGTATCAATAAGGTGAGAACTGAATCAGAACAAAGCGGTCTCAAATACTAATCACACTCAAATTTATGTATGTTCGAGTTTCAGTCTCCAACTGTTGACTAATCGATTGAAATCCCACTCGCCACAACAAAGAGTCAATGTAGAACAATATCCTGAACATCAAACATGCTAAATTATCCTCCCAAAAAATTAACTACGCCCTACATCCCTAAAAGACCTTCCAAATATGTTCTTTTATGGTAAAAATTTAACAAATATTGATCTCTTAATTGACTCAAACAACTTCGGTTTGAATTAAGTTATGTCCAGCATATAATGATTTGGATACAATTAACTAAAATCAAAGAAAAGAATTACCATAGGTTTATCATAAAAAGGAAATCCCTGCATCTGACGAAGCGCATTGCTAGCAGACGAGACATCCTCAAACACAACCCAAGCTTGTCCTTTATGTTTCAGGGTTTTGAATGCTAACACTTCCAATATCTTCCCGAATTGCGAAAATACAGCTTGCAATGATTTCTTCAACTCTATTATAACAACATAAAGCAAACAGTAAGGTATCATTTCCTGCCTCCACTCAAATTTTAATCATAAATATGCATAATAATACCTCTACTTGTTTTTCAATAGTCAAATTTAACAAACATAAATAATAACATAAATATGAATAATAATTGACATATACAACCAGTCAAATCGAAATTACAATGTTAATGGTCAAATAGGTTAAAAATACTACATTTGGATAGCAAATAAATAATATACAGTATATATTTGAGTTCAAATCTTAAAGAAGTCAACGATTTTCAAAATTGGAAAATTATTTAGGGATAGGGAGTATAAGTTCGTGTAATTTGAAAAAAGAAGAGAATTTTGACCTTCAAGTTTGACTTTTTCGTTGAGGTTATTTATGTAAATGGTCATATTCGGAGAAGGATCTGCTCCCTGATTCGCGACGTCCTCCATGGCGGCGGAGTTGAAGGTGGTGGTGGTTGGGCAGCTGAGCTGAGTGAAGAGTGAAGACTGAAGATTATAAAAGTCCAACTCAATTGGGTTCAGGCCTTGAAGTTAATTAAATCATAGGCTTAAGATTGGGCCTCAGAAATTCGATTTAAGTCCCCTTCTTACAAGCCCAATAACAAATACCCGGAAACCGGACTGCAGAACCCGCTAGAGGCCTAGAGTGGCGTACTAATCGTCAAGCTACTCAACTACTGTAGCATAGCCTAGTGAAAAAGGCTCTTGCTAGTGACCAAAAGGTCCTGTGTTTGAAACTCACTTCATCACTATATTACAAAAAAGAAAAAAAAAACTACAGTAAAATTTCTATAAATTAATACTCTATAAACTAATAAATTCTTTAAGATAATAAATTCGTCCGATCCCGACTTGGGCTAGTTAAAAAAATTAACTAAATCGATAAAATAATAAGATAATACTTTAAAAAAAATTCCTTTATAATATTAGGTCCCATGAAAATTATAAATTAATAATCCTCAGGAGTTGAAATTATATTGTTACAATTTATTTAAAGTATGATTATATAGTAGTTTGTTTTTCCTTAAAGTTCAAATTATTTTGGAGTTCATCTCTAATTTTTGTATAAGATATGATTAAATAATTTAAAAAAGTTTATATTGTTTATATACTAAAGTTCCAAAATGACTTTATGTAATGTACGTTGAATATAGTACATGGAGAAGTAGTATACACATTTTGTAGGATGGATGTACCCAAATTTACTTATTTGAATTCAATGTCTCAATAACTTACGTATAATATGTTGATTATATACTAGTAATATCACTAACCTCTTCATGTCATTGAACTCTACATATACTTATGCAAAAACTCTTCATCTCATGCAGAAACTATTTAAATTAAATAAATTATTAATTTATCGATAAGTTAATAATTCTCTAGATTAATAAATTTTGTTAATCCTAACCTTATTAATTTATAGAAATTTTAGTGCACATATATTATAATGGCAAGTGTAGTGTGGAATGATCCATCAAGAAAGTCTTCAAGAAGTGATCAACTCCAACTCGACCACTTTTATTTTATTACAAGCTCATATGTTCTACTACCTTCATCACATTATTGATCACATAATTATATATATGTTGTTTGTAATTAGATAATATATTTACTATTGATAATTAAGTGATGTTTTAAAATGACAACAAAAGGTAAAGAAATTCACATGTGAAAATCTTTTATAGGTGTCATATAAAAACTCATCAACAAACAAAATCCAAAATCGTAAAACATAATAACCAACAACTTGAATTTTATTAAGATCACAATAGCCAAGTATGCCACAAAAATGAACTCAAAGTTCAAATTACATATTATTTCAACATCTTACTATATGTTATTTTATTATTACATCAACTTTTAATATAACCTCTCATATTAATCAATAATTATTATTGATCAACGCTTGCAAACAACCCCCTTTCCATCAATTCCACTACCACAACTCAATGTTGGAACCTCAAATCTTGTAGTTGAAGACTTGACAATTTTCTTACCTCCAAGAAACTTGTTAACCAAACAATCTGGTGTAGAAATACTTGAACTTCCAAATTTCTTTTCCCCTCCCAAAACTGGCATGGAAATTCCCATTTTGACCCTACTCACATAATTTCTTGCATATGTTTGTCCCAAAACTCCATCAACTTGATCACTCAATGAGTAAAATTTGAATGCAAGTTCCAAATGAGCAAAACAATCATCATTGGTTATACCATAGTTGTGTACTCTTGATTCTTGTTCTGTTATAGGAACCACTTTGGCTGTAATCTTGAAAAGACTATCGACTTCGATTTCGATACTATTTGTGTCACCAACTCTAGTGATTGAGACCATGGGAGTAGTTTCTGATTGCCATCTTGCCCCCACGAAGTTGAGGATTTGTATAGGCTTATCATCGAGCGAAACAGAGAGACGATCAACTGAATCGTCCCACATTGATGTTTTTTGTGCACCAATGAAGAGTTTGTGGTTGTCGAAAAGAATTGCAATGGCTTGAACCCAAGTGAAGTCCCTTCCCATGTTTTCGTTGCGTCTACCGATGAAGTGGGCATTGATATGGAGATTAGGGTCTGAAACAATGCAGAAATCTTGGTCCTTCTTGCCATGGAAGTAGAATGTGAGACCATCAGCACCGATGAATCGAGGGTCTTGGCACACTGCTCCTGGCTTATCACAACCTACAATAACAAGATGAACAAAATGAGTAAAATATGTAATCGAGAACTGTTAAGAGTCTATGCAGTTTCATCGTAAAACCAATTGGTGATATAGGAGGAGAGGAAGGAGAAATGTGAAAATAATTGTAAAAATTGAGTGCATATCTGTGTTTGTACTTACTGCAAACAGGTTTACACGTGGCGCAATCGATCTCACATCCTTGAGGGCATGAACTGGGACAAGTGTGTTCCACCTTATAGCATTGTGGATAGTATTTGTTCATGCATTTGGCTTTTTTGGCTCCAGAGGAAGAGGCTCCTGAAGAAGATGATGAGGATGATGCTTGTGATGGTGCGGAAGAAGAAGATGAAGAAGACTGCCCAGCAGGGGACTGGTTATATGGAGATTGGTTAATAGAGTCAGATGATGAGGACGATGATGATGATGAGGAGGAGGAGGAGGAGGACGATGATGAAGAAGAAGAGTTCGAGTTTGATGATGAAGGAGCGCGTTTCCATTTGGGGTTTGTAGAAGGTGATCGAGTAGGAGCTTTCGCATTGGCTGCAGAAGAAGAAGAAGATGATGATGATGATGATGATGAAGAGGATGAGGACGCTGCAGAGGATGAGGAAGCTGAAGAACTCGAAGAGGAAGAGCCATTAGGAGAAGTAGAGGAATTGTGAGAGCTAGAATGAGAAGGTGGGGAAGACGCGGATGAGGCCCCAGCTGCAGAAGCAGCGCTAGAAGAGGCCGAGGATGAGGACGAGGAAGTGGCAGGGCCACAGATTGGTTTGCAAGAAGCACAATCAACAGTGCATGAATCAGGGCAGAATTTGGGACAAACATGATCAAGATTGTAACAATGTTTGTATTTGGCAATCTTACATGTTGCATGGCTTGGGTTTTTCGCTATGCCTGGCGGGGTATCTGCAGCCGCTATTGCAAAAAGCATTAGCAAGATGCATGCGATGTGAAAACTTGCAAATCGACCAGCCATTTTTGGAGATCGATTTTGTCGCTCTAATAAATTTGATTGAAATCTTTTTGGTTGCAAGTAAAGAGATAATTGTTTGAGACTTGGTGATGATTAACATCGTTGTAGCAACCTTTTTATAGCTGCATGCAAATGCCATTTTTCCGAATTTCAATTTATTAATTTTATTATTACTAACTCTTTTCAAGTTTTAAGTCATGGTTAGCTAAGTTGACATTGTTCTATTGATAATTGGTTGTGAATTAATTTGAAGGAAGTCTTGATATATAAGTAAAATAGTGCTTTTTAGATGGAATCATTTATGTATGAAGTCAACATTAACGTTTGAAGTTAATAATCTCATTGGCTTCTTTTGCTCTGTGAAGAAACCCATAGCATATTCAACAAAAAGTAGGAAGCCAACAACAATAATACTCCATTTTGAAGATAGAATTGTATTAGTTGTTGGTTTATGCATGTAATATTATGGGGATCACATAATCACATTATTTAGCAAACTTTGAGGTGGATGCAATTTTTAGAACATATGCAAACATGCAAAAACAAAAAAGGATAGTGTTGGAGAAGGATATGGTGAGTATTGGTGATGCCGTGACGGACTCGGTGCAGTGCCGGTTTAGTGTGTGTTTTTAACGTTGAAAGTTTTGTGTACTATTAAGTAAGGACTATCGTGTGAAGAGTTTAAGGTAATTTAAAATTAATTGTGTAATTATGAATTTAAAAAAATATTGATAGAAAAATTCTTAATAAAACCGTAAATAGTGCGATGTATTTCTCCCTTAATTTAAGATATTATTTCTTAATGAACAAAAAGAAGTAATGAAAGTGAAGTTAGGTTTAAAGGTGAAGTTTGACTTAATAAGTAAGTGATCGTCTGACTCTCACTCGTGGTACTACTACCAGGAGAATATTGTATACTCTTTGACTTTCTTAAGTTTACTTCAAATCAACATATAGTCAACTGTCAACATCAAAATGACTTTATACATAAAAACTGGTAATATTTCGTAATATTGATAGGCAATTCAGGCAGCTAAAGTTAACCATGGTAAATTCCTGTGAGCGAACGTCTCGGTTCGATAAAGCTCGAGGTATTTGATTCGAAAAGGTGCGGCTTGAAGCTCGATTCGACTATTCAAATATCAAACCACACCTTAAGATTGAGTTTTTTTCAAATCAAGCCAAACGGTGCGAAAATGTGCGGCTCGGTTACCATATATCTATTTAATGATAAAATCATTATCAACTCACATATATTCCCTTCTATCAGTCTATGTACTCATCTCATTCTTTCATCTCCACTCTCCAGATCCCCCCCGCCCACCTTCGGTCACCTCTCATCTCTTCTCAAAAGCCGTTCCCCCGTTCACCCTCATGACGCATCGCATCGCTCATCCACATCAATTCTCCAAACCCCCTCCCCTCCCTCACCTCACCTTTGTTTATATAATTGTAGCTTCAATTACGATTTCAATTGTTATTTTTTCAGTTTTTTTGCTCATATAATGTTTTCGTTTTTTTATTTTTCTTCCAATTGTTACCAAGCCAAACGTTTTCAAACGTGTTCGGCTCGAACCTTCAAACTCAAGCCACACCTTTAGTTTTAACATTTGACCAAATAAGACCAAATCAAACCTCCCCTATTAATTTTTCAAGCCAAATCCAAACTTCCCAATTATTTAACTCGATTCGACTCGATCACAGGCCTAGTCACACCACACTTCATCCTTAATCTACTGTGGATTTCTTCATATAGGAAAAGGAGCAACATGGGCTATGACTTATTAGCTTCAAATGTCAGTTCCAAAACGAGAATATTTTTTTTAGTGTGAAGTTGGCAAACCATGACTTAAACTTGAAAATAGTTGGCAATAATAAAGTAACAAAATTCCATAAAATTACAAAAATGGTATCTCCAGGCAGCTATAAAAAGGTATTCGCAATATCGTTAATCATCACCAACTCTCAAACTCAAACAATTACCTTTCTCATTGCAATATAAAACATTTCAATCCAATTTGTTTATCGATCTCCAAAAATGGCGGGTCGATTTGCAAGTATTCACACTGCATGCATTTTGCTAGTGCTTTTTGCAATAGCGGCTGCAGATACCCCGCCAGGCATAGCCAAAAACCCAAGCCATGCAACATGTAAGATTGCCAAATACAAACATTGTTACAATCTTGACCATGTCTGCCCCAAATTCTGCCCTGATTCATGCACTGTTGATTGTGCTTCTTGCAAACCAATCTGCGGCCCTGCCACTTCCTCTGCGTCGTCCTCAGCCTCTTCTGGCGCTGCTTCTTCAGCTGGTTCCCCTAGCAAGGGTGACAAAGAGGAGCATACATCTCCATCTTCTTCGTCTTCGTCCTCTTCAAGTGCTGCCTCTTCTTCCGCGTCTTCCCCGCCATCTCATTCTAGCTCTCACAATTCCTCTACTTCTCCTAATGGCTCTTCTTCTTCAAGTTCTTCAGCCTCCTCCTCTGCAGCGTCCTCATCCTCATCGTCCTCTTCATCATCGTCATCTTCTTCTTCTGAAGCCAATGCAAAAGCTCCTACTCGACCACGATCTACAAACCCCAAATGGAAACGTGCTCCGTCATCATCAAACTCTAACTCTTCTTCTTCATCGTCGTCGTCGTCCTCCTCCTCATCATCATCATCATCCTCGTCCTCGTCCTCCTCATCTGACTCTATTCAACAGTCATCATCATCCCCTAACCAAGCTCCATATAATCAGTCCCCTGCTGGGCAGTCTTCTTCATCTTCTAATTCCGCACCATCACAATCATCATCCTCATCATCTTCTTCAGGAGCCTCTTCCGCTGGAGCCAAAAGAGCCAAATGCATGAACAAATACTATCCACAATGCTATAAGGTGGAACACACTTGTCCCAGCTCATGCCCTCAGGGATGCGAGATCGATTGTGCCACGTGTAAACCTATTTGCAGTAAGTACATACATAGATATACACTCCAATTACAATTATTTTTACATTTCTTAGGCCTCTCCTCCTATCGAAAATCAATTTTACGATAGAACCCAGAGATTCTTAACAATTATTGATTAGTATATTCATTTTCCTCTTGTTATTTAAGGTTGTGATAAGCCAGGAGCAGTGTGCCAAGATCCTCGTTTTATTGGTGCTGATGGTCTCACATTCTACTTCCATGGCAAGAAGGACCAAGATTTTTGCGTTGTTTCAGACCCTAATCTCCATATCAATGCTCACTTTATCGGTAGAAGGAACGAAAATATGGGAAGGGACTTCACCTGGGTTCAATCCATTGGTATTCTTTTTGATGGTCACAAGCTTTTTGTTGGTGCACTGAAAACATCACAGTGGGATGATTCAGTTGATCGTCTTTTCATTTCATTTGATGGCGAGCCTATTGAAATTCTCAACTCCGGAGGAGCAAGATGGCAATCTGAAACTGCACCAATGACATCGATTGCTAGAGTTGGGGACACAAATAGTGTAGTAATTGAAGTTGAAGGTCTTTTCAAGATTACAGCCAAAGTGGTTCCTATCACAGAAGAAGAATCAAGAGTACACAACTACGGAATTACTAAAGATGACTGTTTTGCTCACTTGGAACTCGCCTTCAAATTTTATTCTTTGAGTGATCAAGTACATGGAGTTTTGGGACAAACATACGCAACAAATTATGTGAGTAGAGTTAAAATGGGAATATCCATGCCAGTTTTGGGAGGGGAGAAGAGATTTGGCACTTCAAGTATCTTCACTCCAGATTGCTCCGTCACAAAGTTCCAAGGAGGAAAGAAGATTGGATTCGAGTCTTCTAGAAGTGTTGAGCATCCAACCTTGAGTTGTGCCAGCGGAATTGACGGAAAAGGGGTTGTCTGCAAGCGTTGAACAATAATTACGAGGGCATACACAAATAAGTTGATTCTCTACTAAATCAAATAACCTATTAAATAACTTGTACTTTGAACCTTTTGAGTTCATTTTGTGGTGTACTTTACTAATGTGACTCTTAATAAAAATAAGTACGATCATTTTTAAGATTCAATAATTTTCATGTGGCGATCACTTTGTTTATTTTTAAATGAATGCTCTCTGAAACCAACCGTTAGATACAATGTGTGCTGAAGGAAGTACATGTTTCTTGACTTCCTATTGTCAATTGATTTTAAGGTAAAACCTGCTTAATTATTGATATTAATTGTGCAGATAGTAACATAATTTATCAAAATTATCTTGAAAAAACTGTCGCTAGTATCCATGCAACTACTAATAAGAAGAGAGAAAAGGATGGTCACCTCTGAGCTTAGAATCTGAGAATTTGCTTGGGCTGACTTCCTAGCTTCCCAAGTGCCTTGTCCAGAGCAGTATGGAACTCAACAAAAGGAACAATCTCCATCCTGAAAAAACAATAATCTAATTTTAGAATGTTTCAAGAAAAGCTAGGACCAATTGTAATTGTAATACTTCGAAATACATCGATAGAGTGTAAACAGTCTGACACATTAGTTGCTGCTTTAGGAAAACAGCGTAATAACTCTCATATCGTACTACCAGCACTTCTCTTAATTGTCAACTTGCTGATGACCTACACCTTTTGGACATGCTTTTGTTTAAAGAGATTCTTACATAATTGCCCAAGAAATCAGTAGAACCCTCAGCAAAGATAGAAAACAGACAATAACCAACAAGAATGGAATAAGAAAAAAAAGAACGGCAGTGGGATTACTATTCGCTATTTTGATGATACACTTCATCCAAGCTACACTAATCAATTATCAGACAGCTATTAGAAGATATTACCTGTCACCTCTAATGTGGTAATTAGACAAGTTTGACTACTTGTAGCTGGAATAGAACTACCACTTAATTAATTAGTATGTTTTTCTTTGCAAAAATAAATACATTTTACAAGAGAATGCACTAATCCAGAATGCCAGATGTTGGCGACATATAATGAGGATAGTGAAAAAGAGATAGGACATTTAGTGTTGTATGCATCAATATGGGAAAGAAATGAGCATACTCATATTTCAAATTTCCCTCGCGAACTTGAGCTAATAGGTAGTCAATCTTATTCCTGCAATCATTTACTTTTTCCGAACCCATCCACTTCTGCAACCAGAATCCTCTCAGCGAAAGCTCCTGTAACACAAACACATCCAGGCTTCCAAGGTGTAAGTGATAATGCTTATTATGAGAGCAAATTGAAAAAATGTGAAGCATTGTACATGTCTTTTTCCAGGCGCATAAAGCTAACATGCTAGACATCCAAGATATCGAGATAAAAACAACATTAGGTTTTTGTCGCTGATTTGCTATAAAAAAACATAATCAGAGGCAAACCATGAATTCCCAATAATTGAACTCAGTGGACAGTAACTCAATCAGTTGGTGAACTTCAAATCATAAATGCCATCTGTGGTTTACAATGAAATGGTTCTAGAAATCCACATAAATTTATGTACCAACTGATAATGACAAGCCCTGCATACCTTAAATATAAAGGATGAAGTAGATACAGTTACAGGCTTCTTCGACATCCCACCATAGGTAACCATTGTCCCGCCAGCCCTGCGGAATAGAGCAGTTTGATAATCTTTCATTGTGGAAAACCTCAATTGACCAAAATTTCGAAAACAGCTTATAGCACCTCACCTCAAGAACTTGAGAACCAATGATGCACCATTTCCGCCAACACAATTAAATCCCAACAAAGGTTCGGGTATATCATCCTACGTAGTACAAGAATCGTAATATATACACACTTCAGTGACAAGAACATATGTGTGTAGCATAGCAAAAATAAACAAAAGCATAATACTGATCCTTCTGGTGCATGTCAAAAGAATATCCATAAATTAAAGGGTTACTTCATGAATGTGTACCATCAGTAAACAATAGAATTATTCTGCACTTACTCAAAGGCAGTAAGTAGATAGGTGTGATGCAGCAAACTAAAAGCCACATCTATGATTACATTATAAAACATCCAATGCTAGAAAATTTCTATAACAATCAAAGTGTATCAAATTCAATACATGCTAGAACTTTCTAATATTACAAAAATGTCCCATATAAATTACTTATATCCATATTAATGAATTTCCACTTATTTTCATTAGGAGAGGCATAAATTGAACCCATTTGGCTTGTGAGAAGAGAATATTAAAAAAGAAAAAGGTAAAATAAAGTAAAAGTGGCACGTGAAAAGGGAATTATGTAATGCCAAATAATGGCCAATGCATACAGTACCATCATATCCACCAGAAGGCCCATACAACATAAAAGGGTAATATTAATGTAATATACCAGGAGACTTTTCACATTTTTTAATCCCAACTCGCTTTCAGTGTACACTTCATCTGCGCCTAGTTTCTTCAGTTTAACTTTCACCTCATCTGCTCCTGGTCTGTAACAGAAATTATTCATATTCATATGTAAAATGATTTCCTAAAATATTGGAGATTCCAAATTGGTAAGATGATAAACTTCAGCGAAAAGATGATATGTTTGTATCACATGAGCATGTACATGCAAAAAGTAGCTAATAGCTTGGTAATTGAAGAATAACTTACAAAGTCATGCAGGAAGAATATCAAGAAACAACCATATGTTTAGCAAAATATCTTCAGTTAGCAACAAAATAAGCAATAGGTATCAAGCATGATTGGCATATAGGGGAAAAAGAGAATACAATGCAATGGTGGAGAACATCACAAAAAGTATGAGAAGTAGCAGACCAAAGGATCTCACTTGTCATATTAGGGATGGGAAAAAAACATTAATTTGATGGCTTTTTACTAGCATGATCTAAAATAAAAAGAAAAATGCTTAGGCGTCTTTAAAGAATAAATGAGTTCAGATTCATAACAGTACACCCTCATTAAATTAGTATTACGTACAGCACCTGTCCCTGATTATATTAATATTACGAATGCCTTGAAGATGAGCAAGCTGAATGACGCATTGCCCCACAATGCTTGTGGCACCATTTTGTACAATTGAATCTCCTATTTAAGGGATAATTGATCAGAAGTAGATAACATTTATAACTTTATGTTATTTCTGATTATGTGGCTGTAGGTACCTGGTTTCAAGTCCACAATGTCTTCAAGCATTAACAGAGCCGTTAAAGGATTTACAGTAATTGAAGCAGCATACTCAATCGCTGTGCCTTTATCGATTTTGTGCCATAAACTGTGCTCTTTTACAACATATGTCTGCCATGTTCCTAGATGTGAAAGATATTAATTGGTACTCTAGGCTATATCCTAATGAAATCTTACTATACACTATCCATTCCACTCTATTCAAGTAATGTTTTTACTCAACTAGTGGCTTAAGAGAGTCAGGAAGAACACCACAATGAACGTGTATCGGAAGAGGGTTAAGAATGAACAAGAAAGATGATCGAAGTGAAGGTGTACCTGAAGTAGGGGGAGATGGGATGACCAAATCGCCCGGAGAAAGATTCTTAACTGCAGAACCAATAGAATGTACTTCCCCTACCCCCTCATAACCCCCAATTGCTGGCACCGGTGGCCTCACGGGATACACCCCTACGAGAAATTTGTGTAAGGATAAATCAACCACATTATGTGAACTTCAAAATATAAGAAACTAATGGAAGTATCAGTCTTAAAAACTCCCAAACTCATCTGGGTGATTAATGAACATTCAGCAAACACCTTGTATGTTAGTTCAATATAGCATCAGAACTCAAATGCTACGGCCTTTATGGCTCATTTTGTACTTTCAAAAGGTTTTGTGTATGCAAATTACATCTGTTGCCCTTATGCTTCTCACATTGACAAATGCATATTTCAACCCGCAACACCTCACCTGAATAATAAGGAAAGGACCAAAGCCCTGTAGGTGTACAACTGTATGCAAGATCAGTGTGCTTTTTGAGTTATCGAGTACTAATTATAATACTATCAGTTTCAACTACAGCAATGCATAATCATTAAAGCTAGTAAACAAACAAGACATCATTTTAACAAAATCATTTCACCTACTTCAGTAAAATAAGTTAACGGGTTACGGGTCTATCGCACACCTTTGCCATCATTTTGAGTGTATATTTACTTTCAACATTTAAGTAAAAATCAGACAGAAGTATAAATTTTGTAAAAAATTAGAGTCGGGTAAATACAAACCTTGAATGCGATTAATATCAGAAGGATTGATTGGCGCCGCTAGCATTTTAACACAAACATCTTTCTCTTTTATCTCCACAGGAGGTAGCTCTTTTATCCTAACCAAAAGATAACATTAAACTCAGAATAAGTCCCTCCATCTCAAACTCTAGTTTTGCATTTTGAATGTTCCATTATCAAATTTTGAACTCGTGACATATATTTGGTGGGGGGGAAAAATTCTTCTGTTCCCGAGTTTATTTTTCCACTATGATTCTGGAAATTCAATTCGAGCATACATAATGAGACTCAATTTAAGCATGAAATCATACTAAACAGAGAGTATCTTTATTCAAGTGGTTATTGGAATGAATTTTTGCATAAATGAGACTTCAGCAACTGAACAAGTATAAATGAAACCTTTGGAGTTCCAACAAAAGATTAATTGTAAAATAAATCTGTAATACTCTCAATCAATACTACACAATGATATTATACACAAAAAGTCAAATTAAAAATCACGAACCATTCTTGAAAAATAAACTCACAAATTGCAGAACCTTCAAATAATTTATCAGAAGTATTGATTGCATCTTGACTTACCAGTTAAAGTTACTCAACTCGATCACAAATTAAACTTATCCAAATAATTCATTTTCAATATCTAGTCTTTTAATATACAAGTACATAACATTTAGTATCTACTTCAATAAATCTTCACTTAAAAACCTCCAACTTAATTAATTGAATATATGGTTAACCTGGTGAGGGAATCGGGAGGGCCGTGATCATGGTAGACGACGGCCAGTGAGGGTGGCGACATGGATGTGGAGAAGGCTCTGACGGTGGCGGAAGGGTTGGGAAGGAGGAGCTTCCATGACGAGGACCGCAACGACGTCGTTTTGTGGACTTGATGCAGAGCTTTAATCGTTTTGGTTGCCATTTTTGTAATTCGTAAAGTTAACAGAGTGAGAGTGGGTTTTGATGAGTCGGCAAAATCCGCAAAAACTAGTAAATGCTTTTACCGCGCAATTATTTAGTCGTTGGGTCAGCAAGATGACGTTTGTTCGATGGAGTTGCTCATCTGTTACACACCCCACAATAGTGATTTCTAATTTTCTATAACAGGAAATTACTGGAGTTGGTACATGATAAGGGTGCGATCGAACTGGTTTTACCGCCGATCCGACATATTAGTTTTAAAAGAAAGATTTAATATCGATTACAAAATCGAAAAAAAGATTTCAATTAAAACAACTGATTTCGGACTGGTTCGGTTTACAAGCCGGTTTTAGGCCTATTTATTATTGGGCCAACCTTTATCCTCTATTTTGTGTGAGTCCATTTTTATTTTGTCGAATTTATTAATTAATTTTTAATAGATTAATGAATTAGATGTTAAGGTGAATTTTGGATTGAACTTTATTATTGTGTATCTCCTATAAATATTATATTTGCACATGTTTCTTAGTGCTCTCTTTGCTTCCCATCTAGAAGTTTGAACGGGTTTGAAGAGATTAATTTACAAAAGAAGCTGATATTAAATTGAGTTGATAGAGTCTTAACAAGGTTATTTTTATCATGTTCACAGATTGCTACAGGAGTAACAAATGCATTGATTAGCGTAAGGAAATCATTTGATATCTACTGTTGTAAAAAATTAGCCAAATACTCCCACAAATTTAGAGTAACGTATGTGATAACTCATGTCGTTATTTAGTAGGTAGCATAGACGAAACTACCACGAAAGCTATGAATATAGAAGTCTAAACTAATTTGTTAAATTACCTTAAATATTTTTTAAAAAAATATACATTTAAATCATTATTGTTGTACAATTATTACTTATAGTGATAATTATACACTATGTCTCACACGATCAGTGATACTTGAAATTATTTGTTATTATGAATTTTTAACATGTCCATATTATGATGATCCAAATTTGTGTTTTGAAATTTAGTTGGAACATGTTACTAATTTGTTAGTAGGTTTCGATTTGCAGGACTAATGTGGCAATGATTGCCAAAAGCGTTTGTAACCAATAATTTTAGGGCGTTTGGTTTATTATTGGGGATTTAGGTCGCTTATTAACAAAAATAAAAAAAATAAAAAATAAAAAAAAAGCCGTTGGTGACAGCTAGCAACCGCGTAACCTTCAACCGCCATATCATATTTCTCTCTATATATATATTCCAAACTCGTAAGTCCTACCTACCACTTTACATCCTCAATCATTTTCTTGAATTTTCTTTCTAATCTGTTTTCTAGTTATTATTATTTTTATTATTGCTATTTTTTTCTTCTTATTTTGTAATATGTTTCCTAATTATCGAACTTTATTAATTACTTTTGCTTTTATAATTTTGAGGGTTGTTTTTGTATGAATTGAGTCTTTTTGTTTGATTTGATTGAGTTGTTGAGGTTCAAATTGGAAAAACGAGGTTATGGTTAGCATTCTGATCATCTTTTGTTACTGTTATGCCCCAAAAATATCGTCCGATTTGGTTGTGAAAGGAATTTTATCCGAAAAAGATTGTCAAAATTCTAAAAAGATTGCCCATTCTTTTTTCGAACAATTTTGTCCCAAAAAGATTTTCTGATTTGGTTTTGAAGCAATTATGTCCCAAAAATTGTCAGAGAGTTGTACCAATTTTTTCCCAAAATAATTGTCTGTCTTTAAATCAATTTTGTCCCTAAAAGATCATCCAATTGGGGTTTGAAACAATTGCCCCAAAAGATTGTATCAGTGTTGAACCAATTTGTCCCGAAAACATTGTCCGATTTGATTTTGAATCAGTTTGTCCCGAAAAGATTGTCCCATTGGTTTGGCAACAATTTTGTCCCAACAAGATTGTCCCATTGAGTTTGAAAAAAATTCTTGGTCCCGAAAAAGATTGTCTAAATTCTAAAAAGATTGCCCATTCTTTTTTCGAACAATTTTGTCCCAAAAAGATTTTCTGATTTGGTTTTGAAGCAATTATGTCCCAAAGATTGTCAGAGAGTTGTACCAATTTTTCCCCAAAATAATTGTCTGTCTTTAAATCAATTTTGTCCCTAAAAGATCATCCAATTGGGGTTTGAAACAATTGCCCCAAAAGATTGTATCAGTGTTGAACCAATTTGTCCCAAAAACATTGTCCGATTTGATTTTGAATCAGTTTGTCCCGAAAAGATTGTCTCATTGGTTTGGAAACAATTCTGTCCCAACAAGATTGTCCCATTGAGTTTGAGAAAATTCATGGTCCCGAAAAAGATTGACCCGAGTGTCGAACCAATTTTGTCCTGAGAAGATTTCGGTTTTGAAACAATTTTTGTATGCCTGTCCCAAACAGTTTGTTGTATACCAATCATGTCCCGAAAAGATTGCCCGCTATGGTTTTGAACCAATTTTGTCCCAAAAACATTGTCAGATTTGATTTTGAATCAGCTTGTCCCGAAAAGATTGTCCCATTGGTTTGGAAACAATTCTGTCCCAACAAGATTGTCCCATTGAGTTTGAGAAAATTCTTGGTCCCGAAAAAGATTGACCCGAGTGTCGAACCAATTTTGTCCTGAGAAGATTTCGGTTTTGAAACAATTTTTGTATGTATGTCCCAAACAGTTTGTTGTATACCAATCTTGTCCCGAAAAAGATTGCCCGCTATGGTTTTGAACCAATTTTGTCCCAAAAACATTGTCCGATTTGATTTTGAATCAGCTTGTCCCGAAAAGATTGTCCCATTGGTTTGGAAACAATTCTGTCCCAACAAGATTGTCCCATTGAGTTTGAGAAAATTCTTGGTCCCGAAAAAGATTGACCCGAGTGTTGAACCAATTTGTCCTGAGAAGATTTCGGTTTTGAAACAATTTTTGTATGTCTGTCCCAAACAGTTTGTTGTATACCAATCTTGTCCCGAAAAGATTATCCGTTTTTGTCCCAAAGTGTTACAAAAATATTGTTCTGAGTGTCAAGTCGATTCTGGTCCCAAAAAGATTGTCACGACTCTCGAGTGTTGAGCCAATTTTGTCCAGAACAATCTGGTTTTGGAACAGTTCTGTATGTATGTCCCAAACATATTGTTAGATACCAATCTTGTCCCGAAACGATTGTCGCTATGGTTTTGAACCAATTTTGTCCCAAACTGTTACAAAAAGATTATTTCGAGTGTTAAACCAATTCTGGCCCAAAAAGACTGTCCTGAGTGTTGGGCCAATTTTGTCCCGAAAAGATTGTCCGATTTGGTTTTGAAAGGAATTTTATCCGAAAAAAGATTGTTCCGGAGTGTTGAACCAATTCTGTCCCACAAATATCGCCATATCAGTTCAAAAAAGATTTTGAATTGTTGAACTAATTTTGTCACGAAAAGATTGACATTGTGTTGAAGTAATTCTGTCCCTAAAAAGATTGTCCAACCGTTGAATAAATTTTTTCCCGAAAAGGTCGTCCAGTTTGAAACAATTATGTCCCTCCATGGGACTCCCAAGAAGATTGTCCTGAGATTTGAACCAATGTTGTCCAGAAAAGATTGTCTAGCTTGGTTTGGAATAATTCTGTCTTCAAACAATCCTTTAGCCCCCTTATTTAACATTTTCTTGCATATATTTTGAAGAATGATTCCATATATACCTTAGGGAAAACTGCTTGTGTCTGTCGTAAGAGGAGATATACTATTAGAGCGTTACATGCCCTGAAATAGTATGGACATTATCAACAGCTTCGATACATAGATGAGATCACTGTTTCCCTGAAGGCTGAAGTTGATTAGATGTCAATGTTCAATAATCTTATTGGTTCAAAACTTATGGTTGCTCTTTCACTTATGGAGTTGCCTGGAACTCCTAGTCAGTTAATCTGGCCTACGGCTGGTCAGTTATACTGTGGTGAAATATCAGTAAATGTATGTATCGTCGTAGTATTCTATGATATTCAATCTTATTGTTGGGGAACCTTTTTCTCTTACTGAACTGAATTTTGTTTGTTCCTAAACTCCAGTTTATTCAATCTTATTCTATTTCATGACTGGAAGGTAGCGGTATTTAATTCGTTGGACAATGACAGGAGTGATGAAATCAGTCTGGCCACTTACATTAAAGGTTGGGTATTTGAGCCTGGCTCAAGCTATTCAAAACGTCAATGGAATCTATGATCATTGGGCACGGAAATTGGGTTTATTCAGTAGAATGGCATCCTCCATTGACTTCCCCCGTGGAGGGAAATGAGTAGCATCAGCCCCAGAGCGTTCTGTCTGCTTCAATGGATAAGACAATGTTTTGGCAAATAGAAAAGACTACTCGTATCTGGATTAATGTATTTACTATTGGGGAATATTGGGCCATTGTGCTTTAGAAGTTTATGGTGGACACTGGAGCCCTAGTGCAAATCAATTCTATAGGATTTGATTATGAAGAAATGGAAGCCACAAATGGTACCTTCTGTGCATTTTGCATCTATATCAGAAATTGTTTAGTCTTGATGTCAGGAACACATTTTGTCAATCGATCATGATTATGGACTTCTTAAAAAACAAGTACATCTAATTTGTGGAAAAATAAATTGCTAATTGATGTTTCTTTGTTGTATTAAAGTTGTTGTCCTTGAACATTTCATTGTCATTAGTGATTCATGAAGATCCTCCGAGTTCGCTTCCTCAATTAAAAAGTACATATCGTAGTGCTTTATTTTGGGGTAAATCTTCTAGTATACAAAGTATGGACTGCTTTGTTATTTCTTCTTGTTCACCTTGTCTCCTTTTCCCGAGCCAGGGGTATTGAGTCTACTGACCTCTAAATTGTTCTCCTAAACCTCCGTGGTAGCAACGTATATCTATTTGATTTCTCTACCATTCATATTGGAGCTGTAAACAAGAATTCATAGTGAAGCTTCTCATATGCTATTTTTCTCTTTGTTATTTACTCTCTGATTTTGATTCAAGGCAGATTATAGTAGATCATTTTCTGATGTTCTTAAAGGTGTGGAACAGAACATGGAGAATTCAACTAGAAGGTTGCGCTTGAAAAGCAGGTGATAATTCTGATTCCACTATATAAAATTGCACAGAACATGGTGTTAATGTTCATGATATATGTTGTGGGGTATAGGAAAAAGTTGCATGCGCTTTTATAGTTCCTTTGCCCTTTTTGAAGCCATTGAATCCTGCGACTTTACATAGTTCCAATTTCTCTAATGACCTTCAAGTTGACGTGCATATTTTGGTAGCAAATATGTTGGCTCTAGGGTTATTTCAGAAACCAAGATGTGTAAATGGTGAGTATAATATAATTCGATATGTGAATACTATTATAGTTGTGGAGGAATGCTCTAAAGCCTTACTTTTTCCAATGGCAATTAATGCAATGTGGTGAAATGAAAAAGTAAGACCTGATTGTCTACGAGCATAATAGTTCTCTGGCCCCCTTTGATATTATTGTTAAAAAAAGGGGTATGCAGATGTATCTGATGGTATGAAAGACAATAATGAGAGTTTGGACACCCTAGAAACTATACTTGAAGCGGTTCCAGTAGTGTACACTGAACCACCAACTGGAGAAAAACTGCCATTGAACACTGTGGCCTGAGTCTCACAAACTTGATGGGCATGGCAATGAATTGTTCACTTTATTGTGACCACGAGGGAAAAATGGTCGCTTCATCATGCAAGGTAATGTAGAAAGATGAATCTCGGAGTTCTTGTCATGATGCTAGCTAGCTCTTTTAAGGCATGATTAAAGAAATGCACATAAGCTTTGCTTGCTGTTTATGCTTGTAATTTAGAACAACTATTTGGCAAAATTTGTACTTCAGTCTGCTTGTTTATTGTTCCTTTCTTGTAGAAATAGTATTAGTGGAAAAAGATTCTGAAATGGGAAACACATATTCATGTAAAAGTAATTAAGGAAACACTAAAAAGTGGGAAGCTTTTTAGAGATACTATGTGATGCGGTTTTGAAGCAATTCTGTCCCAAAGATTGTGAGAGTGTTGTACCAAGTTTTTCCCAAAATGATTCCGTCTTTTGAATCAGTTTTGTCCTTACAAGATCATCCAATTGGGTTTTGAAACAATTATTCAAAAAGATTGTACAAGCGTTGTCCTAAAAAGATTGTCTGATTTGGTTTTTAATTAATTGTGTCCCAAAAAGATTGTCCCATTGACTGTCCTCCCTTGGGTTTGGAAGAACTTTTGGTTCCCAAAAGATTGTCCCGAGTGTTGAACCAATTTTGTCCCAAAAGGATTGCTGGATTTGTTTTTGTAACAACTTTGTATGTCTGTCCCAAAATGATTGTTGTATTGTTGAACCAATTTTGTCCCGAAAAGATATTTGGATTTGGTTTTGAAACAATTTTGTATGTCTGTTCTAAAAAGATTGTTCAACCAATCTTGTCCCTAAAAGATTGCCTACTTTGGTTTTGAACCAATTTTGTCCCAAAATGTTCCAAAAAGATTGTTCCGAGTATTAAACCAATTCTGTTCCCACTCCAAGAAGAGCGTTATATTGGGTTTAATCAATTCAGTCCCAAAAAGATTATCGAAGTGCTGAACTAATTTTGTCCTGCTTCAAGATTGACCAGTTGTTGAAGCAATTATGTCAATAAAAAGATTGTCCAGCCCGTTGAATGAACTTTGTCCATAAACGATGGTACAATTTGAAACAATTATATCCCAAGAAAATTGTCCAGTGTTGAACCAATATTGTCTAGAAAAGATTGTCCGGTTTGAGTTTGAAACAGTTCTGTCTCAAAACAATCCTGCATATGTTTTGAAGAATGACTCCATATACCTTGGGGAAAACAAAGTGTGTCTGTCGTAATGGAAGATATACTATTAGAGTATTACATGTCTTGAAACAGTATGGAAATTATGAACAACTTTGAAGTTTGAAACAGGACTTACATTGAACGTCCCGAACTTGAGGCTGGCGCGAGCTATTTCCAAACGTTATGGAATCCTGATTGTTGGCCACGAAGATTGGGTTTATTCAGTAGAATGGCAACCTCCAATGGCTTCCTCTGTGGAAGGAAATGAGTACTATCAGCCCAAGAGCTTTCTGTCCGCTTCTTTAAATTGTCTGGCAACCATAAAAGAGTACTGGGATCTGGATTATCGTTGTGACTGTTGGGGACATTGCACTTTTGGTATTTACGGTGGACACTGGATCCCTAATGCAGATTCAATCTTGTCCCATGAAATGGATTTGAAACCCTAAACCTTACTTTTTCCAAGTAGATGGTGCACTTTTATGACTCAGGTGCAAATTCAAATTTCTCTTTTCTCTCATACTAGTAATTTTTTTTATCGACCTTATAGTAAGAGCATCTGCACCAGCTTTCTCATAAAACTCCCCCCTATAAGCAATCCCTCGTACCACTTTATCTTGTTATTACAAGATAATGGCAGTTATGGAATCTGGTGAAATGGAGAAGTAAAACCTAATTGTCTACTGAGCATAATAGTTTTTCTGGGCCTCTCCGAACTTTCTTTTGGAAAAAGAATTTATGCAACTGCATCTGATGGAATGAAAGACAATAGTGAAGATTTTGGACACCTCAGAAACTATATTGGAAGCGGTATTAGCAGTATTCACTGAGCCACCAATTGAAGAAAACCTGGCATGGAACACTCTCTGGACTGAGTCGCACAAACTCTATGGGCATGACCTCGAAAGGAAAAGGGTTGCTTCATCTTGCAAGGTATGTGATTTATATAGTGTCACTCATGGAGTTGTTTTCTAATTTTGCCACTGATATTCAGAACCATATGTATTACATGCCCTATTATTAGGTAATGCGGAGTTCTTGTCATGTTTTCAGCTATTTAAGGCATGCTCAAAGAAATGTACTCACATTGTTAAGTATCATACGCACATACGTTTTGTTTGCTGTTTATACTTGTAATTTAGAATAATTAGTCTGCAAAATTCATACTTCCGTCTGCATGTTTATTGTACCTTTCTTGTAGAAATAATATTACTGGAAAAAGATTTTGATATGGGAAATTACATATTTATGTAAAAGTAGTTAAGGAAACACTAAAAAAGTGGAAAGTTTTCTACAGACACCATTTGGGAGGAATAATGAAGAAGACTAAATAATAAAAAATGAAATGGGAAGTTCAATAGATGATCATAGATCTTGATGTGCACTGGCTTTATCTTTCCATTTCAATGATATCCAGGCTCCATTAGCATCACTGCATCAGTGGTAGAAATATGGTTGTGGCAAGTAGGCTCTTGGAAATCGCTTGGACGCCTTTCTCACACTTCGACTAGACTTTGTAGGCTTTCTGTACTCTTCTCTCCTTTCTTTGAAGTGTTGAGATCATGGTTTCCTTACACATGGATTAACGTAAGCCAAAACACTAGCATTCGTGCTGAAGTAGTTGAATGGAATAGTATCAATCCTGTACATATACAATTGATTTGTTTCTTATATGTGATGTTTGAATGAACAAAAAGAAGCAGATGATGATTAGCGATGAGGTGAAATTTTGGTAAACATTTATTTAATTTTGATGTTTTCTTATAATAGATAATTTGTTGTAACTTTTTTTTCTTGTAAATTAGCGATGAGGTGAGTTTCAAATCAGGGACCTTCTAGTCATCATTTACTCAAAAATTAGTAAATGTGTAATGTTAAATACGGTACATTTAAATACAGTATTCCATACTAATTTACTAAAATACCCGTTTAAATTGATGAGAACAAAACTTTCAATCTCATTTATCAAATTTCTTTTCTCTCTAAACTTTCAATCTATTAAAAAACCTCTCTAGATCTGGAATGAGTAACTCAAAGCTCAAACAATCATCATATACTCATCAACCACCACAATTTCGTGCGGCTATAAACATCAGGCTTTTTATACTTCGATATTTAAATAGCGGATTTGATTCAAATCAAAAGTTTGTGTCTACTAAAGCTATAAATTTTGTTAATTTTGACTTTCGATTTTCAAACTAACAATCTTTCTTGTATGGAGGGAGTATCTGATGTTATTTCTGCTAATAAAGATATGACATTTTTGCTCTCTCCTTTATTTTTATTTTGTTATTGGTTTGTGTTCATTTGTTGTTGTAATCATATTTGATTAATTAGTATTTGTTGTCTTGAATTAGTTAAAGATTTAATGAATACAAACGTTTTTGTTTGAATATGAACACATGTTATATTGATTATGTTAAAAAGCTTGAACTTTTTCTGTTTCTGCAATGTGCCCATTACTTAGTTGTAAATTGTGTATGGAATTACCTTTAATTGGGAGATTTTATGATAAAGCTCTTGTCGGGTTCGTGAAGCAATCATCATCTACTCATTAATGGGATTGGTGATCAAGGAGAAGAAATTAACAGTTTCATATAATTTTTGTAGAGAGAAAAAAGAGACCCATACTTCTAGAGAGGGAGTGATAAATTGCAAATGAATTAAAAAATTTTGATACTGAAATTTTGTAAGGGTAAATTTGGGAATAAGAGTTTGGGTACTGTATATAGGTACCGTATATAGCATTTGCGTTAGTAAATTGTTAGTTGTAAATTAGCAACTCGATTAACTCAATCTGTTGTAAATTAGCAAGAGCCTTTTCCACTAGGCTATTCGATTAACTCAATGCGTCGTAAATTGTTGGTTGTACAAAAAACGTTCAAAAAATCTTAATGCTCATTCTGAACTCCATCAAATTCGTAAGACCCGTCACTCGACGATTAGTGGATGTGGGTCGGTTACAAAGTTGATAGTGGCCGTAATGTTCTATTTTGAAGAATGATAATAAAGTTAGCGTGAGATTGTGATAGTTTGTAATGGCGTTGAGTATTGTCTCCTCAAGTGTAGCTATCTCCCTCCGCAACTCCGACTGCAACTCCTCATCACTCTCATATAACTGGTGTTTGTAGTGTTAGACTGTTGAATTATTAATGTCTTTTAATGTGGAATATAAATTGGGCCATAAAATTTAGTCAATTAGATTGAATAATTATAAATGGGGTCATTAAATCTAGTCATTAGATTGTCAATTAAATTGAATAATCTTTATTATTCCACATTAAAAACATTGGTTATTGGATAATACAATTAATTCCCCTCTTCAAGGTCTCATTTGAATGGTTAGAGACAGTTTTATTACACATTATGTTGTCGGCTGGAAATTCTTTGAAGGTTGTAGTATTTTGTTGTAGAGAAAAGCATCATACTCATGGACGGACCCGGGGGAGGGTGGGGGGCGCGGTCCCCCTAGATTTTTCGATATGATTTTATTCTGTATATGATTTTTTGAATTTTTGTGATATATGATAAAAAGTGTAAATAAACTAAATGAAAGTGTAGTTTAGTTGGTTACGATTCTTTTAAAAGATTTGGTGATGATGATAGGCTCTCGACTTTCTCCAGCTGGACAAACTACTACTTATTCCAAGACGTACTAATTTAGCTTATAACTTGATGATTTTGTTCATGTTCTTTCGAAAATAAGTACGGGTTGCCAGCATTTTGAATTAACATTATTGTATCGAGTGTATTTAAAATCAAAAGTTTAAAACGTTATATAAAAAAGCTGAGGAATTATTAAGTTGACTGACTTGTAGCTTGCTGGAATTTACTACCATTATTGCCTTGACTGTGCATTGACTGTGTTTGGAACATTAATTATTGAAGTTGGAGACTACGTCAATTCCGCGAAAAACATCAAATCGTGTTTATTGGTTTCTAAAGAAGAACAAAGATTTTTGTGGACTTAGCTCCTTGGAAGACGTCAATGCATGCCAAACTTCTATCACGGTTTCTTGGTTGAGCCTATTACACGAGACTTGTCTAGTATAGTTTACCAGATCGACGTGATTTGCAACCGATTATGTCAACCTGAAATCTAACGAATAGTGACCGTTATGCGGTTTTTGATGCATAAAGAGAACATACAAATATACAATGTATCTTCTATGTATACAAAGTGACACCATACAACATTAATGACCTCTCCACATGTTACTGACCGATTAGGACCCGATACCAACTCTCCTCCACTCCTCAACATCAATTATTTGTCTAAGGTAGTTGGCCAACAATAAACATATTCTTGAGTAAAATTACATATTCACCCTTGATATCTGATTATAAATAGACTACATGATGTAGTAACTTTCAACAACAACCATATTCATAACTCATAACTCATAAACTTGAATGGCTTCTATAGCAATTGTAAAGCTCTGTTTGGCTTTCACCATTTGTGTGATGGTTTTAACACAGTCTGCTTCGGCTCAAACGGGTTGTAACGATGTCTATAGCACCCTTTATCCATGCATTAGTTATGTCCAATATGGAGGACAAGTTCCTAGTAACTGTTGCAGTGGTGTAAGGTCTGTTTTAGGCTCATCTAATACTAAGGCTCTTAGGCAGAATGTTTGCTCTTGCTTGAAATCTGCAGCTGCTGCTTTCAGAAATGTTAACTTCACCAATATTAAATCTCTCCCTGGAAAATGCAATGTCAATGTTCCTTTTCCTCTTAATCCCAACATCGACTGCTCGAGGGTTAACTAGTTATCGATGCACGATCCATACTTGTGTCGAGTACAATAATTTATGTTTCCATTAATAAGTTCTGGTTATATATATGACCGTATGCATGTTACATCTTATGTATTCCTCCAGTACTTTGGAGGTTACGCTAATAATATATATGAATATTTATGTTTTAAATGTTTTTATTCCCTTACAATTTTGTGTAAATTAGCTTCACGTTGATTCTTTTCTATTTTCATCCTAAAAATTAAAGAATAAGAAAGATATTCATATCAAATACTCCTACATGACAAGAATAAAAAGGGATACATTAATCTTACCAAATTAAAAGTTGCTTGAAATTGAGAAACCGAACATGTGATACTACAACAATAATAAAGTAGATAAAGGAAGACAAATATTCGAGCATGAATATGATTGATGGTACCAAATTAGTTGTTTTAACGTGATGTGATTGTAGAATTGCCCATGTGCCAACAATAGCGACAGAATTTTCTCAACTCTAAATAGAGTTTACTACATTATCACTACGACTCAACAAGTTCGACTCTGAAGACCTCGTTTGACAAGTAAAGGTATATGAAGTTGAACACAATAAATTACTTGAAAACTCGATTTTCACCCAAAGTTGATCTTCTTCAAATATATTTTGCTGGTAAAAAATCATTTGAAAAAAATATCAATGTTATTGGAATGTATTATTGTTTCAAACTACAAAAAGGGTAGATGATCCAGTGATTCACATCAGTATAGGAGGAATATCAGCAAGAAATGGCGTACTCTGCTGCTGAAGGTCTTCACAATCTTTATAGGGAAGCGAGCGCCTGCATGTTCGAACAAGTCCTAAACAGGCTTCTGGACAGGGGCACTTGCCGCGTCACTTCAATTTTATCCAAACATCTTGCATGGGATGCAGGTTTCATGAAGTGGTTAAACACGAACTCTGACCGTAGCCATCCAGGTCTGAAACCATGCTTGCACGCAAAATCTATCCTATCACTTTCTTATGTAATCATTTAGTTTTCATGTCATTTGAGAAACACACTGGAAATCTCTTGGAAGAAATTGTGTGTGATCATCTACCATCAATTGTGTGAATGAATATGAAAGATTTGAATGCTCTTGAACTCGAACTTGGGGACTTGAGAATTCATCTCGAAAACTTAAGACCACAATGCAGCTTGAACTATTTCAAGTTTTAAAGAGCCGAAAAGTCTTCAGGATAAACTACAAGTGATTCAGATAATAGTGAATGCAACACCACTAGACAAGATATAGTGCAGAAAGGAGATATCAAGATCAATTTACCAACAGCTAAATCTCCCATATACTCAACAAAATCAGTTACAGCCTACAGGAGAGGTACCCATTTCAACTTAATTTGATTCCAACTCTTGATCAGAGAAATTTTCAGGCTGCAAATATGGGACAAAAAAGACACAATTGAAGCCATCCCATTAGGGATCTAACGTGAGTAGCATTTCATTTTTGGAAGCAGCGGCTCCGATTCCCTGTGTGATTTGCTGTCGGTATTCATCTGAAATATAGCAATCACATTTGAGAACCAGTTATAATCTGTAAAAGATCATCAACTATGTTCTCCTTATAGGAACTAAGCGCGACATTAACATAGAAGTCCAAAGACAACCTTCTCAACGAGGGTTCACGGCATTACAGTTGACTACAATGTCTGACAATAGACCATAAAAATCTTGCCATAATAGTACAATTTTATAGACATAAATCAGTGTAATAGTAACAATTACCAACTCCAGGCAAAAAACTGTAGCATCTTCATCCTAAGGAGAACCATTCGCCTTTTGCCTTAAATTGAGGCAGTCAAATGAGCAGGGAAGACATCACACACAAACTACTTTAGCTAGACATCACCATATAAAGAAGCAGCTGATATGACTGAATATAAATAATTAATAAATGAATATCACAAAACAACCTTCTGTCTCATTTAGTGAAAAGTGAGAACGTTAGTAACAATCAATTATAGAATATCACTATATTAGTACAACACTACAAAAAAGACGAACTTCGAAACAAATGCGAGCATTATTCTGCAGTATTAGAGAACACATTAACCATATTCAGAAGCACCGCCCAATATTAAATATATAAAACCAAAATTGTTCTAAAATAAACCCACATTAACTAATGATTTAACAAAATTAAAGTTGTCGCAAATGAAAAACAACAAAAAACAGACAGATCATTTTTCCCTTGGAAGCTTGGTACCAGAAATGAAAAACCATGGCTTCATCAGCAACTTCATCTCCAGGGTACACTCTTCATGAGCATCTTCTTCGCTTTCTTCTTCTTCAACTTCTTCTTGGCAGGAGGAATCTCTCTTATGGGGCCAGGAGACAACCCCTTCTTCAGAGCACTACCTCGAGGAGTAACCGAGGGTGGGATTCTTAAACTCTGAGGAGGCAATGGACTATGTGGTTTCCAGACCAGATTATTTTTCATAGAAAATCTCACTTTCTTTGAACTCCCATCAACACTTTTCGTGCCATTTACTCCTCCATCATCTTCATTAACCGAATTCTGTGGATCACCACTCTTTGCCCTCTTCTTATTTTTCTTCTTTGAACTCCCATCAACACTTTTAACGCCATTTACTCCTTCATCACCTTCATTAACCGAATTCTGTGGATCACAGCTCCTTGCCCTCTTCTTATTCTTCTTCTTTGAACTCCCATCAACACTTTTAATGCCATTTACTCCTCCATCATCTTCATTAACCGAAATCTGTGGATCACAGCTCTTTGCCTTCTTATTCTTCTTCTTCTTCTTCTTGATTGTTTGTTTGTTACCGACGGAAAGAAATGCTTCACTCAAGCTGAAATCATCATCATTTTCATCATCTGAACCAAGTTCAGCCGCCACATTCTCGAATTGCTTTTGAAGGTTTGCAATTACAGACTCACTCAGTACATTGCCATCGCTTTTGCTTTCCTGCACGATAATGCTTAATCAAACAACTAAATACAAGCGCTACAATAGCTTAGACAGTGTTTAATCAAACAAGTGCTATCTAAATTACTTTGGTTTTATACATTGCTTCTCAAAAAAAGCTATGTAGACATCGTTAACTAGTTAGATATATAGCTATTAAACTGTCATATTATCAATATACATGATATATAATATATTTGAATTTAGCTACAGCTTAATATCCGTTCCAATAATTTTGGCTAAACTGACTTCTCTAAGAAAATGATGAGTAGTCTAAAATAATTACTGTAATACTTCAATGAAGGAATATATGCATTATTAGGCTTCACATTCCCATGTGTTATGGAACATTTGAGCACCTCATTGGACTAACTAAAGGTAGCTGCAACAATCTTATGTTAAGTATAATTCCTGCACCAAATTTGAGTATTTGGTAGGTGAAGCTCTTATCTTCTGATGAGTTCTGACTTAGTTGATTCTTTGACTCTCAAATCTGATAATCAACAACTTGTGAGGTCGATGTATATGATTCATTCGTATAAATTTAATTTATATATGCAGTACGTAATTCAATATCATACACCACCTTCAGGTGTACCAATGATGTAGTCAAATATATAAGATCAAACTTCTCAACTCAAAATAATTAAGGGGAACTCTGGATATATCTTACCCCTATTGAATTGATATCCTCAATTTCATCAAGCATATCTTCACCTTCTTCAGCTTCACCATTTGCATCGGATACACTATCTTCGCCATTTTTCTTGGTACCTTCAATTGGTATCAGCTCAGGCACCTCTTCCTCATCCTCATCCTCAATCTCTGGAACAACATCCGGAATCTCTATCTCAATCCCAGACGACTCAAACCTCTTCTCCAACTTTGAGAACCCCTCATGTAACTTCAACACCACCTTCCTATTCCCCTGAACACACTCCTCTGACGAACCAATCTCGTAAAACTTAGAGGCAAACCCCATCTTTAACGTAATCAACACAAAGGCCACGTCATCATAACTGTCCTCTTCACCCCCTCCATTTAACTTCCTATCCAACAGTTCCCCTCCAATCCTTAACAACTCATCAAAAACCAACCCCCTCACCTTCCCAATTAAAATTCTATCCAAACTCTTCTCCATCACCCGAAAAAATGGCCTAAACAACAAATCGACAACCTCCTTCTTAACCGGCACAAAACACCCCCTCAACTCATCAAGAAACACACCCACCACATGGTAACAAACCCCATTTCCCAACAGTTCATCGTCAGCCAAAAACCCTTTCAACTCCAACACATCAACGAACTCCCCCAACAGCTCCAAATCCCAACCCCGCCTCCCCACCAAACCAAACACAGCCTTAACAAACCTCCTTATACACAAATAAAACTTGTCTAATCTCAAATGATCAATCCCACTCCACTCCCTCCGCATCGTCACCAAAAAACCCTCGAAATACCTCACTGCAAAACCCCGATTAATCGAAACCAAATCAGTTGGGCTCGGGTTTGTTTGGTATGGTTGAATCATAATTAAATCAGTCAGACGATTAATTAATTCAGATTGAGCTGGGGCTTTATCACAGTGCCATAAACAGTAGAATAAGCCCTTCCAGAGCTTTTTTATATCGATATCAGACACGATTTCGGAGGGGGTGAGGTGGGATACGAGGAGGCGGAGGGAGTGGTGGCGGACGGTGGAGTTGCATGAGGCAAGGTGTTTGATTAACGATGGAGCGGAGTGCTGAGATAATTTGGTGATAAGCGTTTGCTTTTTGGGGTTGATTTCTCTTGATCTCTTCTTCATTTTTCAATTTAATTTTGACTTTGAGTTGAGAGATGGTAATTTTGATTAGGGTTTAGTAGGGGATGGATAACTATATGGAGTGGGTTTGAAGGAGTTTCACTTAGGAGATAACACTATAGTGTTATCTCCCAAATAACAAAGGTTAAAGATGTCTTTTACTACCAATTATTACAACCAAAATTTCATTTCCCTCCTCCCAATAATTGACACGCGCTATTACACGCGAAATTAATGGAGATCAGCAATTAATATTTGCTCGTTGCATTTAATCGAGCCGAAATTCATGGAAATCACCAGCTTTCATCGCTCCCCCTGCAATTAATATTTCCTCACCCATTTTCACACGCACCCAAACACAAAATACATTCTCCTGCCCCCCAGCTTTCATCGCCCCCCCTGCAAAATTTATGGGAAAATTGATTCTAACCAAATCATTGCATTATTCATGCCGATATAGTTGCCCTACCCGAAATAAACCAGCCAAACGACTGAATTCAGCAAGGAACACCATAAACTCTCCATTAAAGACATTAGAAACACTAGCATTAAGCTTTTCAAAGAGACAAAGAGCGTTGACACTAAAGTTAATCCAATGGCATCATCGTCAAGAGTTGCGCAAGCAGGTATACTATGTTGTTATTACTAATTCTATAGTTGTGTTTTTTGGTTTTTAAGCAGAATAATGCAATAAGGTTATTAATTAGGGACTTTGCTACTCTGATTGTTGAAATTGGCGGTTGTTTTAGGCAAACAAGTAATAAAAATTGGAACTTTTGACTACCGGCGTAACCATTAGCATAAAAATCATATCTTTACAACAAAATTAACCATTGATAATTGTTTTCTAACTCTTTCAACAATGTAGTACCAAAAATTTTGAAGGAGGTAGTCGATGTTATCTGTAAAATGCTCGAAACTTGTGGATTTATGTAGTCGTGGTTACTGTAGTCTCTAATTTGTGGAATTAAAAAAAGTGGGTAAATTTGAATTGAACAAAATAGAATGTAAATTTAATTAAAAATGATGACTTTTTGTGTATTTCCAGTTATTGTTCTGTTTGTATTTGAAGTTTGAGTAGTTGAATTTTTGAATGTGAAATTACATTAATATAATGCAATAGAAATAATACTATTAATTCAAAGATCTATGGCATTTTATCAATCATGTATAATCCACTGGCACAGTTGTTTAAATGCATTTCTTACATTATGGCAGTCTGTCGTGCATATATAAATCAATAGAGTTAATGTTTAATGTGTTTGAGATGTATACCATTTGTGGGTGGCATGTATAATCCATTTTCAATGTTGTTAAAATGTGTTCGAGATCTATGGCATTCCATGTTACATTAAAAATGCATTATAAAAACTGTTTAATGTCACTGATATATATGAGATTTTGTCTACCTTAAATAATCCAATGTAACATGGAATGCATTTGTCTGAGATGTATAGCATTTTTTGGGTGGCATGTATAATCCAATCTCCTTGTTGTAAATGCTTATGAGATCGATGGCATCCCATGTTGACTAAAAAATGCATTAGAAATACTGTGTAATGTAATTGAGATCAATGGGATGTTGTCTTCCATGAATAATCCAATATAACTGCTGTTTAAATGCATTTGAGTTCTATTGCATTCTGTGTGACATGTACAATGCAATAGAACTGATGTTTACTGAATTATGACTTAAAATTTTATGTGATTAATGAAAATAAGATATATGTCATTCTATTTAACATATATAATGCAATGTGAGTGATTGTTGATAAAATTATGAACTAATATATTATTATTGGCATGTCGAATTATCAGGTTCTTGTGGTGAAGTAGGAACTTATCATGGCTATAAATAATCATGGCCGTTGGATTCTCTTTTTCTATGTATATTTAATCATGTGGCTCAGATTAAACGAGGGCTTTAAAGGAAGAGGAATCAATTTTTCATTTCGAAAATTGCATGCCCCACGCGCCTATCAACAAGCACTCACATTGCATTATATATGTTAAAAAGAGAATCCAACGACCATGATAATTCTTGAACTACCGCAAGTTCTTGTTTGGTAATCAAACTGGACAATGGTTTTGGGATGGAGGAAATTGATATATTCAACTACCGCGAGTTCTTGTTTGGGATTTCATATATGGTCTGATTCTGTGTAAATGGTGTAGATCTTGTGTAATAGTAGTACTATTTTTTTTATATATATATGGTCTGATAATAGAAGTTCTTGTTTGGGATTTCATATATGGTCTGCCATTGTATTCGAAGTAATAAAATGTAATGACAATTAATTAGCATTGCATTCTCTCCAAGAAATAAAATGTAATGACAATTTACGAGCATGACATTGACCTCAAGCTAAAAAAATGTAATACCTATCAATTAGAATGACATTGTTCTGCAGTAATAAAATGTAATGACAATGCATTAGCATGACATTGTGTGCGAAGTAATAAAATATAATGACAATTAATTATCATTACATTATTCCCAAGAAACAAAATGTAATGACAATTTACGAGCATGCCATTGTCCTCAAGCTAAAAAAATGTGATACCTATCAATTAGAATGACATTGAATGTAATGACAATGCATTAGCATGACATTCTTTCGAAGACATAAAATGTAATACTAATTGTTTAGCATTGCATTCTTTCGAAGTAATAAAATGTAATGACAATTCAGAATGCAATCACAAAGCAACCGTATTGAATTCAGAATGCAATCACAATGTAAAGTTAATGAATTCAGAATGCAATCAGAAAATAAAGTTAATGAATTCAGAATGTAATCAGAAAATTGACGTAATGAATTTAGAATGCAATCGGAAAATTGACTTAATAAATTCAGAATGCAATCACAAAGGAATCTTAATGAATTCAATATACAGCTTTAATCGATAACAATCCTGACATTCCACTATTACCATACTTATGGAATCTATGTTATTATAGAAATCTTTAAAAATATCCGTATTAATAATTAAATACCGTCATTTATCTAAATATCGAGAAAATATGAGGGAATATTTATACTTTATTCTGACAAATAACAAAATAAAAGATAAAAACTATCTTGGCTACATCTTTGGCAAATTGATTAAAGTCATTTATTGAAATTAGGATTCTCGTCCTAACAATAAGTCATGAACATAATGTTTCATGTCATGGAATTCTATAACAATCCTGACATTCCACTAATATCATTCTTATGGAATCTATGTTATTATAGAAATCTTTAAAAATATCCGTATCAATAATTACATATCGTCATTTCACCCGCTTTAATTTAAGAACGCCATTAAGAAACAACGTGTCAGACTAAATTGTTGGAGCAAAAAAAGGAAACAAACAATCCAATCGAATACAATCATCAATCAATGTGGAGAAAAAATAGGAGTTACTTGCATATTCCATTAAATAACCGCTAATTAAGACAATATATAACCGCCCATTGCCATATTTTAAAATGGGAGAGTGTACTTCACACACTATCAGGAGAGAGTGAAGCAACAATTTCGGTTAATTTATTCAAAATATTAATGCCAAAAACGCCCTCATTAGATATCAACCACAAGATCAAAAAAAGCCATAACCACCCTGATCCAACGGCCAGCATTTGTGTTATCTCCCTGATAACATAATTTTGTTATCTCCTAAGAAAAAACTCGGTTTGAAGAGGACGACTAGGGTTTTTTCAACGCTAAGGCGACGCTCTATAATCTTCTTTTTAGTAAATTTTGCGCTATATAATCTTGCTCCCTCTCTTTTTAGTAAATTTTGCTCGTATAATTTAGGGAGCGGGATTCTATATTTGGAATTTGATCTTGCATTAACATAATACGTTAACTTTTTTGAATGTGGACCGATCGACAGTTGAAGTTGGTCTATTGATCGAGGGGTTAATCATCATCGATCGGAAATCAGAGACCAAAATTGACTGGTCGATATAAAAATTCATACATGTATCCAGAGTATATTTTTATTCATACTCGAATACATTTGTACAGCTCAAATAAATATACAAATATTTTAACATTAAAGTATAATTTAATCATTTTTTGTTTTTAAATGTCTTTCTAAAGTACATATTGGTCACCTTGTGTATTTTAGGTATTATATATAGTTTTTTTTTCATAATTTTGCGATAATACTTTTGTCATTTTATAAATAAAGTGTTTGTAAATTTGAATAGACGCATAAAGTTGTAACGTGGATGTGATTATTAAACGCCCATGTGCCAACATGGAAGACTTCATTTCATCAAATATAATTTTGTAGAAACGCTCCATGACATATTGATGCACATTATTACTTCATTCCGATGTTCATAGATTTAAGAGTATGAAAGTGTATGTTTGAAATTGTCATAATTTTCAAAGTATCTGTACAAAACACTTAAATATATTCAAATATAATTTTAAGTACTAATTTTTACATTAATTTTTTCTTTAAATATATATAATAATTTTCTTTTTCAAAAAGTGTATGTTCGAGTGAACGAGCGTGAACTCATATGAGTCCGCCACTGCCGATGTCTATCTAGCGTGTACTAAACAAGTTAAGTTACGAACACCTTCTTTCAAAAGTAAACATGTATAAGTTGGCGACCAATAAATTAAGCCAAACATCACAAGTTATGATTATGGAAATTATGTTAACCACTACCACATTTGCAAGCTAACTATAAATTTTGATTAATTATGCAGTACTTGAAAACTCAATTCCACATCAATACTGGAGGAGTATCAGCAAAAAATGGCATACTCTGCTGCTGAAGATCTTCACAATCTTCTGGAAGAGCTGAACTTGGTTGAAAAGAGTTGCAATCCGGAAGGATCAAGCCCTGTTTAATGCGTCCCAAGCGTCTTGAGTGTAGAATTTGTTCAGAGACCACTGGCAGACGAGTAGATTGGTACTCGTGAAGAGCTGAATCAAGGTGTTCAACTCCCCATTTGCGAAGGCATCGGCCTAAAACTGCAGCATCCAATATTGCCATATTTGTGCTTCTTAAACCATGGGGAGTTGTGGGGTGAGCTGCATCTCCTACCAAAACGACATTCTTCCAATATATTCTCTCTAGAGGGTCCATATCATAGATGACATTGATGAAAGGCTCCGCTGTCTGTTTCATGATTCTGGCCAACTCGGGTAACCAAACCTTTCCAGCCTCTTCGTGCATTTGCAAGACCATATCACTGCTCACTTTCATGGTGACGGAGTGTCCCTGAGTTCAATCAGAAACCTCTATGTTGACATGTTAAATAAGAATACGTGGTTGTATCGAGCTAACCACTCAACTCAATATGGATATTACTTGCCTCAGAACTATACCCCAGTATATTCGAAGTTTTTGGTTAGTTAAGTATGGGCATGTAATTAAATGGCTTCTCAAGTCTCAAACGACTTTTTAGCGACATAGAATACAATCGTTTGTGATACCAAAGCGATATATAAGTTCAATGTAATAAGTTACCTCATGTACTGGCTCAGGTTGATTTATATACCAAATCCAGTTGAGCCTTTTATTCAAGAGTTCATAAAACACACTATGAGTTCCAGAGCTCAAGTCAAAGTAAAGGCACCTCCCGAGATCAGGATACGTTCTTTTCAGGTCCTCCAAGGCTTCTGCATGTTCACCTGAGCAGTCTAGCACCCCTCTCCATGCACAGTAACCAGAATATCTTCAGGAACGTCAATTACTGGTCAACTTAAAGTTGTGTTCAGAAATGTTATGATATAAAAAACTAGATCTTGATTTACAGACCTCAATTTAAGGCCAGGAAGAAAGACTTCTCGGATTGAGGAGAGACAGCCATCAGCTGCTATTAGCAAATCACCAGTTATGCTAATTATGTCATCTGTTTTGACATTTTTAGCTTTAACTTCAACAGAAGTTCCACAATCAGAGATGGAAAAGGAGAGGAACTTATGACCCCAGAATACAATGTTTGAAGGTAATGCACTGTATAGCAAATTGTGCAGATCCGCCCAGTATGCTGCTCTAAAGTTGAATCCCTCGTCTCTTGTCAATGTTCGGCTGATCTTCATTTGGACATCAGTTGCTTGGTTCTAAGATCAATTCAGCCAAATAAAAACAAGTTTATGCCTAGAAACTCAATACAATTCAAACTACACATATAGTATGGAATGGCCATAACACTTAAGATTCCTATAACCAAGTGTAGGCCTCCACAGATAGTCTACCAGTGTCATTTGGGTTGCCCTCACCAAGTCACCTACATATCGACATCTACTGGATCCAATTATTCCAGGAAAATTGCAGATTAGCCCTCGTGTTTCCATTACTGATCCCGACTAACGAGTTCCATACACTAAACAACTCAAGTGCCTACCTTCGTACTGCCAGAGTGCCAATCCACAATAAACTCCAAAACTTGAAAAAGCAACCATTTTTCCACTTTCCGGTGTTTCAAAACTATTCAGACATCTCACAATACTACGGATTAAACTACTGTATATGTACTACTACCCCCATCCCAAAATATTGTCCGGTTTGATTTTGAATTATCAAAAATTAACAAACTTTGAAGCCTTAATTGACACTCATAGTCTTACGTTAACTCTAAAACTACAATAATTACACCATTAGACTAACGTTGGTGGTTGCAATAGTAATTATTACCTGATCAATCGATAGAGGCATGGTGGTGGTGTGTAGTAGGTGGGGTTGGGGGAGCCACCGGAGAAGTATGGACTGAACCAAAGGGTCAAGACCAAGGCCAGCTCCGGTGGGACTTCCGGTTGGAGGTGAGCAGGTTTTTTCAAAAAGTACAACTTCCCATCCTGATGAAACCAGTGCATGTGCACATGAAACTCCTGCGATGCTGCCTCCTACCACTATTGCTTTTGCTTTATTCATATCCATCTTACAGGATTCACTCTATTATTCTTTCGAGTGGCTAAAAATCAATCCAACACTACTTGAAAAACTTCTTCTGCTTATAATTCACATCCCCTGATTTACTTTCTAGCGACTTCCCAGGGCAGGGCGACGAGACAGTTAATGTTGCGGTTCAACCTTTATCTTTTAGAACACTGTTCATTATCTCGAGGGCAAAATCAATTGGTAAAGAGCTTAGAGTGACTAACATCACGTGTTGCCTATTTTGTGTTGCTATGACAATTGACTCCTGAAAACAAGGGCGACGAGGGCATATCCGGACTTACATATAACAAAGTGGTGCAACTGCACCACCAATTCTTTTTTTTTTTAAATCCTATACAAATTATGTCTTTTATGATAGGTGATCAATGGTTAAATGAGCGTCTAGTCATTTATTTAGAACGAGATAGCTTCGACTCATATTTCCCAAAAAGTGGATCCCGTTGTGCTTAGTACTACTAGTAATAATATAATTTTATCATATTTTCAAAGTCGATATAAGATTTTCGCTGTTCGTAATGTAACTTTTATGTAACTTATATTATGTTACTTGTTTGATAATTTCTTTTACTTTGCACCACTAAAATTTTAATCCCGAGTCCAACTATGAACGAAGATGTTAAGGTTGCAGTTCAACGTTTTTGAGAACACTATTAATTGGGAAAATAAATAAATTGTTTTATACATGTTATTCCATAAATTATGTAGCCTTTAAAATTGTTTAGACTGACAACACATAAATATTAATGTGTGTGTCATGAAATGACTTTCTTTGGTTCAACAAACTACGACTTAAATGATATCTAGTGTTTGGTTCTTGAAGTTCAAGTTTAAACACATGAATACCACCTAGCATTTTGATTTTTGGATATCAAGTTTCAACACATACATGACAATTATCATTATGATTCTTGGAGATCAAGTTTGGTATACTATAAATATATGTCTTTTGAATCATTTGTAATCATCCAAAATCTCAATCAATACAAAAGAAATATTTCAAGCATTCAAGCAATCTACTATCTCTTTTATCATTTAAGCATTTGTTCTTACAAAGTTTATTAACGTTTCTTTTGCAAAGTCCATCAAATAGTAGTTTTATATATAAAATTTGAGCTCTCACAACACATTATCAACATGAAGCTCCACCAGAACCTTTTCAATCATGTAAGTACAACAAAGTACTCATAATATCATTGTAACGACCCGTTCCGATCGGCCGCCTCGAGGTTAAGCTCGATATCAAATCAGGTGCAAAGTCACCACTCGATGAATGACTCGATAAAGTATACCTCTTAAATGACATAGACTAATCTAAAATAAATACCATGTAAAATGATTGAAACCGTTTTTGTCGATACCTAAAGCACCAAGATGGTCCTCCAGTCGCTTGAGAGAATTTCCACGGCACCCATGTTGTGGAGTGCTTACAATATATGGACCAATTTGGGAAAACTAGTGTCCAACCCCTTTGCTTCTGTTGTTGTTAAGACTTACCTTCATAATTGCTAGAGGTATTTCTTATGCTAAAAAGAAACATAGCAAGAAGAAGAGAACGTTAGCATAAGAAGTTCGAGAAAATTGTAAGATTGGCACTTTTTGAGATTTTTTATTAACTTATATCACTACTTTTTATTTTTTACATTTAATAGCACTCGAGGGGGACGAAATGACTAAATTACCCCCTGATACTTTGATATACTTTTTTTTAATTAAAAAAATTGATTTCTTTTACGATTTTTTTACGTTTTTTATTTTCGATTTTCTTTTTTTGAATTTTTTTTTTTAAAAAAAATCTTTGTTAAAAGTTCGGTAGTTGTTTGCCAAAAAGTTTGGTAGTTCTGGTAGTTGTTTGCCAAAAAGTGTTAGATTGGTAGTTGTTTCACAAAGATGTTCGATTTTCGTAGTTTTTTCCCGATTTTTAGGTAAAAGAACTACGAAAACCGAACTTTTTTTTTTACGAAAATCGAAACTTTTAGCTAAAACAACGACCAAAATCGAACCTCTTTTACTAGGAAAAAGAGAAGGAAAAAAAATAAAAATAAAAAATTCGAAAAAACAAATTTTAAAAATCTTCAAAAAATAAATAAAAATTGAAAAAAAAGTCAGAAAATAAAAAATGGAAAGTAGTGCTATAAATTGATAAAAAGTCTCAAAGGTGCTATTCCTACAATTTTCTCTAAGAAGTTGATTGATGCCCACCGTTCTTCTTCTTGCTATGTTTCTTTTTAGCATAAGAAATACCTCTAGCAATTGATGAAGGTAAGAAGCAAGAGAAGCAAAGGGGTTGAGCTCGGCTACGCCCCCGTTAGACCTCAAACGTCCAATGAGTGCATCAAGACTTCCCCATGCTTGCCTTAAGGGACAATTATTACATGTCTTAGGTGAATCCTTTTGACCAAATAATTCACATTCTTGCAATTGAACATTAGTTTTCCCAAGTTAGTCCAAATATTGCAAGAACTCCACAACAGGGGTGTTGTGGGAATTCTCCCAAGCGACTGGAGATCATCTTTGCTCTTTAAATATCGACAGAATCGGTTCATCTACTATGTTCACATCAAAATTTGACATGATTGATTAAATAAATCAAGAATAAAAAAATTGAAAATTAAATTGAGAGATTATTTCATATTAACAATGTTTGATGATGTGTATGTATTAGACAATTGACATGTAAAGGGTCATATATATATATATATATATATATATATATATATATATATATATATATATATATATATATATATATATATACATATAAATAAGTAGGTGATTTGGGTTCCAATAGTAGTACTTTCGTATCTCCATAGTGGGAATCAATTATTATGATTACCTTTTATTACTAAAATAATACTAAAATAAAGAGATAATTGGTAATGTAAAGATATATAAAGAGACATTTATTTGTGAATGAATACTACAATAAAAGATAGTAATTGATAATGTATAACTATATAAAGAGATATTTATCTATGAATGAATACTAAAATAATTTAATACTCCAAAAAAACTAATCTATTTGGAAATGTATGTATAGTTATATAAAGAGATATTTATATGTGAATGAATACTTAAGTAATACTCCAAAAATACTAATCTAATAATTATTGTTGAGTCTCAGTATTAAATTGAAATATATGGATCTTACGTTTCACAATGGTGGTGGTGATGGTGGTTGAAGAAACAATTAAATCGAACTCGAACATAGTGATGGTTTAAGGAAGTTTTGGTTACACCCACCAGAACGACGTCGTTATAACCGCACCTCCCTCTCTAATCTCTATATATACTCATTTAACCATTTTACTTCACATTATTCTTTTTTGGTAACTTAGCGATGAATATATTGAGTAAAATGAATAGAGTATCTTACATATAAAATAAGGGCATCATCCGCCCAAACAAAAAAACGAGCTCATCAAAGGCCCAACCCGCTAGAGGGGGTGGGCGGAGCCAGAATAAAAGCCCAGAAGGCAAAACATCTAACCCTAGGAAGTAGATCGATATAAATGATGCTCTATTTCCAGACTTCATTTAAGAATCCTTCTTCATTCATTGTTTCTCTCCTGGGAATTGAAAGGTCTCGCACCTTTGATAAATGCTCACCATAGTTTCCAGTCTTAAAAGTCACCTCTTCCCTTCTGATCTCACTTCCCCAACCACTTCTCTCGATCTGTGCTTAACTTCCTCCGGGATCTGGGATTTGTGAACTCAGTCGTTTGTGATCCTCTGGAGCATTCCTAAAGCTATAGAGGAAAGTCTCTGAGGCCCGAGCCACTTCCGCCGGAGTCAAACCAGCCTCCGATCTGACCACTTTGTTTCGTTGGTACCATATGTGCCATAGACTCGTTAACCACACATACAACTTGTCCGGAGGTAACCTCTTCCATCTCTTCTCTAATAGATCTCGGAAATCTCTGCACCGATCTCTTTCAGGGTTGATTTGTAAATGTTGCTCTGTTGCTTGTGTGTACTGGCACATTTGAAATACATGCATGACCGATTCCTTGTTGTGGTGACATAGTTGGCATATCTCTGAGACTTTGATCTTTCTTTTAATCAGATTGTCTGTTGTCGGGAGATTGTTGTTTATAAGTCTCCACACAAAATGCTTGATTTTTCCTGGTAATTGCATGTTCCAAAATTTTTTATAAAATAGGCTGGTATGCTCTCTATGATGTGCCCCCTGAGGAGAAATCCCTATTTGATTGTTGTATGCCTTGTATGCGGATTTGACAGTGAAACGACCATTGGCCGAGTGTGGCCATGTTGGTAGGTCTGTTCTGTGTAAATTATGTAGAGGGATTTGAATAATTGCCTGTACGTCTATCTCAAGGAAATTGGCTCTGAGTGCATGTATGTCCCACACCCCTATGACGGGATCTATAAACTGTGAAATGGTTGTGTTTGGTGGGATGCTGTTGCTGGCTCTTTTTCTCCTTGTTGTTGTTGTTGCAGGGTCCGGGTTCACCGTATATGGTTGCTTAGACCAAGTGTGTGTTACCCACCTATGCTGCCAGGTTAAGATGTCCTTTCCATTCCCTATGTTCCAGTCTATTATTTGGTTCATATGTTCTCTGACTTTAATCATGCATCTCCATATGTAGCTCGGATTGTTACCCAGTGGTGCCTCCCAGAATGAATTTGCTGGAAAATAGCGGTTCTTGTAGACTTTGGCCAGTTGACTCTCGGGCTCCTTGATTAACTTCCAGACCTGCTTGCTTAATAGTGCTATATTGAAGGACCTAAGATCTCTAAAGCCGAGACCACCCTCCTCCTTCGGTTTACAAAGTTTTTTCCATGCTGTCCAGTGTATTCCTTTTGTAGTTTTATCATTATTACCCCACCAATAGTTAGATAGAATCGTATCTATCTTGTTGCAAATATGTATAGGCAACAAGAAGACCTGCATGGTGTACGTGGGGATGGCCTGTAAAACTGATTTAATGAATGTTTCTTTACCTGCTTTAGATAGTAACCTGGACTTCCAACTGTCGACCTTGTGTTGCACCTTAGTAACTATGGACGAGAATATCTCTCGTTTGGATGTTCCTAAGTCTGTTGGAAGTCCCAGGTACTTGCCATGAGTGTCGACTTCGGGCATTCCTAAAATTCCCGATATTGACGCTCTGGTGGCGCTCGGAGTGTTCGGGCTGAACTGAATGGTTGATTTGTGCGGATTAACCAATTGGCCCGACCATGTCTCGTATTGAGCGAGGATCCGTTTAAAAGTGTATGCCTCCTCATCGGTTGCCTTTCCCAATATCAGTGTATCATCCGCAAACATGAGATGGGTAAAACTTGGGGTATCCTGGCCCAACTTGATGCCTTGAATTTCTCCATTAAGGCCTGCCGCATTTAAAAGACTAACTAGTCCCTCCGTGCATATAATGAACAAATAGGGAGATAGAGGATCTCCTTGTCGTAGCCCCCTCCCTGGTCGGAGCAATTGAGACTGTGCCCCATTCATTGTAACCGCATATGTAACTGTTTCCACATACTCCATTATAGTGTTTACCCATCGATAACTAAAGCCCAGTTTAAGAAGCATCGCCTTTAGGAAGCCCCATTCGATACGGTCATATGCCTTCATCATGTCGAGCTTGACCGACATAAAACTTTCCTTCCCCTTCTTCTTATGCTTTATAAGGTGATGTAATTCATAAGAAAGGAGGACATTATCCGTGATGAACCTATTTGGCACAAAAGCGCTTTGGGTTTCTGAGATAATTGTCGGGAGACATTTCTTGAGTCGATTTGCTAAAACCTTAGAAATAACCTTAGCCACCGTGTTGCACAAGGCTATTGGTCTAAACTGGCTCATATGAGTGGGTGATGGCACCTTGGGGATCAACGTGATCAGAGTGAAATTGAATTTCCTTAACAGAACTCCATTGTTGAGGAAATTCAAAATCATTGTTGTGAGGTCTTCCCCTACTATAGTCCAGTATGTCTTGAAAAAAGCACTCGACATACCATCCGGTCCGGGGGATTTATTCCCATTGATGGCGAACAGCCCCTCCTTTACTTCACATTCCCCGAATTGCTTGCCCAGTAGACAGCCCTGAGCCGTCGTCAAACATTTTGTTGTGATCTGATCTAGATTAACCACATTGGTGCGGCTCTCCGAGGTAAATAACTTTGTATAAAAATTCAGCGCCAAATCCATAATCCCCTCCTCCCCTGTGATTAGCATTTGATTGTCATCCTTGAGTTCCAACACCTTACTTTGCTTACCCCTCTGTACGGCCAAAGCATGGAAATATCCAGTGTTTCTATCTCCTTTCACTCGCCACTCCACTCTCGATCTCTGACGCCAGTAAGTGTCATTCGTGTATCGGAGAGTGTCTATCTCCTTGGCAAGTTTTATCGCTCTACACTTGGTGTCCATGGTGATAGTCCCTTGATTAAGGCTATCTAGCTCTTCTTGCTTGGTTTCGATAAGATGTGGTACATTACCCAACCTTTCCCTTTTCCATTGTAGCAATCCCAGCCTACAATTCTGGATAGCTTTAAATACCCTTTGACCCGGATCCAAGTTCCTGTCCTTTACCCAGGCCTGCTGCACTACATTATGGGTTTCTGGGTAGTTGCACCAGCTTGTTTCAAACCTGAACCGTGGTTTGTGGCCAAGCTGGCCAGCCTCCTGAGTCCCTTTCTCTATAAACAAAGGCACATGATCCGAAGAATTAGTGGTCAGATGTGTGATCTTCGCATGAGGAAATCTCGTAAGCCACTCTGCCTGAGCCAATCCCCTATCTAGCCGAGCTCTAGTTGAGTATGGAGATATAAAGTTATTACACCAAGTGTATGGATATCCTACATATCCTAAATCAACTAGTCCACAATCCTGGACCACACGGCTAAAATTATTAATTTGCCATTGTGGCCTGGATCGTCTGGAGGACACATGCTCGTAAGAAAACAAAATTTCATTAAAATCACCGACATACATGGTAGGAAGATTACATTTAGCATTTAAATATCTAAGTAAAATCCAAGATAATTTCCTTTTCCTTAGTTCATGATGTCCATAAAACCCTACAAATCTCCAAGGCGCCATGTCTGGTTCCTTGATAATAGCCTCCATATGATGTGAGGAGTACGACACGACTTCAACTTCTAAATGACGATTCCATAAAAGAGCCAGGCCCCCTTTCCTACCCTCGGCCTCCACACCAAGCGCTTGGGGTAGGTTTATTTGCATTTGTACAGACTGCAACTCGGACTTCCACAACTTCGTTTCAATAAGGAAAACAATGCTCGGCTTCTTTTTCCGCACTAGGTCAGCTAGTGCTCGAACTGCTCGGGGGTGTCCCAGTCCCCGGCAGTTCCAGGATAAAATACTCATTGGGATCGGCTAGGCTGCTGAGCAGCCTTAGCCGTTTCCTGCCCCGGCTCAGAGACACCAAATCCATAACGCGGAAATGGGTGTTTCTTACTCGGGGCGCCCTTGGTTTCATGACTGTAAGGGTGATGCCTCTTCTTAGTAGGGGTCTTAATAATCATTGGTTCCTTTCCATGCCTGTGCTTTTGGGCTCCCCCTTCCCCTGAGTGGAGGATAGTCCGAACATTGAAGAAAGATAGTGCCTCATCAAAAGTCCCCTGTTCCAAATGCATATCCTTCAGTTGGGCACTCCCCGTCTTAATGTTGGTTAGTGCCGTCTGGTTCAATACCTCTTCCGTTACCCTCTCCTCCTCATTTGAGGAAATCTCTTCAGTAATGGGGTGATCCTCCCTACTTAAGGCATTATGAATGCCCTGGTGAGAGGAAATGTCATTCCTGATTACATTAATTTGGGGGGAGACGTTATCACTTATGGCATTATAAATGGGAGTTTGACCCAGGCTGTTATTCTCGTGCATTAAAGTCTGTCCACATATACCCGTAACAGTTTTCTCGGTCAAATATTCATTCATATCCGTCATGACATTGTATTGAATGGTCTTAAAAGGTAAATTCAAATTTTTCTCATAATTAGCATTAATCATCTCTCCTCCAGCCTCAGCCGTCTGCTTCCCAACAGCAGTGGTTTCCGTCTCAGATGTGACAGTAGCCACTGTGCCTCCCCCCACAAAAGACTCAAAGCCCGGAGGACATCTAGGAGATAGAGGCTGGTTGTTGGCTCTAGTCCTCGCCGGAGCATCCAACTCTTCGTAAAGGCTAAAAAGGACCCATGACCTCTCCGCAGGAGCTTTTAGTGACATCTTGAAATTGTGATTACGTGTCGGATCAGCCCCTTCCGGAAGTTTGGGGCAGTGTCTCACCCCATGCCCCATTAAACCGCAATACAGACAGAAGTTCGGGAGCCTTTCATAAGCTATCTGCCCGGTAAGAAATGTCCCTTCCAGTTCGAAAGTCAACTGCCTCCTCAACTGCTTGAGCATGGAGACCGGAGTTCGCAAGCGAAAGAATTTTTGCCCATCAATATTCTTCCGAATTTCAATAGCCTCACACCCTTCGAACGCAGCCACTATCTTGCATGCAATCTCGCGGGTATAGTATTCCTCGCTAAGTTTCCTGATCTGAATCCAAAACATACAGTCATCAAATTTGAGATTTAACGGATCACATCCCTGCATCCATTCTCGAAATATGATGAGTTGATTCTCGTAACACCACGGACCCCCTTTTATTATTCTAAGTTTGTCCTGCACATTAGGGAAAAAGACATGTAAAAGGGAGTCATGCAATTTTGTGATTTGAACCTCCTTGCAATTCCACGCCTTGGACATTGCGAGGTAAAAGTTCTTCATGTTTAACGCCCCCCCTTTAAGGGCGTGGAGTTTTGCGTAGAGACTAGCCTCGCATTCTTTCACCCCTTCGAAAACATCCTCTCGGTCAAGCCGAATGGGGCGAGTCTCCTCCTCTGTCAGGGTGCACGATTGGAGATGCTGAATTAGTATGGAATCCATCACCAGAAGAAATAGAATTAATTGTCTGAAAGAAAATTGGATAAACGCTTGTACGAATTTGTTGTGCTTCTTCCATTCCAGTCGCACATTTATATAGGAGGTCGAAGAACACCTCTGTCGTATCTTGATCCCTGAAATTAGCCCCTGATTGTGGCCATCTTGAATATGAATAAATTCGTAATTAACCAGAATGCAAAGTCCGTTAACCCTTGTGAGGGAATTGGGGAAGTGATGATTACCTGTGGTATAGAAATTAGGCGGAGACATCCTGAAATTGATTATTCCACGCCCGGAGTCAACAACAATAAATGTCATTGTAGAAGAAGAAAGGAAAGAGGAGTGAAAACCTCCTGACCTAGCGAAAAATCTAGAGAGAAACTCTAGAGAGAGATGAACCGATACGTGGTGGTGTAAATTGAAACGGAGAAAGTATTAGGAAGCACTACTTCACATTATTCTTAAACTCACAAGATGAACAACAAACGTAAGCTAACCACCTCCACGTCGGATGCACCACGTCATCACCTACTCTTCTTCCGCCACGTGACACCCCAGCTCCGGTGAAAGATACCACGCCGGCGATGTCATAGCTTCTCTCAGGTCCTCGTTAGCCAGAAGTTTTCATCGGTTCTTCATTCGGAATTAAGAATGCGAAGAAGATATGCTCTGAAAATGGAGTGTTATAGTGTTTGTAGGTTGAAATTGAAATGTGTTTTAATGTGAAATGTAAATGGGGCTATAAATTCTAGTCAATGAAATTGAATAATCATAAATGAAGTAATAAATTTAGTAATTAGATTGTCATAATGTAAAATTAATTTTAAACTTTAAATTCTAAACTTTCTCTATAGCAGTAATGGTCATAATGTAAAATTAATAAACTCATTTGTTGCAAACAATAACACAAAACGGTTGGTGAAAATAGAATCATCCAACATAGGATATTACATTTACACATGTCACGATATAATTGGTACACATATTTATAATACATTTTATTTGGTAGGGTTATGATTCAAAGAAGAGCTGAAGCAACAATATTTTTAGGCTGATAGGAAGCAGAGGAAACAGATCAGGAAGGAAGAAGAAGACTATAACTAAGAGAAAGATACACTAAAAAACTATGTAAAGACTAAATGCAATATTATTTGGTTTACACCTTAACATCGAAGCATGTGGTCTTTTGATGTAGCAAAAAACAACATACATGAATAATATGATTGTTGATTTCAACAAATACCGACATTAGTATCTTTTCAAAGTTTTTGTTGACTCACTTTGCAAATATTAAAGACCAAAGCTTCAAAAATAATATAATTATTCCAAATAATAGAACAATTGGTGATATTTTTGTGACAGATCAATATCAATTAGTGAAGTTTCATTCAATTATAATAAAATCCCCCTATTACATTGACTAAACTACTAATTATTACCTCAATCTAAAATTATTATCGTTTGACAACAGTTATATAATCTAAATGTTACTTTAGTTAGTCGTTTTTGTACTCGTTATTTATAATACTCTTCAACCAATCCATTCAGTAGCTAGTTGTAATTCTACTACTAAATTACTACTCATTGAAAAGAAAATACCTGTTAGAGGTTGGGAGCTGGCCACCTATGTTCTATGACATTACATTCTACAAAGGAAAAGAGAGAACACAGATAAAGTACATCATGTTTCGTCAGACCTTGCATCCATGCTGATGTTCATATGCAAACATTCTATTCAACTCCAATATTTTGAGCACAACCATCTCCAACAAAAGCCAGCTCCGAGACGAGAGCAATGTGATCACTACCCCATTTCTGAAACAATTTGGAAAAATGTGAAGCAATTGAGATCTGATAAAATTGAAATTAACACATTAGCTTATTATCTTGGGTTTTTAACTAACCTCCCCTATCAATTATAATTTACATGCATCTATTGAAGTGCCTACGAAGAGCAGGGGTGGATCGAGAAAAAAAATTCAGAGGATCCCTTTATAATTTAAACTAAAAACAAAAATAATTATCAATAAAAGTATACAAATATTACAAACGAAATACAAGGATAGTTTAACCATGAACTAAAAAGTACATATATCTAATACTAGTTCAGTTCATTGCATACTCCTCTTGGTCATGATGCTTAATGATATTCATATTATTGATTGTGCTAAACATTTCTTTTTCCAAATAAGTAACCAAGCAACCATTAAGCCATGGATCAGACTCCAAATAACTTCCATTTTCAAAGTTTCAAGTGGTGGTTCAACATTCAATTTAGGAGTTATCTCACGTGATGATGAAATTTCATTACTAGTAGACTAGAGTCTTATCTCAAAATCAGGGAAACAATTACTAATTAAATTTCAACAGCCACTTGAACATATAGCTACCTTAGTACCTTAATAAATTAATTATGCACATAAATATAAATTATTATTAATAATTAAAAAAAATGACAAAAAGTTGAGATTTGAGGATAGGATTAGGAAAACTAGAAAAATGACACAATTAGTACTTGTGGCCTGCGGTACTAGAGTCTGGAGTGGAGAGGGAGTGATGTCAACTGTCGTCGCCGAAGAGGAAGCAGGAGATTAGGCGATTTAGTTGTTCAAGGGCCAAGGCACGAGAGGAAGAAAATGGGCTAGTTGTTCGAAGCAGTGGGCTCATATAGTTCAGTTTGGTGTGTAAAAAAGCTAAAAAAACAATTGTGAACATGGGGGTTCGAACCCTGGTTGATATTATGAATTGTCAAGACTTTAACCATCTCAGCTACAACTTTACTTTGATTGGGGGTGGTCCCGTGCACCCTTTGACATCCCCCGGATCCGCCCCTGACGAACAAGCTCCCGCTAAGCAAAGGAAGACTGTTTCCGAATTGAACCAAGTGGAATGTGCAAACACTATCTACTACTTCGTAATCGATGAGAAGCATAGATAGTGTAAGGAGAGAATTTGATTATTCGATTGTAGCAGAGGGGCGGAGAATATAAATCTTTTACTTCATAGGACATGGAAAGAAACATGATAAGTTCATTTAGATTCTCAGTAATCGGTTCTTGACATTTTGTTACTCATACCTTCGTAGGGAAACCTGGAGTCCAAGCCATAGCACTCTTTGGAATTGGAGCAAGGACTCTTACAGTTTGAAGTCCTTCAGAGCGCCTGTGTGAGGAATTAAAAAAAGAGGGGAATAAGACACCAACATGGTGAGGTGGTGCATAAAAGTAAGGGGAGGATAGAAAATTTTCCGACCCCTTGATGTGTGCAGTGTCTCTTAAGATCTATATAGATCTCATAGAGCAAATAAGAAGGTAGAAGAACAAGCTATTCAAATTGTAGAAAGACATCCAAAAATGTCAAAATAAACTCCACGAACATACCATATGTAATCCACAGTACCCTGAAAACGACGATGGTAACTTGTTACCAGTGGCTCTCCACTTGAATCCCTCGTTCCTGAAGTGTCCTGCTATGTGTGTTGTATTAATTACAAGGGAATTGCAACTGCAATCTACGTTACTACGTAGACTGATAGCTTGAGTTTGCAAGAGGTACCTCAACTTCTGCATATGTGCTTTTGAGTTTTAGAGGGTGTTCAACCACTTTGCTGTCTGCATTACCTGTGGCTGTCTCCATCTCCTCCGCAGTCCATGCTGATCGATCGTACATAAATTTCTCCAAACTATTACCTTCCACATATTCAACAGGTGTATCATCAACTATGCCATTAATGGAAGGTTCCTCAAAGGAACTATTCAGATCTCCTGGAGCTATCTGGACTTCTTGAAAGTCAGGAGCATTCAAAGTACCGTCTTGTAACCTATAATCCTCATCCAAACTTCCTTCTTCTCCATGCCCTCCAAAAACCAAGCTGGATAGTGATCTATCTGGTTTACACAACGCCAATACAATAGAAGTTGTATCATGAAAAACAATAAACTAAGACGGATGAGAATGAAGAAAAATCCTTCTAGTTGGCATCATTAATGGAGAAGCAATTACCTAAGTTTTCAGAAGAAGAGTCTTCCGGTAAATTAGAAGGACTTAAATTTTCCCTTTTGCCTGCAACCTGAGAACTAACATAAATTACATGTTCATTCTCTTCAGATCCACACTCCGTGGCGTCGGTAATATTTTCCAAATTGGATTCTTCTGTTGTGCTTTTCGAAGCTGAAAATTTTGAAGTAGAATATGAAGATTTCCCCTCTAAATACACAGAGGTCATTTGCGCTGAGACAACAGAATCGCATAAAAGCCCCTCTTTTTTTATACCTGAGAGAACCTGTTCTTTTTCTTCAAGGGTCTCTCCTGATGATTCCTCACCATCATCTTTTTTACCAGCAAAGCTCATCTGAGGAGGCTCATACCTAATAGTATTAGCCTGACTAGAATTTTTTGCAATTTGTGGGGAACCAGCGTCCGCAGTTTCATTTCTGCTAGCTGCTGGGGAATCACCAGCAGGGCCCGTGAAATGCTGAACCCTGCGATATACGTAAGTGCTTCAGCTGCCCGTGAAACAATTTCTAATCTTGTACTCTTTTATGAGCTAAAACTTAGGTTCATACCTAGGATGATTAGGAGCAATATATGAAGAAATAGGTGTAGATGCTTGTCCTGAGACCATATCTCTTGGAAGTTCTGACAAATCTAACTGAAATTAAAGAACAGATGTCAGTGTCAATCTTAATGGCTACCTCTGGGGTACTCAGGAGATGGTAAGAATATGGATGCTGCAATTGTACCTCCTGTTCTCCTATGAAATTATATAGTGGACTCTGGCCAAGGGAAAGAAAGCTAAGTTAGACTACAAGGAGAGAAGGGACCGCTTTGATATAGGAACAGCCTGCTCGCGAGCAGCAATAGACTTACCTTTGGGGTGGAGTTGAAATCCCCACAAAGAACGATTGGAGCCTCATCCCAAAGTTTAGAAACAGCATCTGCTCTATGAAGAAGTTCTCTTACCTGCTTGCGGCATAGGAATTCCATTTAATACCAGAATACCACGAATTGGAAAGAGAGAAAAGAGGGGGGGGGGGGGTGATTTATTGGATTGAAGATCAATAGTCAATACTACCTGTCCAAGCTTGATTTCTCCCCTCTTAGGATTGAAAAGCACATGAATATTACATACTACGATCTTATTTTGATGTCTTTGACTGCAAGCACATAAACAGTTGTTCAGCAAGACTGCAAGAGTCATTAAAAGTCGCACTACTGAGGATTCACACTAATTCTAGGAATGAAAACAACTCAGTCACTTATTAAATCCAACAGAAGATGGCCTGATAAAACATTTCATAAGAAATCCAGGTATGCATATAGTTTATTTCATTGTTATAGCCCTTCAATTTTTTGCCCTAAATATTAAGGACTTTGGTTTTAAGTAGATATCCTGTAAAAGTCTCTTCTATGAAAGTGGAGCATGAGAATACAAGATAAATCAACTTGTCACATAGATATGTGCCAATGTTGTTTCCACAACATCAATATGCCCCAATGTTGTTTCCACAAGGCGAAAAAAGAAAGTTTGAACAAGGACAACAGAAAGATCCAATTAGTTGGAGATAAACTTAACGTAAGGACTAGTCCCAATCACCTTGTTATTCTATCTGGTTTACAGATGTTGCTAATACAACCTGTAGTCGGCTGCAAAATGAGGAAACAAATGAATAACACTGCTTATGGCGGACAGAAACAATATTAATAATAAAAACAACAACGAATATGATGATCATGGTGGAATTGAAAAAACTAATGACAACACATGGAAAATATAAATGGGAGATTATCAAGATGATCATGGTGTTAGTGAAAAAACTAATAACACATGGAAAATATAAATGGGAGATTATCAAGATATACTAGGCAGGCAAGTAAAGACGAGATGTACCTCCATGACACAAATTTGTGCAACATTATCCCTAAGACCGTACTTGCTGAATTCAATAGACTCCTCATACAGCAACTTGAATCTGATGCAACAACAGAAGAACTTAGCTAAGGGTACATGGTACACTTCCAGCCACTTTACTTTACATGAAAACATTTTCATTTTTTAGTTTAGTTAGAATTGACATTCAAAGTTACTCCTTTTTGGTGTGGGGAGAAGCCAAGAGGGGAGGAAATTTCAATATTTATATTGACCCATAATCAATATATCACTCAAATAAAACAATAACATTTTGATCGAGCAAAATTACAAGTACATATAAGACTGTTAGAAATACTAAACTATGCCTTGTCAGCCTAAGCACCCTCAGGATTGTTTTTCTGTACTAAACCAACCTTAGTTCCCTTGCAACACTAATCCCTCAATTGAAGTTGAATACAGTCCATAAAACTGTGGTGATTACAAGCTCAAGCAAGATCATTTGCTTCCCTTCTTAATGAGAACAAAAACAAAAATCAGAACCATTAGGCTCCAATTCGAAATTAAGTATGAGGCCATGAGTGTATGACACAGACTCCAAACTGAATAAGATTGCTCACCGTGAGGTGCGCCAAAATATTGCACAACCATCAACTGGATCCCCCGTTCGCATCTATATATACAAAAAAAGAAAAATTGAATCACCGATCACATCAGTTGTTTGCCCTATGAAAGACTTAGTTAGATGAGCTTATGTTGAGAGGGGGTTGACAAAAAGGTCATTAGTATTGTTACATTGGTGATAAACAATTACATCGAAGTATTACCGATAATGCAATCCATAGGTAAAATGCGAGTTAGAAATCACACAGATGATGCAACATATGCGTGCTTGATGAGGCACAACAGGCATGAGTGGAGAAGCTTCCCATGGAACTCAGGTTTCAAGAAATACCAAAGTTCACAAGAATCAAGATGATGATAGAAACTCAATGGTGCAACGTCCACTGACTTTTCGAGCGTTCAAACGCTAACCTATAAACAGTATTAAAGTAAGTAATTTTTTATCCATACCGTCCATATACCAGTGTATCCGCGTGGCTTCAGCAGTTCCTGTAGCTCTACAAATTTGTCTACCTCCTGACATTGAATAGAGTGAAAGTGAAAAATATAAGACAAATCCAGGTAAGAAAAAGCATCAGTCACATACAGATGCTTCATGTCTATTAGATATGATTAATCATGAATGGCAATTAAGTTTTCCTCAGGCTAAACCCTTAGGTTTTACTTGTACCATCTCAGGAAGTAATAAAGCCTCCAATGACGTAAGTTTCACTTGGAATTCACATGGCTATATCAGTCAAAGACGTTTCTCTTTAAAGGCCAAGGAGGTCCACAATTTAATTATAAAGTTCTTCCATGGCCAAAAGGAGGGGAAAATGTTATTTAAAAAAGAACACAAGTCACAGAAGAAGCTAGAAATGTCAAAGTTCCAGAATATTTAGAAAAGAATAAAAACCTGAAAGCATAATATGTCCGCTGACCATAACCCAAGCTCAAAAGCAATGCTTCTCTTTCTCCATTCCCAATCCAAAAATTGTCTTGGAACATGATAATAAAGTTTCCCACGGTGGGTTGTAGCAAGATAATCGGCCAATATGTTATATGACAAAATTGTAAAACGCTCTGCTACAGTAAACATGATGTCAGTCCACCAAGACTAGATATATAAAATGAGGCATCAGAACCAAGTAGAGAAAATAAAGACTTAAACAACTAATTAATTTTTAAAATACATTTAAAAATCTTGCTCAAAGTCATCATAATTGAAATTAGTAAGAGAACCGTATATCTCCACTGATATTTTACTTTCTTAGGTGATGTTTATAAGTACGTAATGTGTAGCGTTAATATGCCTGAACTAATTATGTGAAACGCATCTGCTTAAGGACAAATGTAATAACATGGCACCAGTACCTGTCTACATTATGGACAAAAAAACTATAATACCTCAGCGTTGTGGTTACTTATGATCCATCAGATAGACAACCACACCATACTTTTAGTCAGTCATACAGCTTATTTTAAACTTCAAACGCATGAACTCTTGTTTTGATAGTTAAATGTGGAAACTATAAATGTATACTCAATCCATCCGTAAACGATGGTCCAGTTTCAACTAATGGCTGTAGTCAACTCAAATTTTACATGTGATGTCTGGCATGACAATTCGGAAACATCCTTCATTTATCTAGGGGTAAGGTTGTGTACTATTTGTCCCTCCTTACCCCTGCCTCTTTGCTTTGATGCATATTAATGTAATGTCCTCACATAATAATTGGTAAAAGTATAGGAATCGATAGTAATTACAACATATTTTACTATTAACACGATAATTTTGATTGATAACAATGAGTAATTCGTAAACAATACCCCCAACGAGCCAATACAAATACAATATATAAACAAACTGGATATTGCTGGGAAGGCAATTACCGCAATCAGTTGGTGGTTCTGGCTTCGCGTATTCCCATTTCCTGAAATCCAACGGTCTAGTATTCCGCGGCCTGTTCGACTGGTATTGCTGACGTGGGGGCGGATTATAGAATTGCTGACGTGGCCTAAACTGTTGTTGATTATTTTCCGGGCCCCCTCGAGGCCTTAACTGATGGATATAATACTCCTGATTGTTTATAGATTGTCCAGGTCCATAAAATGGATAATTCTGAAAATGCTGACGTGGCGCCGGATTATAGAAATGCTGACGTGGTGCCGGATTATATAATTGATGATTTGAAAAGCTTCTAGGACTGAAACTTTGGTTGACTTGTGACTCGCCGGGAACGAATTGTTCCGGACGTTGACTATTTACTCCGTCGGCCGCGGATGAGGACTGGTTTTGGCCTGAGTAAGTCCCTTTGGAACCTTGCGATCGTTGACTATAGTGTTGTGGTCGTTGACTAATTCTTCCGGTGGCGGAAGGACGAGAAGACATGGCGGCGGCGCGAAAATGGAAAGGAGGAGAAGGCTTCATCAGTAGCTCAGCTTCCGCACGTGTTCATTTTAGACTCTTAATGGGTCGTTACCAAGTCAAGTCACAAGTGGTATCTGTTAATAACTTCGGACATTTTGAGTTTAAATTATTTGGGAGAACTAGTTTTCTTTTTTAACAATAATTTTATCTTGTTTTAAAGTAGACCTCAATACAATTTTTTTAATATATGAATGAAAAATCATCATACATGGTTAAATCTTGAGAAACGACTTACATAATACTCCATTTTTTTAACGAGTTGTTTAGCAACAAGCTATTTTATTAAGGATATGAAAAAGACTCATAGTAGTATTACTCTTCTACCCTCATTTAATTGAAGTTAACAATAAGATAAACTCAAAACCAATGTTTTTTTTTTTTGTAATTTAGCGATGTGGTTAGTTTCGAACCCAGGACCTTTTGGTCACTAGTAAGAGCCTTTTTCATTAGGCTATTCGATTAACTCAACTCAAAACCAATGTCTTGAAGACTTTGGGCCAAATGGATGTTAAAGTAGGGTCAAATGGATGTTGAAGTAGCCTTTGTCCCACCTCTTTTTCTCCCAACTTCTCCTTTTCTTTTTCTCCTACCTCCTTGTCGCAAGCATTACGTGCCATGTTGACAACATTATCAACACATATCGAATCCACACCTATGACCTTGGTACATGTTATTGAGTCGAATGAACATCTAAATAGAATGAGTTTTAGCTTTTGTGGGCTAGACTTGTAGACTTTGGGCCAACATGTACTGATGTACATAAACCATAATAGTATAAATTAGCGTCTTTCATCGGTTACGATTATTTTAAGAATTTTTCTGGTACAAAGCAGTATACCACATGACTATGTGTCTATATCTATATTATTTCTTATCGCTTAATGAAAATTAATTGACAAAGTTTTTTTAAAGTTTAGCACCAAAAATATAATAGATCTTAAAAAAGGGGACGTAAAGAAAGGGGACGACAATACAAAATTTTGGAAGAGTTGAAGCCATATATGCAGCATTTAAGTTTTCATCAATTACGCTTCAAAATTAACAACTTTGTGTTGAAAATAACAAATTTAACAAAAGCGTATTACTTTATTAAAGATAAATTGAAAAAATGATAAACAAAAACATATTGTATTGTTAAACAATATGGTAAGGAAAAAATACTACTCCCTCCGTTCTCTTTTACTTGTCTTTCTGGCCTCATATTTTTGTTTTTAAATACTTGTCTTTCTATCATAATTAATTACAAATTTACATTTTCAATGCATTTTTTGATTAGTTTTTACTATAAATTTATCAACCAACCAATCATATAGTATCAATTGGTTGTCATTTTACATTTCCAATGTACTTTTTGACTATCTTTAATTGTTTCTTAATCATTGTGCACATGGCTAGAAAGACAAGTAAAAGAGAACGGAGAGAGTATAATTTTTAGCCTAAACAATACTCCCTCCAATCCAAAATAAATGCCTTTCTAGACATTTCACACAAATTAAGAAACAATCATTACATTCACACTTTTCATCTATGCCCCTATAAAACAATCATTAATAATCCAATTATCACTTAACTATATGATACAATCATTACTTTTTTTGAGTGATTCTATGCAAATAGGGATATTAAAGGAAAAAGTAGTATATTGTACATTGATTTATGTAAAAAGACATTTGTTTTGGATATTGTTGAAATGTCTAAAAAGACATTTGTTTTGGATTGGAGGGAGTAGTTCAAAAAAAAGAGATACTATTGAATTCGTGTTAGGATCAATTGATTTTATAATCTAAAGTCATGTTGTGAATGATATTATACTACTAACTACTAAAATTACGAGCAAACATTTGCAAGGAGACATACACTATCGTCATAATAAAATTAAGGACAAATAGTCATAATAATTACCTATGTTTACAAAATGTTTCTAGTTCATCGTTTATGTTTCAAAACGTCTTTGTAAATCACTTATGTTTCAAAATGTTGTTGGGATTTTATACATGTTTTGCATATCAAATTATACAAAAACGTATAAACGATCGAATACAAAGTTCTAAATTCACATTTAACTACGAGTTTCGAGTATACCTCTTGAAGCGTGATCGAGTGCGTAGCGGAAGAGCAACGTCCGTTCCTCTCTCTAGTTAGTCCACACCAATGCGTGATTGATTCCTCCCTTGAAGCAACTAGAGCTTGAAGCGTATATGTCAAGAATGAACCAAGAGAAAAACGATTTCTTCTCTTGGTTTGTGTGTATATTTTCGGCCAAAAACTAGAGGAAAGAGGGAGTATTTTTTTTTGCTTTTTTCTTGTCTTACAAAGTGTGCAAAAAGGATGAAAAAACATTGTCATCAAATGTGGTCTTAATATGGTGTTAATCACATTAACATCCATATGTAACCTCCCCCTTTTTCAAGCTCCCATTCAAGACTAGCATTAGTGCATTTGAATTCAAAAAGTCAAATGCATTCTTATGCATCATTTTTGGACGGTTAATGGGGTGGAAATTCCACTTTGGAATTTCCTCCCCTTTATTCTTTGACGTTTACACTTTTAACCCGGAAGTTTCAATCGTATTGAAAATCAAGCGCATTGTTTGTGTGTGACCTTCTAGGATCGAAATAACATTAGCCATATGTTAATAAAATATCGACAAGTATTTTACTATCATATAAATCATGAGCGGGTCCTAGTAAAACCATCAAGACCCCTAATGTATTTCGAATTCATTCCCAGCTCGTATATTATTGTCAAACAAATAATATACGTATGAACTTAACCTTAAATAAGTAATCACTTCGAACAATCAAATTGTTCAATGGGCACTAATTATGACGTGTCAAACATCTCATAATTCCAACACTCCCACTTGCCCTTGGACGATTACTTGTGAAGTGATTCTTTCGCATCGCGATTCTCACAGTCAAGCTATGGTAAGATATGTGTCACCATACTCTTGCACCTGTACTGTCTCGGATACATAGAATTAATGTGATACCCAGTACTGCTACTGGAGATGGCCATCTTAATCACCATTAATCTACCGAGATTTTATGAATCAATCGACATAACCGATTTGTGCGAATCCCCTCTGATGTACAACCAATGTACCAACATGTTCCAAGTATGCCCAACATATGCCTTTATAGCCTCCCTTCTACAGGAGACGATTTACATAGTCAAGACACGCAAGTCTCATGCTAACGCATTCCTGCCATACAGGTCTAAGAATCACCATTTAACATAAGTTCGATGAGAAACACTTAGGACACAGATATGTCATCTTCTAAGTTCTCATGGCGGTCGAATCCAGTATCATAGCTTGGACTAGTTCCAAGATATATACCCATGTACATGACTAGAGTACACTTACTCCCTTTCTTGTCTAAGAAACGTGACCAAGACAATCATGTGCATGCTGATCATTACAATGTTCGATTCCAATCAGTGAACATTTGATCAGAGATAAGTTATCCCCTTGCTTCTATGCTTAGTAGAGGGTTTCTCATTTGGGATCCTCAACCCCAAAGACCTCTCTAGAAGCCATGGATAACAATGGAATCAAAATAAAGATATATGTATGAAAGACAGTAAAACTGAAAATAAACATACATATATTTGAATCAATTATTCAACATAATCTTATCAGGACTAAACTATGACAAAATACAGACAATACAGCTCTCACTAAACCTAACGCCATTCAAGCATATATCTAAGTCCTGCACCAGATACGTGCTTGTCATGTTTGCTCTGAGGCAAAGGTTTGGTCAATGGGTCGGCCAGGTTATCGTCTGTATGTATCTTGCATACACTCACATCGCCTCGTTCCGTGATGTCACGAATGATGTGATACTTTCTGAGCACATGCTTGGAGCGGTGATGTGATCTTGGTTCCTTGGCTTGAGCAATTGCACCAGTGTTATCACAGTATAACACTACTGGCTCGTCAATGCTAGGTACAACACCAAGCTCACTCACAAACTTCTTGATCCAGCATGCTTCCTTTGCAGCTTCAGATGCTGCAACATATTCTGCCTCTGTCGTAGAATCAGCCACAGTGCCTTGCTTGCTACTGCACCAAGACACTGCGCCACCATTGATGCAAAACACATAACCAGACTGAGATCTAGAATCATCTTTGTCGGTTTGAAAGCTCGCATCGGTGTAGCCTACAACCTGTAACTCTTTATCTCCCCCATAGACAAGACACATGTCTTTAGTATTTCTCAAATACTTAAGAACGGCCTTTACGGCCTTCCAGTGCTCTTGTCCTGGACACGATTGATAACGACTTGTTACACTCAAAGCGTAAGAAACGTCAGGTCGTGTACAAAGCATGGCATACATGATAGATCCTATGGCTGAGGCATAAGGGATCTTGTTCATCTTCTCTATTTCGATGCTGTCTGTGGGACTGTCAGCACGACTAATAGAAATGCCATGTCTCATAGGGAGATTACCTTTCTTGGAATTTTCCATATGGAATCTAAGTAATACCTTATCAATATAAGTGTTTTGACTCAGTCCAATGAGTCTCTTAGATCGTTCCCTATGGATCTTAATTCCAAGAATGTACTGAGCCTCTCCTAGGTCTTTCATAGAGAAACATTTGCACAACCATGCCTTGACTGATTCAAGCATGGGTATGTCGTTTCCTATGAGAAGAATGTCGTCTACATATAGCACGACAAATGCAATGTTGCTCCCACTAACCTTCTTGTATACACAAGAATCTTCTTCACATCGAATGAATCCAAACTCTTTGATTGATTCATTGAAGCGAAGATTCCAACTCCTAGATGCTTGCTTCAGACCATAAATAGATCTTTGAAGTTTGCATACTTTCTTAGGCTCTTTCGAGCTTGTGAATCCAGGAGGTTGTGTCATGTACACATCCTCTTCTAGTTTCCCGTTAAGGAAAGCTGTCTTCACATCCATTTGCCAAATTTCATAATCGTAGTATGCGGCAATGGCTAAGATAATCCGAATGGATTTAAACTTAACGACTGGAGAAAAAGTTTCATCATAGTCGATACCATGAATCTGTTTGAAACCTTTAGCCACAAGTCGAGCCTTATAAACATGGACATTTCCATCTTTATCAAGCTTTCGTTTAAATACCCATTTGCATTCGATGGGTCTATCACCCCTCGGCAAATCAATCAATGTCCATACTTTATTATGGTACATTGATTCCATCTCGGATTGCATGGCTAGGAGCCATTCATCAGCATCAGGTTGTTTCATGGCTTCCTCATAAGTTGAGGGTTCCCCGCTTTCAATCAGGAAACATTCCCCATACCATCTATCGGGTTCCTGACGGGACCTTTCGGATCTCCGAGGGATGTTTTGAGTATCAGCAGGCTCGTCTACGGTTTCCCGTGGATCGAGTTGAACCTCTTCTTCATAAGAAGGGTCCACCTCCTGAGGTGATTCAGCTAAGGTACTAGTACCTGCTACATCACCCTCTTGAACAATTTCAAGAGTCTCATTACTCTTATATCTCTTTGTAATGTATTCTTTCTCAAGGAAAGTTCCATTACGAGCCACGAAAATCTTATTTTCGGGTTTGAGATAAAAGTAATATCCCTTGGTTTCCTTAGGATAACCAATGAAGTAACACTTGTCGGATTTAGGTCCAAGCTTATCTTTGTTAACTTTCTTAACATAGGCCTCGGATCCTCAAATCCTCAAGTACCCTAGTTTGGGAAGAGTCCCAAACCACATCTCATGTGGGGTCTTAGGTGCTGATTTGGTTGGACATTTGTTTAGTGTGGAAGCGGCAGTTTCCAATGCATAACCCCAAAAACTAGTTGGGAGTTCTGATGTGCTCATCATTGATCGAACCATATCTAATAAGGTTCGATTTCTCCTTTCGGAGACACCATTGTGTTGTGGTGTACCAGCAGGTGTGAGTTGTGATACAATACCACATTCTCTCAGGTGTTGCAAGAAGTCATGGCTCAAGTATTCTCCTCCCCTGTCGGAGCGAAGAATCTTGATTGTCCTGCCGAGTTGGTTTTCTACTTCTTTCTGAAATTCTTTGAACTTTTCAAAGGCTTCACTCTTATGTTTCAACAGATATACGTAACCATATCTGCTGAAGTCATCGGTGAAGGTAATGAAGTATGGAAAACCTCCTCTAGCGGGCGTGTTCATTGGGCCACATATATCAGTATGTATGATTCCCAATAAATCACTTGCCCTTTCACTCGTACCAGTGAAAGGTGACTTGGTCATCTTTCCTAAAAGACATGACTCGCATTTGTCATAAGATTCAAAACCAGATGACGTAAGAATTCCATTGTCATGGAGCTCTTTAATGCGTTTGTCACTTATATGACCGAGTCTGCAATGCCATAAGTATGTCGGGTTCAAGTCATTGGGCTTGTTCCTTTTCATACTGATGTTATAAGTTTCTACACTTGTTTCCAAGATATAGAGACCACTCTGCAGGGATGCAGTACAATAAACATTTCCATTTTTAGAGATAAAACAACCACTTTTATCAATAGTAACGGAAAAACCATCCAAATTTAATAAGGAAATTGATATAATGTTCCTACATAAAGTAGGAACATAGAATACATTATTCAAAACAATACAATATCCAGATGGTAAATTTAAAGACAGTGTTCCTACAGCAAGAGCTACAACTTTTGCACCATTGCCTACTCGTAGGTCCACTTCATCCCTTGTGAGCTTCCTTCTATTCTGCAGGTGCTGCATATTTCGACAAATATGAGTACCACATCCAGTGTCTAACACCCAAGAATTAGAATCAGAAGGTAAATCAGTTATAACATGAATACCTGTTGGCGGAGTAGTAGTGGTCAAACCACTCTTCTTGTCTGCCAGGTACTTCTTGCAGTTTCTCTTCCAATGGCCAATTATTCCGCAATAATGACACTTGTCTTCCCTTTTGGCATCCTTCTTGGATGCCTTTTGAGTAGGAGCTGTTGCACGGGGGGCAACCTTAGTCTTGCCTTTGGCACCTTTCTTCCTCTTGAACTGTTTCTTGTTCTGAATGGTCAGAACAGAGGAAGAAGTGCCTTTTGCCTTCTTAATGTTTTGTTCAGCATTGTTGATCATACCATGCAGCTCAGACAACGTCTTGTCATATTGGTGCATGTTAAAGTTCAACACAAAACCACTGAAGGAATCAGGCAGCGACCTAAGAATGATATCCACAGACATCTCCTTAGAGACGGGTGCCCCCAATGAGGCCAGTCTTTCGACCAGCCCTATCATCTTGATGACATGGGGACTTGCTGGCTGTCCATTGCCTAGCTTACAGTCAACAAAAGCACAAACAGTATCGTATCTCTCATTGCGTGCCTCCCGCTGGAACAAATTTTCCAGCTGGCGGTACATATCGTAAGCGTTGACCTCTTCGAATTGAATCTGAAGATTCGATTCCATGTTGGCCAACATTAAGCACTGGACATCTGTAGCATCATTCATGTGCTGTTCATAGACATAATACTCATTCTCATCGGTGGGAACGACCTCAGGAAGTTTGGTGGTGAGCACATAATCTGTTCTCTCAGACTTGAGAATAATTCTCAAGTTGCGAGCCCAGTCATGGAAATTAGCACCATTAAGTTTGCATTTCTCCAAAGCGGAGCGGAGAGACTTAGAGTTTTTATCGTTCGTAGACATGATAACTACAGCGGTAAAAGGCGAATAAATAACTCAGATAAGCATGTCATAGTGATAATTCAAAATATCAAAATATTTGAACTCATACAATGTGTTCATAATCCTACTAAAATACACAATGTATCCGAGAACTTAGATAATTAATAATCGAACGGCAGCACGCAACATTTCGACTACCAATCATGTGAGTAGGTGAATGATCACCATTTATGCCGGGCATAATTCTCGGTGTCACCAAAAATCTTACAAGATTGCATTGGTGACAACTTTTGCCAACAGGCCCAAATCTGATTATGGGAATCACTGTTCAAGTAACCTGAGCCTACTGACGAAAGTCAGAATGAACAATCGAAGCCCGATTCTGAATCGAAAATCATTCGATTATTCCATCGGGATCAAGTCATAGGACATGTCATGTCTGCCAATCTGGCAGGTCCATGCATACGTATGTCTTATTCCGACTTTAGGGTCAGGTATGGCAAATTACTTGACTTAAGGTAGGATTAGTTATAAATATATAATCATGATCATACATGCATATATACATTCACTCAAGCAAGAATATATATCATATGAGCATGAAAATTAAGAATTATAACGCAAATAAATGGGATTAGTGATATGATCTAAAAACCGAAAAGAAAACTAGACTTAATTCTAAACTAAGTCTTCAGTCCTCCTTCAGTTCCTTCGGTGGCTTCGTCTTCTATTGATTACAATCACACGTGGTGATAAATAATTGACACGCAGGTCAATGTAATAAATAATAAAATAAAAGTGACACAAGTCGTCATAAAATAGCACGCAGGCTATATTTCTTTTTGACACAAGTCGTCATATAAAAGACAGTACGCAGACTGTATTTCAAAAACCAGATCATATCACTTATCCCAACATTCATTCACAATGAAAATAAAACATCCAATATATCAAAATATATATAATACATGAATTAAGTCAATTAAAACATGTAAGGATGTCAAATAAGGTACACACAATTATAACACATATATGTAATAAATTGTACATCAAATGTAACAACCAAATCAATAACTCATAGGTTTTACATAATTAATTAAGGCCTTTAATTTTAATTAATAAGCATTTAATATTATTTATAACCAATATAAATAAAATTAACAACTAATCATATTAGTGCTATTAATTAAAATATTGTAACATTAAAATCTAATCAAATTATCATACAAGTTATAATAATTTAATTAATTTTCTTCTGACAATCAAAAGTCAAAATACTAGAATAGCCAAAATATTCACAATAATTAATAAAACAAAATCCAAAACAATTTTAGGACCATTTTAATTATGTGAACAGTCGTGAACAGTGTGTCGTGAACAGTGAAATCGGAATCACTGTTCATCCGAAAAACACTGTTCATCCGAATAGTGTTCCGAACTTTTCGGATGAACACATGGCTATTCAAAAATCATTTTCGAGCACTTAATAAATCCAAATAAATCCAGAAAAATTACAGTAGACTCGAAAATCATTCTAGTATTTGATTTATATTTTTTCAGAATTTTAGAAAAATATATACAGCCGTTAAAACACTGTTCAACCGAATGGTATATCAAATCCGTTCGGGTGAACATATGACTGTTCAAATGTCAATTTCGAGCACTTAAGAAATCCAAAAAATTCCAGAAAAATTTCAGTAAACTCGAAATTGACTCTAATATTTTATTTATATTTTTCCAGAATTTTATAAAAATATATACAGCCTTTAAAACTGTTCAAACGAAGGGTATATCAAATCCGTTCGAATGAACATATGGCTGTTTCAAACATTTATTTCGAGCACTTAACAAATCGAAACAATTCCAGAAAAATTACAGTGAACTCAAAATTCAATGTACTGTTTGAATAATATTTTTCCAGAATTCTATAAAAATATATACAGCACTTAAAACTGTTCAAACGAAAGGTATATCAAATCCGTTCGGATGAACATATGGCTGTTTCAAACATTTATTTCGAGCACTTAAAAAATCGAAACAATTCCAGAAAAAATACAGTGGTCTCGAAATTTTGTCTACTGTTCGAAACATATTTTTACAGAATTTTAGAAAAATATTTACAGGCCTTAACAATTACATAATTGCACAATACACATAATGCACAACAACCTCAATTGATGATATCAAAACATACACATATGATATTATAATTCATGAAATCAAATTTCAAGACATTTAAAGTGAATTAGAACATATGTACCGGGCTCATGATGCCACTGTTGGGATTTTATACATGTTTTGCATATCAAATTATACAAAAACGTATAAACGATCGAATACAAAGTTCTAAATTCACATTTAACTACGAGTTTCGAGTATACCTCTTGAAGCGTGATCGAGTGCGTAGCGGAAGAGCAACGTCCGTTCCTCTCTCTAGTTAGTCCACACCAATGCGTGATTGATTCCTCCCTTGAAGCAACTAGAGCTTGAAGCGTATATGTCAAGAATGAACCAAGAGAAAAACGATTTCTTCTCTTGGTTTGTGTGTATATTTTCGGCCAAAAACTAGAGGAAAGAGGGAGTATTTTTTTTTGCTTTTTTCTTGTCTTACAAAGTGTGCAAAAAGGATGAAAAAACATTGTCATCAAATGTGGTCTTAATATGGTGTTAATCACATTAACATCCATATGTAACCTCCCCCTTTTTCAAGCTCCCATTCAAGACTAGCATTAGTGCATTTGAATTCAAAAAGTCAAATGCATTCTTATGCATCATTTTTGGACGGTTAATGGGGTGGAAATTCCACTTTGGAATTTCCTCCCCTTTATTCTTTGACGTTTACACTTTTAACCCGGAAGTTTCAATCGTATTGAAAATCAAGCGCATTGTTTGTGTGTGACCTTCTAGGATCGAAATAACATTAGCCATATGTTAATAAAATATCGACAAGTATTTTACTATCATATAAATCATGAGCGGGTCCTAGTAAAACCATCAAGACCCCTAATGTATTTCGAATTCATTCCCAGCTCGTATATTATTGTCAAACAAATAATATACGTATGAACTTAACCTTAAATAAGTAATCACTTCGAACAATCAAATTGTTCAATGGGCACTAATTATGACGTGTCAAACATCTCATAATTCCAACAAATGTTTCAGTCCATCACCTAATCTGTATGTGAGGGACACCTGATTTGTCCGTAAATTTATTTCGGTCATTTCTTTTACTCCCTCCATCCCTTAATATAAGGGTCATTTTCCTTTGTAGGATATACCTTAATTAAGTCTCATTTGTGAAATAAAGTGTTGGACAAAAAATTTAAAATATGAGAGGACTTTGAATTTTATTAAGTTTGTGAAATAGTAAATGATTTTTATATTTAGGGGTGGAGGAAGTAATATATTTTGGTGTAAAAAAATAGACATAAAAAGTCTGAAACAACTCAACCCCAATTTGGAATATGAAATAACTCACTCCCAACACGTACTTAACAAAAGATTTAACGCGCAAGATCAAATAGAATGTAGTTAAAACATAGTTGATTGACAAGGACATTTTAAAACATGGTCTGATAATATTTTATAAAATAGGTGATTGCTATAGCTATTTGCCTTAAAATAAAAGCCTAAAGAATTTGTATTACTATATCATACACAAAACATATATAAAAACTCCGTAATTAGTACTTTTTCAATTCAAAATAATTGTCCTTTTACATATTGAAATACACTTTCACCTTCAATTGCTCTTTAGTCATACTATTAAAAAACTAAAAATTAACATTATGAAAATATTTTAAAAGATAAATCAAGCTATATAAATTTTATATTTTTAATGCAAGTAATAATTAGTAATTGACGGTCAAAATTCAATTATTTCAAAAAAAATTCAACGACAATTATTTTGAATTGAAAATAGTATATGATACTAACAAAAATATTTCCTCCCGTTTGTGACGCTTAACTGGACTCCCGATAGATAAGAGAAAATCGGAAAACCTCCCGTGAACATACAAAAACTAGAGTACAAAACACTAACAACCTCGTCTTTTCTATTTTATGTATTTGAGAATAGTAGTAATACGTACTCGGGAAGGGCTGTTAGTCATTTTTTAAAATCTTTCATTAAATATACTCCTTTAATAGGGAGTAACTTTTTATCTCCTCAATAAATATTCATGATCTGGCAGTATTTACATTGGATTCTAGAACCTTAGACATCTGTAATAATACTCGATTCATTTTTTCCAATAAGTGGAGCAAATGTTTTAAATGAGTCCATGGACCAATTCTTCCTCGCTACTCAAATGATGTAATTCCAGCACTTTCAAATGTTCTCTTTTTACCTTTTTAAGTCATATCATGCAAATTGTGCTTCTATATTTATAACGTTACTCTCCCAAATTCATCATTATATATATAAGTAGTACTATAACATAATATATTCATCATTCTAATAACCAAAATGAACAACATTTTCATTATTTTTACTTGTAGTGTTTTGTTCCTCCATCTTCGTCCATGCCATTCTTTCACATCCTTCATTTTTGGAGACTCTCTAGTTGATGCTGGGAATAATGACTATCTGTTTACATTATCAAAGGCCGATTTTCCTCCCTACGGTATCGATTTTAATGCTTCGGGGGGTCAACCAACGGGAAGATTTACCAATGGTCGAACAATAACTGATCTTGTCGGTAATAATCTAATATCCTTACTCATATTATATTTAATTAAAAATTCTACCCATTCATATAAAAACTAAAAAAAATAATTCACATTTTGAATTTAGTTTCTTCATTTTTATTTGAACGATATCGTTAGACGATTTGATGAATTTCAGGAGAAGCTTTTGGAGAATCAACGTTCCCTTTACCCTACCTATCATCTGATGCAGAATTAAACGCCACCTCCATTGGAATAAATTATGCTTCTGGAGCCTCTGGGATTTTGGATGAAACAGGAAGCCTCTTCGTCAGTACTATCACTTCACATATTTCCGATTTAATGATATCTAATAATATCTCTAATACGACATATATAATATTTCATGACTTCAGCTTACATGCTAACGATGATATTTATTAAAGTATTATACGTAAGCTGGGTGCATTTGATTACATAACTCAATAAAATTAATAAGTCGTTAGTGTGGCGGTTTCACACTTTTTAATATAACTTCTTTCCGATTGGATTTATTATGGGCAAAACAGATTGGAAGGATTCCACTTAAGCAACAGATAAGCAATTTTGAAGAAACAAGAAGGAAAATGATGAGTAATATTGGAGAAGCAAAAACTAAGGAATTGTTAGAGGGTGCAATTTTCTCCTTCACAATTGGATCCAATGATATTATCAATTATTTTCAACCATCTCTACCATTATTTTCGTCCAGTAAGCTTTTACCATCAGCATTTCAGGATTTCATGGTATCAAATTTGACTACACAACTCAAGGTACTCATATTTACACAAAGAATATATTACATTTTTAATTTGTCTTTCCATATACTTTGTATTTTCAGGTGCTTTGTTTTTATGTTTAATGTTTAATTCATTTATGCTTTTCGATTTTGATGATCATTTACTTTTTTGGTAACAACTAATAATAAGTGCTCTTAAATGGTCAATAAATAAAAAATAACCAAACACCATACACAATTAGTTAAAGTACACTTTAATTATTTTTCGATTTTTGTAAAATGTGTCCTTAGGGCACACATTAACATGCTAATAAAAGAATTAGGGAACATGTTAGGACACATGTTAACATGCTAATAAAAGAATATGTATTTGATAGAGAAATTTGTATTTGAAATTATATATTGAAAGATATTTAAAATATGTTCTCTTATATGGTTAGATATAAGTTGTGTATTGTTTCCATTTTTAATTTTTAACACATGCCCTTAGGACACATTGTACGTAGAAAAACTTATCATTTATTTAACTAACACAAAAGTCCAAATGTACCATCATTTAGGGACGGAGGGAGTATTTGCTTAATTACTTTCATTTGTTACATATGTTGTTTGAGTTTTGACATAAGTATTTAATTTGAAGCGACTGCACAAGCTAGGAGCTCGAAAATTCGTGGTTGTGGGGGTCGGACCTCTTGGATGCATACCATTTATTCGTGCCATCCGCCTACTTCCGCAAGGCCAATGTTCCGCCACTCTGAACGATCTCGGTCGAGGCTACAACCAAAAAATCCAAGCCGAGGTAAACCGAATGAACCAAGAGTTGGGACCGGAGTCATTATTCATTTTCGCCAATGTTTATGACATAGTTCGAGAGATCATGTTAAATTATGAAGACTATGGTTTTGAGAATAGTGGTGGCCCTTGTTGTGGAGGGTCTATACCCCCCTTAGTGTGTTACAAGGCCAAAGATGCAAACATGAGCAATGTTGTGTGTGATGATAGGGATAAATATGTGTTTTGGGATGCATATCATCCTACGGAAGCTGCTAATAGGATTATTGCTCAAAAATTATTTGATGGGGATAAGAGCTTGAGCTACCCTATCAACATTCGTGACCTCTACAACTATCATTTTGATGATAAATCGAGGGCTTAATTTGGTCGATGGGATCATGTAGTTGCAAACATTTAATAATAGGAAAATGAAATATTGCATCGATTTATTTGAACCTTTTGTTGGGAGTCATTTATAATCCGATTTATTTGAATGAAGTGTGAGTGTTGTTTGTAAGGAAGTTTTCAAAAAAGTGATAATACCGAGCAAAATAATAGCGAAAATGTGCTGGCTGTGGGGTTCGAACCCACGCGCACTTATGTGCAGAAGATCTTAAGTCTTCCCCCTTAACCACTCGGGCAAACCAGCAGATGTGTTAATTTAAGTACAAACGAAATATATATACGAATTAATATCGAGCTTAGTTAACAATTTTGCATTTATTAATTTTGTTTTAAAATGTTTTTAACAAGATATGAGAAAAACTCCAACATTAGCAAACATGCTCTAATTTTCATAAGAGGCTCTTGTTTAGCCGGGGCGAGATAAACAAGGAGACTGTTTTCAAGATGATATCATCTAGTTAGGTAGGTTGGATCATGTCCCAAGTCTCTTGAACTATGTCATAAACATTGGTAAAATGAACAATGAATTAATGATAAACAACATTACCATAGTGTTCATAATTTAATATGATCTCTCGAACTCTGTCATAAACATTGGCGAAAATGAATAATGATTCCGGTCCCAAGTCTTGATTCATTCGATTGAGCTCGGCTTGGATTTTTCAGTTGTAGCCATGGGCGAGATCGTTTAAGATCGCGGAGCCTTGGCCTTGCCGAAGTAGGCAAATGGCACGAATAAATGGTATGCATCCAAGAGGTCCATGATTTTCGAGCTCCTAGCTTGTGTAGTCGCTTCAAATAAAATACTTATGTCAAAATGATATGTAACAAGAAGAAGAAGCTTGGATCGATCCATGAGTGAATTACAAACACCATCTAGTAGTATGTACTACTTCATAATTAGTTGATAAGAAGCTGGTAGTGTGATTAGTTGGGTTGTTCGCGGGCCGGCTTACCCGGGACTCGCCTCAAAACCGAGATTGCAATTGAACAATATCAAGTCATAGTCAAAATTCATACTGGAAACAGAATAGAGTACACCCGGGACGGACCGTAATGCGATTGATTTATTATTATTTTTAAATTATTTACTATATTAAAGTATGCAATTTTGAACCGACTCCCCGAATCAAGCCCACTCGGGTACATTTCAAGTCGTTTCCGGTCATTTTTAGCCGATTCGAGTCAATTTCATGTCGTTTCGGTCCGGTCTCGAGTCGAGTCCCCATTGGTTTTTCAATTTCGAGCCGAGTTTCGGTTCCATCCTCGGACTCAGTTTGGATCCGAGCCGACATTCACTTGTCCTTCCATCTTGATCCAATTAGTAAATAACTAAAGTGGCCGCATACTCTTCTCTTCACGCAATATGAGTTCAGTCTCTCATAAGAAGCGAACTTTGTGTTGATAAAGTGGTTAACAATCAAGCGCTAGTCCTCTGATCAGGTGAGACACATGTATCTAGCAATTTACCTCCTTCTTTAGTCCAGGGCAAGGGTGCGTGGAAGCCATTATTGAGATGGTTTCACACTTTTTAGAAATGGATGCGGTTCTCCCAAAAAAATATGCACAACATCCCATATGGTGAATATTCTCGCAGGTGTACTGCCTCCTCTTTCAAATGGTTACGTTGTTCATATCTTTGACAATTTCTCTTACATCCCTGTGTAGTAGTCATGATTTTGTCTGCATAACATAACATAGTTGAAATGAGTTTATCAGAGGAATAATGAAATGAATTCGAAAGTTTATTTTTCATGTGTAAATATACTAGTAAATGAAGTTCATTATTTTAAACTTATGCAGTGGTTACTTTTCTTGAAATAGTAAATTCTGACTTTGAATGACCAAATTCTTGGTGATTTTAATTTTTTCTGAAATTTATTCACAATTAATTTAAATTACTATGTACTTTAATAAAATATAGTTGTTGAAAATTTTAAAAAATATTAACCTATATTAAATTTTTAAGTTTGGGTAAATAATAGGGAAGCTGATAAAGTAGATATATAAAAATCTAATGGCAAAAATAAGCATGGAAATGTATATGATCGATCGTGTATCCAGATCTTCTTCAAGCGTGTTTATAGATTAGCGTAGAAGAACCGTTTTCAAGTAGTGTTCGATCGATTACGTATTAATTCGGAAACCATTTGTTGATCTGCTTCCTCAAGGCTCAAAGTATGCATAATGTAAGCGTTTGTCGTAAGGATTTTATTTGAAGCGATAACACAAGGTAGGAGCTCGGAAATTTGTGGTCGCCGGGGTCGGACCTCTTGGCCGTGGCTACAACCGAAAAATCCAAGGCAAGCTCGACAGAATGAATAAAGACCGAAAAAATGAGCGAAAATTAAGATGTGTGCTGGCTGTGGGGTTCGAACCCACGCGCACTTATGTGCAGAAGATCTTAAGTCTTCCCCCTTAACCACTCGGGCAAACCAGCTCTTGTTAAATGATACAAAATATTATGTAACCGTACAAAATTAGAACTTAATATCGACCTAACCTTCCAAGTTTGGATTACAATTTATCATACTTGTTATGTTTGTTTTAAGAAGTGAGCTTAAGCTTTTAACAAGATATAATAAAAACAACAACATGAGGGAACATGATGCTCTAATGCTTATAAAGAGGCTCTCGTCTAGTCAAGGTGAGGGGATAGTAGTAATAGTACGCACGACGTAATCTTAATCTTAAGATAACATGAACATTATTTTCAAATTGACCCATGAGTGAATTACAAACAATGTATAGCGTTTACAGTATATTAGTATATAAGAAGTTGGTACTGCGATGAGCCATTTTAAACAAGGGCAAATGGCACGCACCATCGATCACTAATGTTTATGATAATCCTGCGTTCGATCACTGTACTTCAAGTTTGACTGTTTTTGATCATCCATGTTTGGAATTTTACACACAAACAGTCAAACTTGTAAGATACGTTAATCGAAAACAGTCAAACTTGAAGCACATTGATCAAACGTAGAATTCTCATAAATGTTAGTGATCAATGGGGTCATTTGCCCTTTTAAACAATGTCACCTAAATTGTAAGATACGTTAATCGACAAATCTTTTCCTCTCTAGCACATTTTATTCCCCTTTGGTCTCGTCTTATCCAACATTTCACTTCCCTTCCATCATGCATTTGGAAGTTTGGGTTAGGGATGGTCGGAATTGAACCATATCCATTCCGTTAGGGTATAGATATTCGAATGTTTGGTTTAGATTGATTTTGAACGATTTGAAATATTTGAAGCTTCGAGGATTGATTCGAATGGTATGGAGTTCGAACAAAACTCTAATATTCTTGAAAAAATAAGAAGAAAATTGAATGAATCCAATTCCAACCGAACCAATGCGATCCTTCAATTCAAATTCGATCGAACATAAAGATGAGGTACGTCAAGCGGGCCTAATTACGGAATATGGATATTAATTAGAAATGGAAGTGGTTCTCCCAATTTTTTTCACTAAACCCCACATTTTGGGTTTGTTATATGTTGTGAAAGTCGGTTGTTTGTACGATTCCTTAGTTGTTTTGCTCAAAGAGATTATTCAACAAAACTTAAGTACTAATCCCTCCAACTCTTTTTACTTATAGATCTACTATAATTTGGCATCCATGAAGCAAGTATCAGCCTAAAATGATGTTTAACCACTTCAATTTGCAATGTGACCGTTGACATGTGAAAGCTTACTAGTGCCGAAAGCATATATGTATTCCAAACACAACATCATTTAAAATGGTCTAATAAATATAATCATAAATCGTCCACCAAAAAAGTATTAATGGTATGATGAACCAATTGCAAAACTTCTACAATGACAGTAATATAAGAGAATATACGGTAATAATGGTAACGGTAGTGCCCGATTAAAAACGAAAATAAAAATAAGCATGAAAATGTATATGATCTTAATTGATCGTGTATTCGAATCTTCAAGCGTGTTTATAGATAGGTACTTCACTCGAACACCGCTTGCTGATCTACTTCCTCAAAGTATGCATAATGTACTCAGCATAGAGGTCCCTGTTCGAATCATTCAACGATTACAGAACATCAGAGAAACAAACCAAGCCTTATCCACTAAGTGAGGTCCAATCAAACAGAAAGCAATAACAATACAATTTACTGAAACGTCAAAGGCTAACTTACATGGAGTACTGAATGGCCTCATGAGCATCAGAAGAAGGCAGAAAATCATTGACTGCCACCTCTTTGTTCTCATTCTTCTTATCTGAAATTCGAGTTAAAGAAGATATGTGGCGAATGGAGATGATGGTATGTATTCATTAGATTTAGTTAATTACGAAACACAATATTTTATGAGAAATGAAATGCAGAAGAACAAGGATACAGTCTTCAAAAAAGCGGCGGATTTCAGCAAGACGGTGAGGCGGGAGCTGGCTGATATCAGTGAAGTGGCGAACCTCAGGATCATCAGCACAGACAGCAATGATCTTGTCATCCTTCTCACCCTAAAAATTAGAGATAGCAGAAACACATGGATTTGGTTAGGTCAGACACTAATTATGAAGATTGAGATTTAGATTAGCTCTTGACTGAACTTCCTATCGGTTACTTAAGTAAACATCAACCTGGTCAATCATAGGCATTAATCCTATGGCTCTTGCCCGAAGAAAGCAACCAGGCACAACAGGTTCCTGCATGCCAATTAAGGTTAGATAATAGTCAGTTACTTCGGTTGTATTCTAGATCTTCTTATTATCTATCATAGAAAATTATCAAACCTGCATGAGTACTAATACATCCATTGGATCATTGTCTTCACATAATGTTCGGGGAATGAACCCGTAATTGTGAGGATAGACAACAGATGAATATAAGACACGGTCGACCTGCGAATCAAATTTGTACAGGTGAATAAAGCCAGAAATGTCAAATATAGTGAAGTCACAGCTGGTATTGGTAGTCATTTTTCTATCCATCCTCTGTTATGAAAGCGTAACTCTGGGCATTGCTGCTATTTTTATTAATCAAGTTAGTTTATTAAAGTTCACGTTGTACCTTGATCAGACCAGTTTTCTTGTCAAGCTCATATTTGACTTTGCTACCCTTTGCTATCTCGATGACCTGCATAGACATGTATGGTTCTAAAATCTATATATGTAGTTATCAACAAAAACTCATTAACCATGGAAAGTATAATAGCAACAAAAGGGCACAGGATCCAAAGTGATTGGCATCTGACGAAATAGCTGTAACTCGTAACCAATGCACTTGGTTATTCATGATCCTTCCGACTATTTGCAGGTATTGCTCAATTCAAGTTTAAGTATAGTGCAAAGGATCAGAATTAAGTAAACTCATGTACTCCGGATAAGAGAATGATCTACATACCGCATTAAAGATCTGGGGAGCTTCAGGGCCTGTGGCAAAGATAGATATCTACTTTAGAACGCTGAATCAATCAATCACACGTTACCATATAATGAATTAGTCACTCTTGAGTAGAGGAATATACCAATTTCAAGATCATGCCAGGGGTGAGCTGCAACTGATCTCCTTGACATAGACGAGAGGATCCTCGTGTTCAATTTGGGAGTACGTCTCTGAGTCATATCTTCATCAGTCATTTTGCTGTTCAATAATCAGAGATTACAGTTACCAAACTTTGCATTGTATCATAAGGATTAGCAATCAAAGTTGGCATAGCAAACAAATTCGACACCTCAATAAAACAGTACACTATACCAACTTCCTGTTTAGCTGTTGATCTACCCTTCAAACTTTGATGAATTATGCTTACCAGCCTACCACCATCTCATTTTCATTGAGACGTTTCTAATCATACTAAAAACTCAATTTCGGCCTAAAACTAATTGTCGTCAAATACAAATTATAATTTCTCAAAAGTTCGACAAACATGCGATCAGCATCTACTGGTAAGAACCGTTTGATAACAACTTAAAGTTATATGCAGGAATTATTGATTCAAACGGAGGTTGACCGCAATCAAGGGAGCAACATTTTCGTTTTTTGCATTCAATATTCCAAACAAAAAAACATAGTTAGTGAAGATGATCATTCTTCAAACACCTGTCAGACAACCCGATGAAAATCAAACTAACACAAATAAAATCGAAAAAAACAAGTCTCTAAAATCGCGAGACATATATGATGTTCTCAAACATGGAAATAATCTGCAGATCGCGACATTTTGTATTATTACACCATCACTTTAACATCATTTTAAATCTAGCGACGATGTTTGAACCTACATTTTGATCTCAACCTCTTTCAAAATAACAAATGTAGAACAATAACAATGCCCCAAACCATTAGGATTAGTCAGTGAGCACCATATATTATTTTCAATAACGAGGTCTCGCTTGAAAATGTTGGAGCTGGATTTTTCAATTTTTGTAAGCAACAATAACATGTCCCGCGAAACTCAAGAAGCTCGTGTCTAAGCAAGAGGGAGTAATAAAAAATCGTTCATGTTATATGAAACTAAATTAAAACATGCAAAATAAAATGAAACCTTCAAATTAACAACGATCAGATCGAAAAAGTAGAGTCCAAATCTGAGAAGGAAAAAAAATAATCGGATGATAAAAGCATAAAATATAGAGGATGATACCTTGGGATAAATGGAGAGAAAACAACACAAATGAGAAAAGTGATAGAAAAATGGTAGTATGAGATGATTGAAAATTTGGCAAGAGGGTAAAGAATAAATAGGGAAATTTGTGAGGTTGAGGGAACGTAGTAGTGTAGTAGGCACCCAATTCTCGGAAATTCTCTTTTTTTGTGATAATTTTATTTTCATTTTTTATGGTTTTCACAACAAATATTCTCAAACTTCGATTTTGTAGAAGTTGGTTCATGAATTTGAGTTGGGCACAAAAATCGTATATAAATAAATTATTTTTAGTCAACATTTGAATTGATGGGGAGTAATGTTAGAAGTAGAGATGTACACGAATCGAACGGAGAGAAGCCCGAGCTTAAGAATTTATGGTTTGAGCTCGCCACTAAACAACCTTAAGCTCGGCTCGGCGAGCTTTCACCGAGCCAAGCTTCGACCTAGCTCAATTAGCTCATTTCAAAATTTCAAGTTCAATTTAATTAACAAAAAAATTATTTTACACAAACAATTAATAATATTATTAACATGTAACAAGTAATAAAATTAACCAACATGTAACAATATAAATAGAAACACTCAATTGACATTAATCATATTAATTGAAATGACTGAAAATGTACAATATAACTAATTTTATTAAAAATAATATTAACATTTGTATTATCGAGCTACAGAGTCGGCTTCCCGAGCTAGCTCGCCGAGCAAAGGAGCCATGAACCCGACTCACAGCATCAGCTCATTTTATTACGAACCGAGCTTCGAGCGAGTTAGCTCGGCTCATGCACAACACTAATTAGGAGGGAGGGAAGGGTGATATGGATAGAGATGAATTTTGAGTTGTTAAAAGGATGGAATGGTCATACGTATGACTGGAACTAGATCGACTAAGCTCGAGGGAGTCGAGCCTAGCTCGGTCTTAAATGACACAAGCCTGAAGCAAGCTTTTCGACTACAAAACTCATTGAGCTAAATAATGTTAATAAGAGTATATTATTAACACTAATATATTTGTTCAATAATAATTAAGTAGGCTTCATTATTATGATTAGAGAACTAGGATGGACTGAAGCAAAAATTTGAAGTTAATCATCTCAAGAGTAATTATTATGATGATATTATTCTTGTCACATGAACGTAGTTTTATACTACCTATTGAAATGTTCAATTCAACAATAATTATGAGAATTATAACTATCGTATATAGACATATATGTAATTGAAGAGGAACGTGAAAGAGATACATTTATAACAAGGATTGAACCTGATATCTTTTAAGAAGTTCGTATTAGATACTATCATCAGGTCAATAGCCTTCAATAACTTTAATTTAAGGCTAGAGATATTGTCAGAGCAAAGTTTGAGTATGTACTTATTTTAACTCTCAAGTCAACTATTATAGCTTCTTCCAATTAGAATTAATTTTGAAAATCAACAATAAATGAACACATACAATAATTTAAATATATACATTCTTAATGTTAGTAAATCATCATTAATGAGATGAAACATTGGATAAGAAAGAGTGAAAGACGATTCTTCTTGAAATTATTCATTCTAATGGCGTATAGACTCAAAGATCATTATTTGACACTATTTTTTAAGGTAATGAATTTGGAAAATTAATATCTAAATTGAATGATAATTATCATCATCGGAAAGTTAATGTGCTCAAGATAAAATATACGAGATTGTTGACGAGTCAAATCCTATGATTTATGAATCCAATATTCAACGGATCAAAGGGCGACCGAAGAAAAAAACAAAAGTTCAACCAAAAGAAAACCTTTACAATTTGAAATCATAGAAAAGCTCGGCAAATGTTCTCATCCTCATAGTTGACAAAATGTTAATTTAAACGTAGTAGTTTTTATTTTAATTTATTTGTCTTATGTTCATCTTTTCATTGTTTAATATTGAGTATTAGTTCTTGTGGATATTGTGTTGCATAAACTTACCTAACAAAATTCATTGTTTAAGATTATCTTTTCTTCTTGCATTGCTAACTCCGTGCAAAAAAAAGTTACAGACAACTAATTTCTACATTCATTTTATTTTTAATTATTATTGAAGATCGTACATGCTAATGTCTATTGCCTTTTATTTTCAATTACAATATAACATATTTTGTAAATTGTTTCCTTTAGTAATAATTAATTTATACTAGTAGTTGACTAAGAGAGCAATAATGATGATTAACTAACATTAAGGATATATATTTAAAATATGAAATGTGTTCATTTATTGCTGATTTTCAAAAAAATTCTAATTGCAAGAAAATATTAAACAGTAAATCCTAATGACATAATGCAATAGTCGACTTGAAATGTTAAAATAGGTACATACTCCAATTTTGCTCTGGCAGAATGAAAATTGCTCTGACAATATCGTCAGCCTTAATTTAAACTAATACCGTATAAGTTATGTAATACTTCCTATATTATGTAATGTTATTAGCATTTTGTATAAAATTGAATTAAATTAAAAACTAGTATTACTTAAAAACGAGTATTAAAGTAAAAATGAATTAGATTGAATTGGAGGGGTATCATAATAGGCTGTCATTGTTGTATTATTAGTTGTACATTTGACTTATTAATGATCCTTTTCCCCTAAAGTCATGGAAATGTGACAAAATATTGCAACTATGCATAATGCTTTGCCAATTTTCTTCACGCGTTTTTTCGTCCGTTATTCATTTGATTTTCATTTATATGGAGTGGGAGGTAAGTTTTATTCAAATTAATATATATACTTCGATATTTTTTAAATGAGAGAATTTTAATAATGAAGGTAAGATTTACAATCCAAGACTTCTAGCCTAGTGGTACCAGGTTCGAGCTTTTTTTCAAGAGATATCGAGTTTGAATCTCGCAGAGAAGTATATTTAAACATATTTCATCTGCTTTCGAGAATATATGTGCAAGAAAGTGAAATTTAAATATATGTATTCGGAACAATTTAATTTCACATCATTATAAGATTACTAGAATTGTGCTAATTTAAGTAATTTACAGGAGAGGTCGTGAGCTCATGCCCCCACCTTCCCTATGAATATGCTAAATCCCGGAGGATATACTATGGAGGTCGGAGGATCTATCCGTGTTTAATTAGTTTTTGTATTTTGAGTTCGATTTATATTAACAACATTTTAGAGTTATTATAGGATCGAGAAATTCAATCGAAAAAACACTATTTATTTACCAAAATAATTGATAATCCAACCTAAATTGAGTAAACTATACTCAAAATAAGGAAAAGGTGCCTGACTCAATAAAGAACATTTTGTTATCATTATTTTACCAGCCTCTCTGGGCACTCTTGAGGTGAAGTACCGAGGCGCTAGAGGCACATCCCAGATTTACTTCCTCTGTTGGACGATGAGTTAACTAAGTGGAGGCGCCTTAAATGAGCGTATCATTTATATGATAAAAAGTCTTGATGCTATGATGACCCCCTTACTCCTTCGTTTGGTGTAGTTTCGATTCCCTTTCGAAAGTGGTCTCAAAGTCTTAAGTTTTATGATAAGAGAGGTAGCCTAGTTGAAAGTCTAACATGAGCCAATTAAAAGAGGCGAACAAATGTCCAGCTTGAACTTGGTCAAGGTTTAAATATCCCAATTCCCATAAATTAATTGAAAGGTGGTCCAGTCGTCGTGTATTTGTACTGAAATAGGCAGAGCCCAGAGCACAACACATTAATTCGCATAGAATTGGATTCTTTACAAAACCCAATTAGCAGACACGTACTTTGAGGGAAAAAGCAGACGTCTTTCTAACCTTCTTGGCTTGTTTCGATCCCGAGTTTATAACAAGCGTCCGTTACGAATACCGAATGACTCAGACCCAATAACTGTTGCAGTTTGATAACATACATTAGTCTTTTTGTTCTAAAATAATATTGTAAGGCCAAACGTGAGTTAATCGAATAGCTTAGTGGAGAAGGCTCTTTCTAGTGACCAGAAGGTTCTCGGTTCGAAACTCATATCTATCGCTAATTTATAAAAGAAAAAAGAAAGTATAACATTAACACATTTATTAATGGTTGGTATATTCATTAATTATAAGCATGTAAGTATATAAAACACCATTTTGCATCCTTAACTAACATTAAATGTTTGTGCACAGTTTAACATGTGCAAATTCGTTCATCATATTTATAATGTATGATTTAGATTAATTTATATATATAAGTTATGATGATAAAATATTTTTTATGAACTATTAAAATACTTGTGCATAAATATAATAATACTATTTAATTTTATTTGATTCATATTAGCTAAATTCAAATTTAATGTGTAAAATAATATTTCTATACAGAATCACATTTTTAAATAAAAATAATTAAAAATCCTCGTTAATTGTAACAAACTTCATATAAAACCTCTAATTCTTCCCTGCCTACATTTTATATACGTAGATATAAAAAAATTAATATGGTAACTGAAAAGGATAAATGACACGAGATATAAGTAGTTTTGGATACACTTGACACATTTTAAATTTTAGTGGTGAAAATTGAAGGAATTAGACGATTGGAATGGTATTTAAATTTTAGTAGTAATATATTTGGATCGAGAGTGAATATGGGTGATTGATCTCGTAAATAAATGAATTTGAGCGATATTTGGGTGCCATTTGCACCCTGAAAACACGAGATAAACCAAACTCAATGACTTACAATCACGAGCATTTATCACCATTCGAAGTGTAGATATGGATTGTGGAAAAATATATGTACAATAAAACAAATCATGAAAAGTAGGTTGAATATTGGGCAGATATATCAACTTTTTCCAAATGAGGAATAAAGTAAATCTCTATCGGTTACAGTGATTTATTACAATATGGAGCATTACTACATTTATAATGCTATTGGGCAGTAATAAAAAACAACCAATCATCTGAACAAACAAGAATGTCTGAAACAATCAAGGCTTCAGCTGCAAAATCATTAAAGACATTCTTGTTATGGTGTCTCTTTGCCACGTCATCGTTCTCACTGGAAGAAATCAATGTGGTTGGGGCTCCGCAGCCTTTGATGGTTCCACTCACTATACTCCCTGCGTCAGCTGCTTCTGAAGGAGCTGGTATGCATACTGTTTTTATCACCAAGATTGTTCGATTTTTGAATTTTGATGGTTGATTTTTTTGTGTTCATAGCTCGCATATTTTTGTATATGTTATGTAGTGTTTCTTGAAAATATATGTGTCAATTAAGTCTAGGAATTTGTAAAATTCGACTATTGAAAAAAACAAATTAGATTTGATGGTAGTGTTTTTTCTTCTTACTATCCAGATTGTGTATACAAAGAGTATTCCCATTTCATATTTTGCTGCCATAGTCTTATTGCTGTGGATTTAGTTATTTCCAACTTGAGTTACTCCTTGCATCCCAAAAAAGATTGTATAGTTTTGCATTATGATGGTTGAGTTTTGAACTTGAGTATGTTTGTATGTAATCTTTGAATATATGGTGCAAATTATACTAAAAGAGTGTTTTTGGACTGTTTACTACTGATACTTTCAAACCACGGTTATGTGTGTTATCTAAGGTCCGCATGACAATCAAACTAGATCATCTTCTTGGATGGAGGTAGAAATAAGAAACGCAAGATTTTTAAGAGATTGGTTAATGTTCTTGTTTTTGATGAACTACTATGGAAATGATCTCGGTTTTAAGTCCTGTTCTGGAATGAACTTAGTGTTATTTATTAGTGCAGTTTGTTTGGATGGAACACTGCCTGCTTATCATTTGCATCGTGGGAATGGGGCAGGAGTAAATAGCTGGCTCATACATTTGGAGGTGAGTTAAACAAATTATCAGCTAGAAGATAGCATTATGATACAACTGAATTGAAATTTGGCATGGTAAATGTGATTATATTGTTAGAATTTTAATTTCTTTACTTTAGTCATGGAGCCTACAGATTCAAATAGTATATTGGGCAAGCAGAAATTTTATAACATGCTATTGGCTAGATGGTGGGTTGTATTTGTGTATTTTGGTTCCTTTTGATATTTATTTCTTTAATAATCCTCCTTGACCCATCTCGTTGCAATATTTTGAATTTATTGCAAAATTTGGCTACTTAAGCACAATGGAGTTTATGCATTTTCTTGTAGAAAAAGAACAACAGACATAGTCTTGAAGCTTAAGATGTTCCTAAATCTATAAGGTGGTAGCGGTTATATTAGGTTAGCTTCAAAGATTACAGATGCAAAGTAACTGGAGTCGCCGAGAGTTTATTTAGTAGATTCTGATGCTAATTGTTATTTCTTCATCATGTAAATAATGTTTTTTGATCGTTATCTAGGGAGGTGGCTGGTGTTATAATATGAAGGATTGTATTTTCCGTAAAACAACTCGCCGAGGCTCCTCAAAATATATGGAAAAGCAACTAGCATTTACTGGAGTATTGAGTGAAAAAGCAAATGAAAACCCAGGTAAACACTTAATTAGTTTCAGCTACTTGTATTCATAGTTACTTTGGCTTGAAATTGATTGATAACTGGATTATTTTCAATTTCAGACTTTTTCAATTGGAATAGAGTGAAAATTCGTTACTGTGATGGTGCGTCATTCAAAGGAGCTGGACAAAATGAGGTGTGCCTTTTACTCTCCAGTTTTCCTCAAAATAAATTTGTTGCTTCAATCTTATCGTCAGTCTTAATCTTACAATGTTGTTTTCATATAGATTACAAATTTGGTTAGGGCACTGTTTCATGAGGTCTAGATGCTCTTATGCTCATATATATCTAACAATATGGAATCACGATAGTTGCAGTCTTCGGGCTCCGAGCTGTTAGGGCTTTTAAGGTCGGAATATAGGGCTTTGCACAAGGACTTAGTTTTCAAGATTTTATATAGAATGTTGTCTTCATATAGATTTTGATATACTTTTACATGGTAAATTCTATAAGCTAACTTGCTGTGATGAAAAATGTAGGAGATGCTAATTGAAGAGTAAGATTAAGATTTAAGACTACAAATAAATAGGAAATTAGTGAATTACAAGGGAATATTGTTGCTCTGAAATATGCTAGTATATTCCTAATACCTGATGCTCTTTGTCCTTGTAGACGACAGGAACTTATTTCCGAGGACAGCAGATATGGTTGGCTGTTATCGATCACCTAATGTCTAAGGGAATGAAAGACGCTGACCAGGTTTCATAATCTGCTATGTTGAGCATATACTTATGCGGTATTGATTTATGACATCTTGTAAGCAAAAATTGTGATTCAGGCCCTTCTGTCTGGATGCTCAGCTGGAGGTCTAGCATCCATTTTGCACTGTGATGAATTCCGAGGGGTATTTCCCACTGAAACTAGAGTCAAATGCCTGAGCGATGCTGGATTATTTCTTGATGCGTCAGTAGATATTTATTGTGATTATACACATCATCTCATTCTTTACAATTCAAAATGACCGTTTCACTGAAATATAATGTTGACTTTACAGAAAAGATGTGTCTGGTGGGCACACTCTAAGAAATTTGTTCAAAGGTGCAGTTCTGTTGCAGGTTAGAAAATAATGCGACTCTCTTCAGAAAACTTGTCCGACTTACATTTTACTATAAATTCCATTCAATAGTAAAATTATTCATTAGCATCTACCAAGTCATAAGTGCAATCTTTATTTTACATCTCAGGATGTTGTAAAGAACCTACCAGAGTCCTGTACCAGTCGCCTGGATCCTACTTCTGTAATATTCTTTTCTCCTCCTAGACATTTATTTCTCAAAGAAAAAGGCTAAAAAATATGTGTGATTCATATATCCTAACGACTTTCTTATTGGTGTATCTGTTTCTCTTTGTTTTTCAGTGCTTCTTCCCCCAAAACTTAGTTGCCAAGGTGAAGGCCCCTCTTTTTCTTCTCAATGCTGCATATGACACGTGGCAGGTAATTTTGACAATTGCTTACTTCATCTTAATTTGTCTTCATACGTAGAAACATAGTCTCTGATATCCTTCTATCGTTATCTATTGATAAGCCCCTTGGATTTCGGATGGAACTAGATAATTCTTAATATGGTATCATATATAGTCATTGGTTAGTCCCACGCATATGCCTGTTGGTGTGCAGAATGATATCGAGGAGCCATGTCCCACATGAGTTTATAAAGGTCTTAACTTGGGATACCTCTACCCCCTCTCTATTGCCAATTGATTTTAGGACGAACCCTATGGTATTGAGGAGCCATGTCCCGAATCTTATGATTGTAATGTATTGGTATCCAGGTTCGGTCCAGCTTAGCTCCTTCTTCAGCTGATCATGATGGTTCTTGGAAGCCATGCACAAATAACAATACTCTATGTACTGCATCACAAGTCCAATTTCTACAAGGTAAACTTGTGGTAGCAGTACTAACTCCATGTATTATATTGAACGTTAATTTACTCAATTTATATTGTTCGCTTTTCCCTATATGGAACAGATTTCAGGGCTCAGATGCTCAATGTGACCTCAAAGGTGCAGATGTCTTCCCAAAATGGTTTTTTCATAAACTCTTGTTTTACTCATTGTCAATCTGAGAGACAGGACATGTGGTTTGCAGATGACTCGCCTCGCGTAGGAAACAAGGTTCGACTCCAGCTTAGTCTTGTTTCCATGTCTTGAACATATATGGTTTAATCTGAATATGTTCATGGCATCCATGAACATATATTCATTTAAATAATTACTTTGGAAGTCTTATTTTTGTTTTCCTTGTTTTTCATTGCTGTCTGCCTTTTACATGTCTTTTTGTTTCCTCAAGTTCATTTTTATTGTGATGTGACAATAAAATATGCAGAAAATTGCGGAGGCTGTTGGCGATTGGTTCTTTGATCGCGAAAGAGTACAAGCTATTGATTGTGCATACCCTTGTGACAAAAGTTGCCATCATTTATACTTTAAGTGATCCTCCAAATATGCTGCTGCTTTAGAAGCCCACGGTCAAGCAGAAGTGTAGAGATTGAAGTTTGGTCACAAAGTACGAACAAATTTGTATCACAATTCTATTAATACTCGAACAATAGTCACTGGAGAAGTCCAGAAGGCAAGCGAGTAACTAGGCGAACAATTTGAACTCGGAAATGAAATTCAAAATACAACTGTTGTGTCTTTACCTAAAAAAAAAAGAAAATAGTTCATCTGTTCTTGTTCTAATGTTCTCTATAAATGTTTGCACTATATTTGCAACATATTCGTGCAGGACTGCATGGTGCACAGTGCACTCTATTCTGACCTAGAGAATATACCAGCATCTGTTGATAATTGTTTTATCAACATGTGTTTGCATATCCTTCATTGAAACAATGAGCATTGCCTTCTACAATTTAATGTTAAATGGTATTCCTGTAGTAGTGAACCAAGAACCCCCTTGGATGAACGATCCAACGGTGTATCCTTCAGCCTCCTTTGAGCTAAGGAGGTGTCAATTCTTGAAATTGTTTACGTATCTTCTGCCAGAAATTGAACCAGGCCTAGTGTTCAGTTGCTCACTGTATATTGCAGTTTTCTGATTAAAGAGCTCTCTCTCACACATTAGTAAAAATCGAATAGCCTACTGCAACTATAAAACCTCCTTTATCTTTCTGCTGTTACTGTTGCCGTGGACTTGGTAGCAGCCTCAGCTATGCTCGAGAAGTTAAGGTTGAGTGAGCTGGTAAGATTTCGTGAAGTCCGCTAATATGTAAATTGCGTTTTCTCTAAGCAGCGAGGCATTGGGCATGCCATCTTGACAGGAATTCTATTCTCAGGCTTCTCAAGAGGATCAATGCAAGTTGTTTAGTAGATATGGGCACCAGACAACCATGAATTGCATTGTTGCAAACGGTCTTCGAGTGTGTGACGTTGGCGTTAGCCAACCGAGGAAATACATGCCTGAAGCTGTTCAATGGCATTGTCTAGTAACTCTTTGCAAAAAAGATGGTGTAAGCATTTATGCAGCTCCGGTCCAAAAGAGATCATTATGGCCATGGTGCCCCATGGATAGTACACCATCCACTTGATTTTTGTACATGGTACAGCTGTTACCATTAGTGATTGTGGTCGGCTTGGAGAGTATTAAATAACTTGATGAAATCGAAATTTTACCGAGACTTATAATAACGGTATTGTTTGGGTATCAATTAAATGGGAAACACTAGACACCCGCCTTTAGGAGTAAAATTACTATTTTGCCCCTAGATCAAACTTCTTTAAAAACATTACATTTATAAATAGGGGACAAGATAGTCATTTGGGTACTAAAAGATCACTATTAACCGTTCAACAAGTAGGTGTTTTACTGGAGTGTCTTACTAGAATGTTAGTAGTATCAAATATATGTTTTTAGCTTATTATTGATCATTCACATATTACCCGAATAAAATATAAACACGTCGAGTTTTTAACGGATATAGATATATGTATTAATTTGTTAATAATCTAGTTGTTTAGCATATCCAACACTATTTTAATTCTACTCGAATATGATTTCATGATCAATCGAGCGGGTAATGGAGTCGCCATCCTCCTCCCTCTAAAATAGGAGGAGAAGGGAGACAGAGAAACACATTCACGTTCCAACCCAATCATCCATTCCCATTGATGCCAATAGTTCCCCACCCCACCCCACCTTACCCCACGGTTACTACCACCGTTATCAACTTGTCCTTTCTTCCTCTTCCTCAATTCTTCTCTCTTCTATGTTATTCATTCAACATTATATTCATTTATTATATTCAGACTAGTTCAACCTACCAACCAAAAGGTACAACCCAGATCACTTCTTCAGCCAAAGCTTTCCCCTTTTTGCAATTTATTTATATATTATATATTATGCAACAATTTATTTATTTATTTATGTATTTACTTATGCAGACTAGTTGCAACCCACCAAGCATAAGGTACAACCCATATCATTTACCCAGAGCTGTTTTTTTTCTCGAACTTATACTTTTTTGACAGTTTATATATATATATATATATATATATTTTAACAACTTATTTATTTAGTGAGACCAGAAATGGAAGGTTTCTTATGTTTAGATATGTTGTTGAAGCTCAATATTCATTTTCACTCTTTTTGTGAACTAAATTCTACTTCTTGTTCAGTATTTTTGTGTAAAGGTGAGAAATTTAGCTCGTATATTTGATTTTGAGGTAATTTTTATGCTAACCTGGAAAATTTCACTCATATTTTGGTGATTGCTACGCAAACCTGGAAAAATTCACTCATATTATGGATATTTTGAGGTGTTTTTGTTTTGGCAAAAATGAAGAGTTTAATTCATAATTGGATCTTGGGCTGATTTTTTTTATGCAAAGCTGCAACCTTTAAGTTATATTATTGATTTTGAATTTTTCTTCCTTGTAAAGCTGAAGACGTCAATTCATATTTTGGATCTTGGGCTGATTTTTTAAAGCAAACTTCAACAGATATTTTTGGATTGTGGGTGATTTATGTTACAGTGAGGATCAGGAAAAATTGTTCTTGAATGTGGTCTCTCGGTATTTGAACTTCTGCTGCGTTTCTGCACTGTTTTTTGGCTTCTGGAGTTGTTCTGAGGCTGATTAGCACTGGGATGTCATTGTTTCAATTGAGTAAAAGGATGAAATATTTCGGATGAAGTTTCGAGTGTTTTAGCTTTTAATCTGTTGATTATAACTTAATACTTTTGTGTTTGAGGGTTTTGACCAAATGGAAGCACCAGTCGGAACCGAAGCTCCGTTGTTTTATGGTGTAAATTCTGCTAATTTTAGGGGATTAGGTGATAGAGCTCTAGAATGGGATCCTAATCGCTGGAAATGGGATGGTGATCTATTTATTGCTACGCCTATCAATCTTGATTCGAGTCCTTCTAATGATCAAAGCAAGCAGTTTTTCCCTTTGGAGAATATGATAACTCTAGCAAGGGCCGCTTCCAACAGTTCATCTTCTTGTTCTGATGAACTGACCCTCGGGGCTAAGAAGGATACAAGGGAGTTAGAAAGGAAAAGAAGGGCTGTCATTGATGTTGGTGACGAAAGAGAAGCTGTGGCCGGTAGCCTCACTCTGAATCTTGGTGGTAATAGGATTCCAACAATAAGGAGAGAGCGTAGTAACGGGGATGAAACATCTGGGAAGAAGGCCAAGATTGGTGGAGTTACTTCCAGTCGAGCAGTTTGTCAGGTAGAGAGCTGTGGGATTGATCTGAGTGAAGCTAAAGACTATCATAGACGACATAAGGTTTGCGAGACACACTCCAAGGCTAGTAAAGCTCTTGTTGGTAATGTTATGCAGCGTTTTTGTCAGCAGTGCAGCAGGTCAGACGTGTATCCTCTTTAGTGTCTACTCTTTGTTAATTACTTACTGCTAATCACTTTTTATGTGCCAATAGTTTTCTCTATTGCCTTCTTGAATGTTTGTCCGTTGCCGTCTAATTTTACATGCCATATATTCGATAGTAGTGATTTTAGAACCAAAAAAGTGTGTGACAGTGTATTACATTATGTATTCATTAGTTGATATTATCTTTTTTGCAGATTTCATGCACTCCAAGAGTTTGATGAAGGGAAAAGGAGTTGTCGCCGGAGGTTGGCAGGCCATAATAAGAGGAGAAGGAAAACACAACCTGACAATACTTCTAATAATACGAATTCTCTGAACGATAACCAAGCCAGTAGTTATCTGTTAATGGGCCTATTGAAGATACTATCCAACTTGCATTGTGAGTGATAAAATACTGCTTCAAAACTGATAATAGTTATGTTACTTTGGGATTGTGTTTTATAATAGAAGACCAGAACAAGCTTGCTTCTATTCTTCGTCCTTTCATAGTACTCCTATCTTATCTTGTTTTTCCTCATGTATTTAGCTAGTAGAGCTAGTGGCGCAAATGATGAGAATTTGTTGTCTCATCTGCTAAGAAGCTTTGCGGCCCAAGGTTCCTTGGATGGTGACAAGAACTTGTCTGAACTTATTCAGAGTGCCAATTTGCCTATTGGTGTCAAATCTGGCACTGGACAGGCAGTACACTCTAATGGTCCTCAGATTCCTCCCAGACCAAAAACACAGAATTCTTCTGTCATTGCTGCTGAGATGCCCCAGAGAGTACCAAATGTACATAGTGAAATAGTTGAAAATCTACATGCCAGTTCACAAAGACCAGGAAAAGGGATCCCTTCTGCAGTCAGCTCGTTCACTTGTGGTGAATATGGGAATTCTTCTGCTGAGAGGACGAAGTTGAATAACTTTGATCTAAATGATGTGTATATTGATTCAGACGACGGGGTCGAAGATGCAGAACAATTGCCTGTTGCCAGAGAGCTTGGTACTGGTTCTCCTTTTTATCCTTCATGGACGCAACAAGATTCTCTTCAGTCGAGTCCTCCTCGGACCAGTGGGACTTCAGGCTCTGCATCTGCCCAGTCACCTTCTAGTTCAAATGGGGAAGGCCAGGTGTGTTTGCCCTATATACTAATTCGTTGGCAGTCTGTTTGTCGTATCATGTTGCAGTTCTTCTTTTTTATGCGTACTGTCTGGGTGCAAAGAAAAATATTATATACACTTGGAAAAGACTCAAAAGTAGAGTAACATAGAGTCACATGCGACTCCAAAGCTCATATGTGGATTTCCTTTCGCTTCTGCTATTTTTTTGCAGAGTCGCACTGATCGTATAGTATTCAAACTTTTTGGAAGGGAGCCAAATGACTTTCCACTTGTTCTCAGAGCTCAGGTACTTCATGAGTATCTTTCCTTGGGCATCTTGATTTTTTTCTCCATGCAAATTTTATGTGGTTATGCACCTATGCTCTTCTCCTTTTGGTTATATTTTTAAATCTGACAAACATATGCAGATTCTTGATTGGTTGGCTCATAGTCCTACTGATATCGAAAGCTACATCAGGCCTGGTTGTGTCATATTAACATTGTTTCTCCGCTTACCTGAATCCAAGTGGGAAGAGGTATTCTTCCTTCCTTCTATCTCTCTTTGACATTATGTGGCTGGGGCCAGGGAGGGATTGTTTAACTGAATGAATCAGTTTTCTATTCATCAACAAGTGTACCTGACTATCTGATATTTCTGCTGATGGACGATATTTACAGCTTTCTTGTGATCTGGGTTCAAGTCTGAGCAACATTTTAGATATCTCCGATGATGACACTTTCTGGAGAGACGGATGGATTTACACTAGGGTGCAGAACCGAATAGCATTTGCACACAATGGTTCGTGTCATCTTTGATTCAGATGTGTTCACTTTGGAAAAGGATGTACTCTCTAAGCTGGCAACTCTCAAATATCTTTGCTAACAGCTTTTTTTCCTGTAGGCTCGATAGTCATGGACACCTCTTTATCTTTTAGAAGAAATGAACACAGTACAATTCTGTCTATCAGACCAATTGCTGTACCCGTGTCTGAGACAACTCAGTTTTTGGTTAAGGGCACCAATTTGTCCAGAACCTCTACAAGGTCTTAATCTCTACTGCATCAGCTGATTTTTAATAGCCACATTTTAGTTAGTTATCTCCCATTTTCCCTCTAACTATATAAAAGAAGACTAAAGATATAAATGAATGTAGAGCTCATGGCATGTAATTATGGAAAGCTGGCTGTTGCTATTGATGTAATGCAACTCTTTCTTTTTTCAGTTTTCTCTGTGCACTAGAAGGCCAGTATCTGACTGTAGAAGATAATTTTGAACCTAATGAGCCTGACAAAAGTGCGGAACATGATGAAATTCAGAGCATAAACTTCTCTTGTTCACTCCCTGCATTTACAGGAAGAGGTTTTATCGAGGTAACATTTTAGCTTCTTGCGTGATTCAAGAGATTCCTAACTAGAAAGTAGGATGTGTATGTTAGTTGCATTAATACTCTCTCGAGCAAAATAACTCATGTACATGTATAATGGTAGCATGGGCCATGTAAATCTGCTGAAACAACAATACCCTTCTCATTCATGTTACTCTAATTTGGTGACTTCCCAGGTTGAGGATCAGGGTCTTGGCAGCAGCTTCTTTCCGTTCATTGTAGCAGAGAAGGATATTTGTTCTGAGATCTCTTCGCTAGAGAGTGTGATAGAAATAAAGAAAATCGATAATCTTACTGAAGATGTCAATAAAAAGGAATTAAGAAATCAAGCGCTGGATTTTATACATGAAATGGGCTGGCTTCTCCATAGGAACAATGTGAGATCTAGATTGAATCATTTGGATCCTAACTCCGATCTTTTCCCTTTTAGACGGTACAAATGGCTCATGGAATTCGCCGTTGAACATGAATGGTTTGCTGTTGTTTGTAAGCTGTTAGATGTTCTTCTCAAGGGAAGAATAGGTGGAGGAGAACACCCTTTCCTAAAATATGCTCTGTCTGAGCTGGGCCTTCTTCACAGAGCGGTACGTAGAAACTCGAAATCTCTGGTGGAGCTCTTACAGAGGTATACCCCTCAGGGAGTTGCTGAAGAACTAAGTTTTGAGTGTAAGTCGTTGGTAAGTGATGGGGGATTCTTGTTTAGGCCTGATTTCAGAGGCCCTGGAGGTTTGACGCCTCTGCATGTTGCTGCTGGGAGAGATGGATCAGAAGATGTATTAGATGCGTTGACAAAGGATCCTGGAGAGGTAGTTACTATTTTCTTATTGTTTATGTTGCTATATATAGCTAAATTCAAGTAATTAAAACAAGGGTTTATAACTATCACAGGTTGGTATCGAAGCATGGAAGAATTCACGGGATAGTACAGGTTCCACTCCAGAAGATTATGCCCGTCTTCGAGGCCACTACTCTTACATTCATTTGGTTCAAAGGAAAATCAATAAGAGAGCACCTATCGCACACGTGGTAGTTGATGTCCCTGTGACAACTTCTGAAGGCAGCATCAACACTAAGCAAAATGAGGTGGCAAGTACAGCTTTCGAGATTACAGGAGCCCAATTAAGATCAATGCAGCAACGTTGCGGCCTTTGTGATCAGACAGTAGCGTTTGGGTATAACCGGCGATCCTTGCTTTACAGACCTGCAATGCTTTCTATGGTTGCCATAGCTGCTGTCTGCGTTTGTGTTGCTCTTCTCTTCAAGAGCTCACCCGAGGTTCTCTACGTCTTTCGGCCATTCAGGTGGGAGACGTTGGAGTATGGTACTAGCTAAACCACATTCAACAGTAAGCGTGTAAGCTTAGGTAGTGATTCAACAACGAAAACGTAGTAAATAACATGCTGTTGTAGTTGCATGCATCAACAACACTTGCTCAACATCAAGGGATCCTCTGGAGTAGGTCTTTATTTAACTTGTATTATAATGTTAAATTGTATGTGGAAATGTGATGTTTGTAGAATCTTCCCCTGTAGAGTGACTTGAATATGATCAACTGAATATACAATTTGTATGATGTAAACGTAGGTTAAGCACAGTTGATTAGTTAGTCATATGTGTGGCATGGTCATGGACATTGATTGAGAAGCATTGTGGAATAGTTTATACACAATTTCTCAATTTTATATGCAACCATCCCAAATTTAACAAAAGAAAAAGAAAGAAACCATCCCAACATTAGTTAAAAAATCAGAGATATTTATGAGTAGTCGAAACCAACTTCGTTGACTCATGAAATCGACTAAGATCAAGCTGTGGGTTCGGCGTGAGGGGGCGCTTAATGTGAGCGTGATCACATTTGCTCCAATGAAATCGACTAAGATATCTCAATGCCTAAGACTGGAAATGAGTCGAGTCAAGTCGGTATTGTAGTACCTACTCGACTTCATAAGTTAACGAGTATGTAGTGCAAGGCTAAACTCGTTTGTTACCAGATGCAAAATGAAAAATATAAGCTTATTTTAACAAGAAAAATGAATAGTTGGTATATTTGAAACATCAATAAATTATATAAACCTTAATTATTTGAAATATCAATAATAAAGTTTACAAAACTTAAATATAGACAATTATTTTATTTGATAGTTTATTAGAGGATCGGGTAGATATCGAGCAAGTCGGGTATTTCAAGCAAGCACAACGTTAAGATTGTACCCTACTCCTTAAGGTATATTGAGTCGAGTGCTCGAGCGGGCTACGAGTTACCCGGCTTGTTTCGAGCGCTCAATGCCTATGAGGAGGATGGCAAGGAGTCCATTAAAACACCTTGCACAGGGTAATTAAGACTTGAGAGAGCAGGCAATTTGAACTTGCATGGTGAGTTTGTTCACAAAATCCAATGGGTAAAATTAACTAAATAACCACTTTATGCCATATATATTCATTACTAACATTCAAGAAATATTTGTTCAATTGAACTAACTAATCCTCTCAACAATATCATCTACTACCAGCATAGAAGTTGAGAGAGCTATTGATCAACTCCTATGGTGCCGAGATGAAAGCATATCCATTCCAGTATAGGCTTTCTTGCTTGCAGCTTTATATACTGCCTCTTCGGGAACCATTGGTGATTGGCAAAACAGCAATGACACGGATGGTCTTACAGCATCTTACTTCTTTTCGCCATGAAGATCAGCGACGCCAAGATGTCTTGAATTTATAAGGGGGTTTATAATTGTAACGGTTTACTGAATGTATTATAAGCCGAAGTATGTTCACGTTCCCATCATGCTACATATAATCATCACTGAGGAGATATGAAAAGGCCTCCCAGCAATGAAATAACAGAGAGGGGCACAGACTTGTAGATCAAAGGTTCATGAATTGATGGGAGAAACACAGAGAACTATGTAACTTTTTGCTTTAACTAACAATGTGTAAATAGCATAACAGGGAATGTGGACTGCGGCCATGCAGAAATACCTGAAAACGAAAACAAAACCGTTCCTATATAATTGATCCAAGCATAACAATTATACAGACTATTAGAAATTTCAATTAGCAAAAGATGGGGCACAAAAATTTACCAAAAAGGAGCAGCAGGTGTTGACATATCAAGAAAAGGGTATGGCCACCTGAAACAAATTATATGGACTATTAGAAATTTCAATTAGTAGATATGCTGGGGGATTTTCTTTTTTAAACGGTGCATAGAGTTAAGTTATTAATGTCATCTACCATGTAAAACCACAGGCGTGAATGATCCACTGGAAGATCACGTAGGAGCAGCTCCAGAGGACGAAATACCCGAACCGGAACCAGGGAAATGGCTGCCAAATCAAGTTTTAAAAGTATAGTACATAGCATTAGAATATCAGAGGTGAAAAGATTGACATAATGACTGGTGGATGATAATATAAGCCTCTTTCAAAAAGGATTGATATTGTTTGAGATCATAATGTGGAGTAATAATTTAAGTGATCCACACACAACGAAAATTTCTCTTCTGCCTAACCCTATCCTAATAAGGCGAAACCAAACTACCATTTATCAACTAATCAGGTAAGTGTAGTTTCCATGTATACGTAGGAACAATTTACTTAACATCTTACATTGTTCTATCTGTCTGTAGTAACTTCACTATGTATTACATCTATACAGGGGGTGAGTAGACAATCTTCTAATTTCGATGGTTATGTGTTCACTTTATCTAAATGTAGAGTTTCTCTAATAAGAAAAATTGAGGGAACTGGAAATGATGCAGATATGACAATCAAAATATGGAGGGACTCGTTCTCCTTCATTTCACTATTAACTTTATTACCTCTGAGACCCTGACTCACTGAGTGAATTACTGAACAGGCATGATCAACAATGGTGTATCATAATGTAAAGCATGACTGAAACAAAAGTGCTGGAATCTTACAAGGTTATTCAGAGAAGTGTCCAGGAGAAGAAAAATCGCGTTTACTGAATGCATGCTGCAACTCAACTGTCAAACAAAACAAAGATGCTTCAATCAATCAAACTATGGGACGTGTGCACTTATTTGAGGCACATCCGGAAGAAAACGAAACAACCAAAATCATAGGCAGATATGTTCATTGTATCACCACTCTAAAAAAGTGTAGAGTGAACATTTTCTAGATAGAGTTGATATCAATGATCAATCATTGCACGAAACAGAAGTAAAAATATAGGATTAAACTTTAGAGTATAGGTCGTCTCAATTTGAAAATATTGTCATCGGTAACAGGAGATCCTACCACATCCACTTGAAGATGTGCACTTGATAGAAATGGGACGATGACGCTCCAAAACGTAACGTCAGTCAAGACGACAGCACCTGCACAAGTCTATTAAGTGATATCATGAGAATAAATATGCTCGAAAAACATCACAACTTCAAATTTTAACTGATGCAGGTAAGAAGTAGTAGGCTACAATATAATAATAACAAAATAGAAGACCTGTAATATGAAATTGATTTTCATACCAAAAAGGTTAGAGTAAGTGCTATTATTAGTGCATGATTACTATTGACATACTATTTGTCAGATGTCACGAATTCTTTAATAAATAAAAGACCCTATCAAAGAAAGTGCAAATTTTCATGAACAATTGCAGAGAGCTTCAACTAATTCTCCGCAGTCAGTTAGAGATAATTGTACAGACACAATAAAGTCACTAAAATGCATATATAAATTGATTCGAATATGGAAGATAACCGAACAAATAAGGAAGTTCCTACTGTCAAATTCATACCAAACTTCCAATTGAGTAAGTACCCCTATATATATCACTTGCTAGTTATGACATTTCCAGCTGGAGCACTTGTCATACATATTAGTGTTTTAAAACTGAAAATCAGAAGTTCCAAATATGAGAGTGCAAGCCTATATAGTCTCTTCTCCTGGATGAGAGCAAATAAAGCTTCTAGAAACATCAAGGAACAATGTTTTGCATATGCTAACAAGATTCGGGCTAAATCAAGAAAAAGTAATTGACAACAACCTGATATAAAGTCTGCATAACGTATCCCCAGTAACAAGCTCTTTCTTTATTTTCTTCATCGAGTTGGCTTTGCAGGTTTCGTTTAAAGCAACTGTTTCCTCCTTCCACTCCATTTCCAAAACTCGAAATGTTATTCTGTTCCACATCATCTTTTAACAAGTCTTCTGTATCTTCAAACTCATCTAGACGATCTTTCTTGTTAGTGTAGTACAACACACAACCATGAGCAGATATAACAGTTCCTACCTGATCATTACATCAACGAAACAAACAAGGATATTCATTACTATTACCGTTGCAGGATCTTGTGTGCTCTGTCGCAAAGCTTTCATTGAGCAGATTTTATGATCATGTGAAGTTCTAAATGATAAAGTAGAGACAAAGTTTGAAGCTTTACCGCAAAATAAATAATGACCAAAGTGAAAGTCCACCTGCAAATAAACAACCAAACCAGTAAACTTCCATTAGAAGATCATATGGTAAATTAGATCATCATCTCCCCACCCACCTACCCACCCCTACCCCCACCCCCACCCCATGTCCATTTTCTTTCCCTTCTTTCTCCATCATTTTTTAATTATAGTAAGATCATTTGATTACCAAAAACAATCAATAATGTAATCTTGATCTTTTCCTAAAGTTCATACAATCATACACAAGATAACCAAGTAAAATGAGAGAATTTATCCAAATCAACATCAACCCCAATGTCTTTGAAAGGCTTCTGTCTATGTGGGATAAGGGGGTCGAATAATACTCAACCCAAACCTATTTCCAAAGTGACTCAATACTGAAGCGAAATCACTATCTACGACTTCATAATAGATAAAAAGTGCAAACACGATCATACCATCACTAAAGCACCGGATCCAAGAACTTACTCAGTATAATAGAGGAAAATGGAGAGACCCCATTCTTGAATATCCCAAGCCAAGAATCCACAAAGAACCAGAAGAGCAAAGATCCTGAATCCAAGGAGCCAAGCTGGATGCAACCCTTTACAACAACTACTCCACAAATCAGAATAACTAACATGCCCTCCATAACTCAAATACTCATCATCAACTTGTACACCACTAGAAACTAGTAAGCTCTCATTCTTGTTATTGCTACTTTTTGTTGCATTTCTTGCTTCACTTACTCTCAACCTTAAGGCATATAATGCACCAAAAACAGACAAAACTACTATACTGAAACAAATAGAATCATACCAATGTATTTCAAGACCCATTAAAAATAAACTATTTGATATTATTATTATTATTATTATTATTATTATTATTATTATTATTATTATTAAGAAAAGCCCTTTTGCTTAATAATCTGCAAAAGGACTAAGATGATGAGCTCCAATAAAAGAAAATATTTATGGACTTTTCATCTTTTCGTGCTTATTGTCTATATTCTTACAGAAGTTCCGTGTCGAAAGTGGGTTGTCGGAAATTGGATCACGTTGGAGTACTAATTAGTACATTAGTACTCCCTCCAATTCAAAAAGAGTGTAGTTTTAGATATCTCTAAAATATTCAAAAATAGTGTAGTTTTACATATTTCAATGTAAAATATACCACTCTTTCCCTTAATACCCCTATTTGCATAAAAAGACTCAAATCAAATAATGATTGTCTCATACTTAATTGGATAAATGGAGTACTAATGATTGCTTTTATAGGGGTAGAGATAGAAATTTTGAGTGCATTAAATATTTCTTAATTTATGTGAAATCTCTAAAACTACACTCTTTTTGAATTGGAGGGAGTAATTAGGTAATTAACCATAAGATGTTCATTTAACTTCTAATGTAATACTAATATAATTTATTATTAGGTATGCAAGATCCTATGTCCTCTGTAATTTACTAAACACGTTTAATTGCTTAAAATAATTGTATATTTTGTTTTATAAACATCGAGTTATTATGTAATAACATGATATATAATATATGTATATATTATTATATAAAATCGCCTAAAAAATAGATTAAAGTATAAAATGTAAAGTGATTAAACAATGATATGCTAGAAATTGTGATTAAGATTGGTCCAATCGGATCGACATGTTTTTGTGACAAGTAGGTGAAGTAATAGGAAGGAATCTGAGTCACAAATTTGAAGTAATCGAACTAAACAAGTAAGCAGGTCCACAAACGGCCATTTTGGGCAGGCTTCAAACTGACTTCTATTAATTATAATCAATAATAAAATATTATCACATGTCGGTAGGAAATGTTTAATTTATGCTTTACTTCAGCCACGAGAATATGTTAAGTACTACCTCCGTTCCTAAAAAATTGTCATATTTTGACTTTTATTGGTCAAATATAACAAAATTTGATAAAAAATATTCTCATTAGACGATAAGAAATAATATAGCCTTGTGAGACCTTGTTAGATTCGTCTCAATATATATTTTTGAAATATCAATTTTTTATCATTTTTTCGCATGTAGAATAATAGATATTTACGTTTTAAATCATGTTTTGTTGACCACCAAAAGTCAAAATGTGACAATCATTTAGGGATGAAGGGAGTAGTATTTTACTTCGACATTATAGTTCTATTACAAATTTTTAACGACTATTATGAAAATTATTTAATTGTATAAATATTAATTTGTAATTTATTTTAAAAAAATCTTAATAGAAAAATTCTTTAATAGGACCATAATTGATCTGCTATTTTATTGTCTTTCGCAATTTCGCCAGAAAAAATTCAAGACTTATGCACTACTATCATCGATGCTATCTAGTCGAGTCCAAGTCGGTACCAAGATAACTATTCCGTTGTTTTAGAGCTGGATATTGAAGTGCGTCCCGATGCTAGATGGTCAACTATCAAGTCATGGTCAAGTATCGAGCAGATACCAAGTCATCTTGGGCTTTATACATATAAATGTGTAATAAGCGACTTTATGCATAGAAATGTGGAACAAGTCATAGACGAGCCCATTTCAACGGGTAGCTGGTGCATGTATTATATTTTCGGATATCAAAAAATTGTTTATACCCAAGTTCGACTCGATAACCAATAGAGCGGATAATCGAATTGGATTTCGGATGGAGTACCCAGTTACCTCATGAGTTGACACGCTTAACTTCTCCTATGACTCTATGAGTCCTGTATCAATGATAAGCCCAGTTGTGGATAAACAAGTTATGTATAAAGCTCAAGATGACCTGGTATCCATTCGATACTTGACCATGACTTGATAGTTGATCGTCTGGCATTGGGAGGCACTTCAATATCCAGCTCTGAAACAACGGAATAATTATCTTGTTACCGGCTTGGACTCGACTAGATAGCATTGATGTTAGTAGTGCGTAACAGCGTAAGTCTTGAATTGTTTCTGATGAAAGACAAATAAAATAGCAGATCGATTATGGTTCTACTAAAGATTTTTTCTTCCGAATTCTTGCCAATTCTGAAACCAAACTGATGTGTTGTGATTTGTGCATAGTCAACGAAGATGTCACAACTTCTCTCATGTCACCTCACCTCAACTAAAGCCTTTTTCACGAGCATATTTCATGCACCACAAATTAACAATTACTTGTCTAATTCTTCACATTTCATCATCTGTTTGTTTTCTTGGAGTTACTAAGCTCAGTTGTCACATTGTAGAGATAGATACATTTTGTAATCACTACAAATTGACCTTATATGTCTCCCACTTCTCAAGCTCAATGCATTCAACACCACACCATTCAAACATCCCCTTCAATGATCATAGCCCCAGAACCGAAGCTGCTACAGCCTATAGGCGCTTGTTAACGCTAGTAAGTAGCAACGCTGATTGTGAGTTCGGATACACCAGAGTTGCAATACATTCAATTCTCTAAGTTGCTTACAAAATGAAGAAAGTCGATGTGTTCCTTGCCTCAGACACTTCCTCTAACGACTAACGCTCAAAAAGCAATTAATTATATTTTTATTATATGGACAGAAAAACAAGCAGAGGTATACAACAAGGACTTTGAAGGTAGAGTAACAGAACAATAACTTTACATCAATAAGACCTAATGAAATGGCAAACAGGGAAAAGTAAAAGTAGAGAACACTAACAGACTTCACTTATTTGGAACGGACATCAGTTGATTCTTTTAGTTATTTCACTTATTTGGATTATGGGGACTAATCGTCCCCAAGTGAGATTGCCTCACATCTCCAGTCCTCGGACTGTATGGACCTCTTCTAGGGGAAAGGGGGCTTCGCTCTTCTCCACCCCTAAGTTCATTGATCCGAGGGCTGTATGGTTTCACTGAAAGCCGTGGACTTTGAAGCAGTTTCGGGTCTCTTGCAGGAGTGGCTGTAGAACTTGTGACCTTAGGACTACAAATCATGTGTTTGACCTCTCCTCGGCTTCTGGTGATGGCCTCATCGAAAATTTCTCCCCCATCAGCGAAGGAAGGCCTACTTCCTACTTCATGCTCCTGCCAATTGAGTAACAAGCAATAACCGACGGAAAAGAATAGATTAGTATAATAGAACGAAAGAGATATGCGACATTCTAAAACAGAAAATATAAACTTGAACTTGACTAGGTGTGTGCACATATACAGAGAAGTATACCGTTGAAATTAGATTGAATGGCAATGCTGGTGCCTCCTCATATTCTGCGGCATCTAAATCCTGGAGGTGCGCCCCTTTGAAAAACTTGGGTAGCACATATTGTCTTACAGGGACCAAAAGCATGATCAAGAGAGGGAACAAGACCCCTGCCAATGGAACCCATGTAATACCAAAACAAAGTAACAAATATGTTGTCTGAAAAATTGTAAACAACGCAATCGTCTTGAATGGTACAGTCTCTACAAATACTGCATGGTAGTCCTCTAGAACTCTGAAAAAGAACCCAATCAATTCATAAATTTTTATCGAAGCCCAAGTTTCGTAATGATTAATCAATCAAACATGTTGTGTTGGTAAGCTTACTTGTATCTTTTGCTTGGCGCGGTGAATACTAATAGTATCCTTTCCCAGAACTGATTACCAGGTAAACTTTCGATCGCCATAAAAGTGAAATATCCCCAGAGCACTGATGTGGGGATCATCCTCAGAACTGGCATGGCGGCAACACAGCATCCTACCATTGTGGATTGAAGTAAGTTACTGACACGCTGCTCTTTGACTTCAACAGGCAGCAAATCATCAATCTCCTTCCCAACGTCAAACACCGTCTCATCAACTGGAGCACCAATGTTACCTCCCATGCTGGATGCTAACTGGACTGTTGATTCTTTCAACTCCTTTAGTCCCTGAATTTTGTCAAAATGTTCAATGTAATGATGATCCTGAAGTCTAGTATCAATTATAATGTGCAACTTTTAATCAATTGAAATTTTCTCTGTAAAATTCAAATAGTAACCCATAACTTAGCAACACATATAGCTAGATTTTGACATATCATACGAAATTCGAAATTATTGAGATGTTATGGTACACCAATTTTGCATGCTCTTCGACTTTAGCTTTGCAGTGCCTTATAATAAATTATCAACAAATCATAATGACCACATACTTGAGGAGCTAATGGTTGCTGCTGATATATCAACGGTGTCTGCATTTTCTGATACGCTTCTTGCATATTTCCATACAATTGCCCCAAACTCAATTTATTTTCAATACTCTCTCGAGCTGTAGCAACTAACCGGTTTCGAAGCAACTGCATGACGATAAAGTAACTGTTTAGGATTCAGGAGTAGCTGCACTCAGTGCATCTGAAATGTATTCTTCTATAGAGAAGACAACGGGGGAGAGGGTGTTGAATAACCTGGTGCTTGAGGGTAGCCAGACTCTTGGTATGCATTGGAGATTGGGGGATGACACCATTCGACGGAGGAATACCAAGAAGACCACATATTAATGTCTGCAATATGAAAATAACATATATTACTAGAACTTTACTGCAAAGTTATTCGATAAATTGAGAGAGGTAATGCAGCTAAAATCACAATGAGTTTTAATAAGTTCACCATACCAAGAATCCTAATAGCAGTAAATCATAGTGAAAAGAAGGAGGTTTTCGCAAATTGAATTCTTTCTGCTGAGCCAGTTGAGATGCCACACTGTGATCAAAATAGTACAGTACTGCGATCATTGTTGCAGGAACAAAAGCTCCAACTATGTAAATAACAGGTACATCGAGCATCTCCTGTCAAATTTCGTCAGATATCATCAATTTCATTTACCAACAAATAAGTACAATCGATGGTTGAAGTCCGTTGTAGGATATGCAGCTTGCAACAAACCTTAACAACTGTCCAATTTTGATAGGCACCGGGCGACCATGGATTTGGGCTGAATAAGCGTTGAGGGATCCCTTTTGGAACACTTCCAGATGGTATGTAGGAAATTGCTGTCCAGACTACAACCATAAGAGGCACACCATAGTCGGCTATAAGGCTTCTAAGTGAACCTGAGATAGAAAGACAGATACTCAAAATTAACTATATATAAATATGCAACGTTCATCCAAAAACTGAATTGTGCCATCCATGATTACTTACCAGTGCCATAACGCCATGACCTCGCAGTTCGGCTTTTTAATGCAGTCAGAAGTAAGCCAAATGACAGAACCAAGGCAAACATACCGTTAGCAAACCTCCATGAAGGAATAAACTCAGGCAAGCTCGTGTTCTCTCTTTCCGGGACACGGAACTCCTCAACAAGTCCCTAAACAAGCAGCATACCACATGCCAAAGAATATTTAGTTCCTAAATTGCACTAAAATGCCAAGAAAAAAATCACAAAGAGTTATACTTTGATGGCTTGCTGCATGAAGAGCATTGCAATAAGCAATCCAAATAATTCTCCAGCCACACGGGTGAAACGATTGATGAACGAGCAAGCTCCTAAGACAGCCAACAGAAGCAACAATGCAGAGGTCCACACACATACCCTGAATAACATATCAAAGCATTTAACTCCAGAGTCCTGTAACATAATATCGAGTCAAAGCACGGAATTATTACTGAATATTGGACCTGACTTACCATCCACTCCATGCAAGAAACAGACCACGACCCAAATCAGCTCTCTGTTTAGCAAAATCATACATGAAAGTGTACATTACGACAGTTGGTTCGGCAACACCTAGGATTAATAATGGTTGACCTCCAATAATTGAATGTATGATTCCACACATTGCAGTGGATGCTAGAGTTTGAACTGCTGTCAAAACTCCATCTGATTTGGCATAAAATTATAATAAATTCCCACAAAAAAACAATATTAATCAAAGAACTAAAATCTTTACTACAATATTAAATTTATTAGTCCACCTGTACTCCTCTCTAGCTGTTCACCAAATGAGATCACTGGGATTGCAGAAGCAAAGAATATATATGTAGTTGGAGCCAATATCCTGCAAAGTAATACTCATAATCCACCATTAGTTCTTAAATGATAATATTAAAAAGAATCAATATTAACGTACTTCCATAATCTCGACAGAAGGTAATGTCTAACGTGAACACAAAAATGTAACAGATAATCCCACTCGTATTTCATATCAAGATATTAATTAATTCGCACATTTCAAGAAACATGGTCCCATAAAAATAAAAGATGACCAAACACAATAAATTGGAGGGGGGGGGGGGGGGGGGGGGGTACCTGAAGCCAGCTTTGAGTCCACCAGTCCAATCCTGTTTGTAACAAAGCAACCTCCCTTTGACATCATTACTTATCCCACGAAATGGTACAAAAGATTCTTCCATCTTCCTCTTCAATCTGCTTAAACCTCCTCCTTACTTAACTATTATATAATTCTTTCTTAATTGTCTTCAACAGAAAATAATTTCAAGAACTAAATTAACGGGGAAAAAATTCATTCCAAGAACTATATATGATGATATTGTTGAATTTACATGATTTTGACAAGAGGGTATTAGTATCTTGGTCAAGATTCTTGAAAGAAGAAAAGTTTTTGTGTGAATTGTGATAGATAATGGAACAAAATCTACATGAAAAAGTGTAATTGTAAATGGAATATACGAAATTCGAAGTTCAAGAAAATTGAGTAGTTTTACATATAGAATGAAGAGTTTACATAATATAGTACGTAGACTTTCAAGATTTCAAGAAAGGATTGAATGAAGAGTGAAGCTTTGGTTTGTTACGTACAATCGTATCTGCTGGCGCGCTCACTGGCTAAGTGTAGGAGGAAATCGTGAACTATTTATAGACCTTAACATACTTCCGAAAAATATGTTGTGTACTTGTGTCCATACCATTTCCCTACCCTATTAATACTTCACGAGACTTGTCTAGCGTAATTTACTGGTTCACATGATATGTAAGTTGTTATGTCACCCAAAGATCTATCAGTATGCCCTCAACGAGTAGCGACTGCGGATCTTCTGTTTGAGAGAAGAAAAAAGTTTATAAGTAATGTAATTATTAAGATTGATTATTTATTAGTTATTATTAGTAGTGTAAATGGTCTCATAAAATTGAATGTTGTGTAGTAGTACATTGATTATTTATTGGTAGTGTAATTATTAAGAATGTATGGAATTTTTTCTAAATCAATATATAATAGTTTATAATATAAACCATATCAATTTCTTGATCGTTTTTATATCTATGATATTATGCTAAGAATTTTCATCCAACAATCAAAATCAATTGTCAATAGATAAAATAACACTTTACCAAAAATCATATCTAATGCTTTCACTTAATCAAGAATGTAGATTTATATATGAAGGAGGAGTTCATTGACAATAATAATACTCCCCGTCCCTAAAAGATTGTCACATTTTGACTTTTGTTGGTCAACAAAACACAATTTAAAAAGTAAATATCTCTTATTCTACATGTGAAAAAATTATAAAAAATTGATATTTCAAAAATATATATTAAGACGAATCTAACAAGATCTCATAAGACTATATTATATCCTGTCGTTTAATGGGAACTCATGATCAAATTTTGTAATATTTGACCAACAAAAGTCAAAATGTGACAATCTTTTAGTCCGTCGAGTAATAATCAATAATCTTGAGCATATTTTTCCATATACTTTTTTAATTTAATAATATATTAATACCATTATTAAACACATCAAATAGAAGATATGTATGCATTAAAAATTCTATTATTAAGAAAGTATATTAGAATAACATATAATTATGATTAATAATAGTTTTTAAAGTAATTAATTAAAGATAGATCTTATCAATTACATTTAATGACGATGGTGACATTTCCTTTCATAGCTCATGTTGATGGATTACAAACAATTATTGTTTGTAATTTAGCAGTAAATAGTTATGCAGATGACGTTTATGCAAAGCTGTTGTTGCATCTATACTTTCTATCTTTATTACTACTTTCCATGGTGGAGGACTGGCTGCCGAGTACTACTATAGGAAAGGAGAAAGAGGCCCATACAAGACATAACTTAATTCTAAAGTCACCAACTCATTTTGATTTTCAGCAATTTTTTTATTCGAGTCTTAAACGTATTAAATAATGTAAGATTTGTCATATTTATCAAAATTCCATCAAGTAATCGCGATTAAACCTCGTACAAGTCGAGGATATGAAATGTGTAATAACTAATAAGTGCATAACACATCCTAACCCTTAATCAGAAGGAAAAAAAGAACGATAAAAGATCAACAACCATTTAGTGCCTCTAAATTCTTTATTAATATAAAATAGGTAAAGAATAAAAAACTCAGTACAGGTGTACAGTAAAATCTCTACAAATTAATCTCATGAAACCACCATCATATCTTAAAGTTAGTTTAAGTGTATTTTATACTTTAATTTTTAAATAGAGTTTTATTTTTTGTATAAAAGTTTAAATCAATGTTAACAAGAGTACAAGACCAAGCTAAGTAATACTCAGAATTGGATACAACTTCTCCTTCAAATTAAAATGTGCGCATTACAAAATTAAACCCAAAAAGTAATTTGTCCTTGACATTAAAATAAATAAATTGTCTGCTCTTGTTTGAAAATATTTTGCAATTAATTACAATCTCATCAAATGATGGACCACTTTGTTATTAATAACCTAGTATCCATTTCGATTATTAGTACTACAAAAAGAACTTTTTAGGTGAATTAATAAAGGTAGCTTAATCATTATCTTAAAGTTATTAGAGATTCAGCATAATTAAGAAATATGCCCCTCTATAAAAGTGAAATTCTTTATAATATATTTTTAATTATAAGTTAGTTATATCCAAATTTATTAATGACCATATATCTCCTCCTGTCAATAAGTAAAAACGCTACAAAAAAAAATGAATTTTTATGATAACAAATCACGAATCGGTTATAATTGTACATAAAATTAGTCATCAAATTGCTAATGTGACGGATATAATATAATTGTAGTGTTACGTTGTACATTTTATCAATTAGCTAGCATAAATACTCATAAATTATTGAGGTCAATGAAGTTGAAAAAAGCTTTGGTGAAAGATGCACGAATTATGTCGAGCGACGTCAAATCGTCGACTAAATATAAGAGGCACACTATTTGGCTGTTTGCTATCCTTTTCTACTACACGACGTCAAATTCAACCAAATTAAGTAAAGATGATGTTTTATTGTGCAATTTGAAGTATATTTATAATATCATCGGATAAGAATGACATATATACATTGTTTACAAGAATAATTTACAATTTGATTTAGCCGTCTCTTCGCCCGACAGATTGTAAATCAAGGAATGTATCCTAGTAACAGTCATATAAGGAAGAGAATGCCTAACGGGATACATACGAATAGGGAGATTAAACCTCATTACCGAAATAAATAAAATTTTGTAACAAAATAGAAAAAGATATTAAATAATGTCATAATAAAAGTGTAAAACAAATTAAAGCACTCATAAATAATTCAAAGATGATGGCCTACATGCCATGAAAATAAAATGATAGCAATACCAACAACCAAACGGAAAGCAAATGAATGCAAGAGACACTAACCTTTTTTTCTTTCTAAATGGTCATATAATGTATAAAAATTCATTCAATTTACATACTTTAAATAAATAAATATATATAAGTATTACTTTACTACTTTAGGATGAAAAACTATATATGGGATACTTTTTATCTCTCCACTTGCCAAACAGCACTATATCACATTATTATTTTAACACCAATTAAGGAAGACAAATATAAAAAACAGAACTTCATTGAAATTGGAGTTGTTTGATCAATGTATATGATGATTATATCACTTCATTTGGACCTTGCCCCACAAGGCATTATATTATATATGCTGAATTGACATTTGCCTACTAATTAGAAATGTGAACAAAAATAATTTTATGTTAATTTTGTTCTTAGTTCTTACTACTTCATATTATGTATGATGGAGATACAAGAAGTTTGAAACAAAATTCAACTATCTTTATTATTATTGTATAATTATATAATACTCCCTCCGTTCTTAAAAAATTGTCACATTTTGACTTTTGTTAGTCAAACATTACAAAATTTGATCATGAATTCTCATTAAACGATAAGAAATAATATAGTCTTGTGGGACCTTGTTAGATTCGCCTTAATATATATTTTTGAAATATTAACTTTTTATAATTTTTTCTCATATAGAATTATAGATATTTATGTTTTAAATCGTGTTTTGTTGACCACTAAAAATCAAAATGTGACAATTTTTTAGAGACGGGAGATTACATGATTTGCAAATTATAAGGGAATTGAATCTGTAATAAATTTAAGGGTTAATGGCAAGGATGATCACCTATGTTTGCCATATGTTACCAGTCGATCACCTATGATTTAAAATGTTCCAGTCGATCACCTATGATTTAAAATGTTCCAGTCGATCACCCAGTCCGTTAACTTCCGTTAAATATTTGTCATGTGAGTTGCATGTGACATTTTTGGAAGTTCACATAAATTTCGGGGGCATTTTTGTAATTTCACACGATAGATTGTTTGAAATACATTGTAATTTCACACCCTAAAGTTAGTGTGAATTTCTTAAAGTACCCCCACAAATTTCACATGTAACTCACATGACCAATATTTAACGGAGTTAAACGGAAATTTTAACGGAGTGACCAACTGAGATACTCTTTAAATCATAGATGATCGACTGAAACATTTTAAATCATAGTTGATCGACTGGTAATATATGGCAAACATAGGTGATCATCCCTGTCATTAACCCTAAATTTAAATATGTATGTTAGGACATCAAATTATTCAAATAATTCATGTGCAACAAAACAATGACCTTATTAGAACAGATTTATCTCTCATTTAGCTGAATAAAATTATTCTATGCATATATTATTACATGGAAATGAAGCGAGCTTCACATATTTATTCAAAGATGTACAAATACATTGGGAACTTTCAATGTGGGATATTTTCTCACATTCCTCCTTTATCCATTTCATATCCAACTTTGCATTAAGTATTTCAACAACGGAGGACATCCATCAAAACTGAAAAAAAAAAAAAGTTCACTCCGATTTAGTGATAATTATTGCTTAATTTCGTTGGGACTATTAATTTATCAAAATAATTGATTATCTCAATTGAATCTAGACATGATTTGACTTAATATATTTGATATAATCAATTATTTCGACAGATTAATCTAAAATAAAGTAAGCACGTATATAATAGAATCATGTGTAAAGACTATGGATTATTGGCAAGCTTGGCAGGGTTAGACTAGAAAACGAATTATTATTATCCACCAAGAACATCTTAAAGAAAGAAAAGGCCAACAATCAATTCAAGATGCTTTAATTTGGACGGATTATTACTTTTGTTTTGGTCCAATGAGGGATTATACATATATTAGCATTAAATAAAATAACTTTTCAAGTGAGTTATATATGTTCATTTTGTTGACAATGATGGCAAGTTGGCAACTCAATAATAAGGTTAATAATGTAGTTGTCCTCATGCATGAATGCATTATTACATCTATACATTCCACTGGTAAGAGCATCTGCATCAGCTCCGCTGTAAATTATAATAAGATTTAAAATTATTGACTCCCTATAAATTATTCACTCACCCTCAAATATATATCATTTTTATTTTATAGTTATAATTATTATGATTTAGTTAATTGTGAATAATAAGAGATTTGCTAAAGAATAATTAATCTCAAAAAAATAATAATTGGAAGTGAATTATAGAAAAAAGTTTAAGAAAGTTGATGTACATGCTATAAGAAAATAAAAGAAAGTATGAAAAAGAACAATAATTAAGGGAGATGCTCATTATTGTAGTGACAAAATTTAAGGAGACGTCGATCTCCGTTTCTCTAAAAAGAATTGAGATATGTGTATATAATTATAAGTTATTTAGACAAAAGAAAGTAATACTCTAAACAGAAGGTAATTAGATAGTCTAATAGAAAAGCCTTTGAAACATGTATATATAATTATAAGTTATTTAGATAAAAAAGAAAATATAGTACTCTTAATAGAAGGTAATTAATATTTTAGTAGAAAAGACGGTAATTAATAGTTTAGTAAAAAAGTCTTTTGTTGGTGACGAGAACGTCTGGATTCAAAACCCCCTTATCACTAATTATAAAAAAGAATATAGGACTCGAGTAGTGAAATTTTTCACTAAAAGTTAGTTTAAATTTTTGTGATCGCTTTCAATATTAGTTGACTAATGCAAACAACACATTGGTTTATATGTGAACAATATTATTGATCCCACATACTTGTTAATGGTATTGTTCAATTATTATATTTCAAAATGTCTCATTTGCTTATTATTTCAAACATATGGAGTAAAATACATTTTCTATAAAAATAAAATACTCCCTCCATCCCTATTTAATAGACCCGTTTTGACTTTTTAGGTCAAACTTCGAAAGTTTTGACCGTAAATTGTTATTAATCGATAAGAGATAAAATAGTCATATGAGATCTTGTTAGATTCGTCTCGATACATATTTTTGAAATATCAAGTTCTTATAATTTTTAGACATATAAAATTAAAAATATTTACGTTTTAAATTATGTCTCGGAGACCGTGAAAAAGTAAATGAGACTATTATTTAGGGATGGAGGGAGTAATTATTTGTGAAGGAATTGTAAGATAAATCAGAAAAAGAATGCCAGTGAACTTGAAGCGAACATAAATTAAATAATTGCTAGCTCAATAAGTTGAACATAATAAGAGTTTCTATGCTCAATGAAGTTTACTAGTACGTGAAAAGATTGGGTGCATCAATAATTCGGTGCATCAGGTGCATCAGGTACCCATTTAAAGGTTTCACGTGGGTACCGTACCCACTTGAAACTTCATCATTGGTACTTGTACCCAAATTGTACTATAACAATGGTACAATACCACATATTTATCAATCCAAAATAAATATGTGGTATTGTACCATTGTTATAGTACAATTTGGGTACAAGTACCACTGATGAAGTTTCAAGTGGGTACAGTACCCACGTAAAACCTTTAAATGGGTACCTGATGCACCGAATTATTGATGCACCGAATCCGGACTCTACTAGTACATATCCAGAAGTGACTGGAGAAAATAAATAGCCTATTTTCTGCCTCTAACATAGCTTTCTACTATGTCAAAAAGCTATGTCCTATTTCCTACAAAATTCAACATTAGTTTTCACGTTTTAGTATGTCTTTTTCCTCACTACAGTCTTTTTGGCATCTTTCTTAGTTGCTGCAGCTAATCCTGACGCTGAAACTCCCACAATAGCTTGCGGTAAATCCTTTAAACTGCATAGCATGCATGCACATGTTTAGCAGATAAATTTCCATTGAAGGCGTTCATAAGCTAGAAAACCAACAATATAACGACAAATTATGATCTAGATTTTGATTTACCTTGGCACACAGATAAAAAGGACAATTACTGCAAGTCCGATAAAAAGAGGATAGACAGGAGCCGGTGTCAATTCCTGCAGAAAATAGAAATGCAATTATAAAATGTAACTGGCTGTATTAAGCAACTCTGCAACTCGTTAAGCTGCCAATTCTTAGAATGCATTAGTAGAGACAAAAAAGTTCTGACTACATTGCATAGAAACATAGAATGGTTTCTGACTATATGTTAGTATAACATAAACAAGTAAGTACCAGTTTCTGGTGATCCTCATCAATGCTGTATTTTAATGGTCCTACGTGGATCTTGGTGCTTCGCTCCAAGTCAACCTCAATGACCTCAGATTCAAATCTGTGGTTCGCTGATGGTAGAGAAGATCGCAACTGCAAAAGATGCTTGGCCCGAGGCAGGTCCTTCACCTGAAAGAACTTCGACAAAGGCAGCGGGAACACGGATATAACCCTAGATGGGTCAACAACCGATCTGATCTCCACTTTGAGATGCGAACTTAGCTCTTTGGTGATCTTACCCTCGACCCAACCACTTAGGATAGTCTTCTCTGGTTGTTCAAACACAACAAAATCTAATCCCTTGATATCCGTTGATCCAACCTGAAGGGGAATATATAAAAAGAACTAGACAGTTACAATGTGTACCCTGTAAAATGGCTGGAGTATATAAATGGTATTAATCCCAACTTTTATCACAAAAGGTAAGTCACAAATTAATCATCTCAAGTAATCGACATATATCAAATAGATGCAATATTTCTTAGCAACTCTAAAGATGAAAAAGCGAGCACTGAAATTTACATTTTTATTAATTTTATCCGTGATAACTGTCATTTGTCGGCTAACAGCTCGGAAAGGTGAAATGGTGGAATAATATATGTAAGGGATGGAGCTTACAGAACTTTAAAATGATGTCCGAAGATTGCGATAACTAACCTCAACTGTCAGACTCTCTGGAGATGCACGCTCGATTCTGTTGTTATTGATATCACCTCTTTTTGATACTTTGATAACATATTTGGTATTTGGGATAAGTCCCCTAAGGCGATAGCTCCCAGAAGAATCAGTTACTGTTTCTTCATAATAGCCTTCAGACTCAGCTCGAGCTTCTACTGGGACACTTTCAGCAGGCTGACCAGATAAGAGTCTAAGGGTACCCATAGCACTGTAAATGGAATGAAGTCAAATATTATATACAAAACAATACCAGCCTAAACATGACCATCATGTACAAACACCGAAAAGTTCAACCATAAGCAATCTTTATGCATTTTTCAATTTAAATATGGTCTTGTCTGACAGAAAGACTTGTCACATGTAAATAATCTGCAAACCAATCACCACAAAAGCTAATTAACTGGAAAATATTGGAGCTGACCATAAAAATACATTATTGGACGGGATCTGGGATATGGTCAGCCAGTCTCTAAAATTATTATTTGTGTGAGGTGGACTAGAATAACCCGGTCGAAGTGATGAGCAAAGCACAAGCAACGATTTACCAAGAGAATGATAAATATGCAGCAAAAAAATTACAGGGCAATTGGTGTACAGGTGGCGTATATGTACTTAATTAAGGACTATACATTGTTCCAGTAAATGACTCACAGAATGCATGACATTTTATAGAAACATTACCTGAAAGCTACACGAGTTGCATGAAAGACGACCTCCTTGGATTCCCCAGAACCAAGTTCGATTGCCTGTGCTGGAGGAGAGAATGCATACTCCTGCAAAGAAATAGCAATTCTAATTCATGCCCCCTAAAGTATAAAAGATATAAGCATGCAATTGAGCATCCAATGACATATTTACAATTTTCTGAGATTATATGGAGTACTTCAAGATCATTCTACTCTGTTGATGTCTTGGTCTCCTAGACCTTCAAATGTAGAAGTGCCTAAAAGACCATGTTGACCTCTACCACACACTATCACATGCATTATACAGGCATGAAAACCATCATTAAACCATGCAGTACTCACTCCCTAGCATGTAAAAAAAATTAATTTAGATCAAGAAAACATCCCTTCTCCCAGGTATGTAAGGTGAAGAAGACATGCTCAGTTACAAGAGAACAACTCAGCCATGTTGTTAGATAAGCTTGGGTTTACAAAGTCGTGGGAAGATAATCTTAATATAATTCTTTAGAGTTCATAGGTTAGCATTTATTTCACAAGGAATTTTGTCGAAGGACAATACTTTTGTAGGGGAAGGTTAGCCTTGTTTAACGGTGGAAGAATATAAGAAACCTATTGGGTGGCATCTTATTAAGTACCTTCAACAGAGGCCGTAAGTAGAAGCTTCCAGGAAATAAATTATCGAAGGCATATATTCCACCAGCACCAGTGATTGAGTTGTTTCTGTAACCATCTTCGCCACTCAAAGACAAGAGAACAGATGGGAAAGGCTCCTGGGTGTCTTCTTCAGAATACAGGCGCACAGAGATTTGTCCAAGCTTCTCACAAGCAAATGCGTATTTTCCAGTTTGCTTGACATGGAAACCAGGCTGCAAGAAGTGAGAACAAAATTTAGTAATAAACTGAAGATCGCTCTGCAGAGAACCTTCTAAAGTTTGTTAGGATTATTAATTAAAAATGGGCATTTAGTCAGGATTTTGTTTCCATCAAATATTTTCTGCAACCACCTAAAGCTATTCTTATTTGACTTCCATTCTGAATCTACCATGTATTTTGAAGAATGAGTTCTCATTTTTCATAACTAATTCAATGTTAAGGAGTTCCTGTCCAACTTTCATCATGCCATCCTTCCCCTTCTTACCCATCTTTACTATATTGAGACCTATAACAGGAGATTCATCTCACAAGAGTATGTACTATATACCTTTGAGGCCTCAACCCTATATGTGATATCGTCATATAGAGGCCCAGCAACAAACAAGCCGTCAGGTGATGTGGTAGTCTCCAGTGCTACATCTCCTAGCTTAAGTGAAGTACTTTTACTATAATCTGCCGCAATAATTTTTATGTTGACATCAGAGAGCGGGGGAGAAACAGATCCTTCAATGTATAATCCAAGACGACCAGAAAATGGGGGTATTGCTGCTTGGCAACCACTTTCAGTAGATGAGACCTAACAAATAAACCCAGTATATTGATTAAGCTAAATGTATAGAAAGAAACAATCAAACTGGGTTTCCAGAACCACAAACCTGCTGTTGCCTAGGGTAAAACAAAATTCTCTTTTCGCCATCATTACTGAAACCAACAAACTAGATCAGCGCAGGTAACATATTTCAAAAAAAACAGCATAAAAAGGGGATATTGGAAATGACATTAACCATAAACTTAAACTAACAGTATCAATACCTTAGGATAATACATGGGTTAACTACACAGAATTTATTAAGTAGATGCATAATTATCAACTATTTCAAGGAATTTGAACATATAACTTTGGTAGACTTAGTTACAGGTAATAGTTTACATTTGCTGATAATATGACTCGGATATCTACATTGCAAAAGATTAACAGTGCGTCAAAGATAGTCATGGTCTCCCTAGGCTGAGTTCTTTGTGATCTTCTAGTAAAAAAATTATTCTGATAAGCCTTCCTGGAATCTTGGGATGAACATATTGCAGACATCACATGCACAAAAACTCCCAATTATCTGATTTTTAATCTATATGTTCCAATTTCTCGAACATTATTGAAATTTCCAGGAAACTGAATGCCAATCATATTGTATCTCTAAACCCCTTAAAAGATATACATCAAGTTTGAGAAACAACTCGAGAGACATCAGATGAAAGAGTTAGATACAGAAGGATGCCAGCTGCTGAAGTCATTATTGATGTTGGTGTTCCCAATAAAGATAAAACTACATTACATTTGAGATAGTCCATTCTTCAAACTGCTTTTGCCAAGCACTTACAATCATAATAACAGTAAAAAATGAATGACTCAAAATGCTCAAGCAGATAAAAGTTGAGGGATATAAACGGAAAGCTTATCACACAACTGAACTTGCAAGCTGTTAAGGACAACAGACATACCGTAAGTCACGGGGAATAAAAGTTAACTTTTCTCCAGGATTAGCCCATATAGAATATTCATAAGTAGCAGCTGATTGATCATCTCCATCTGGAATGTGGCTTGCAGTTGTACCATCAAGAAATTGACCTTCAACATTTGCAATATCAACTAAAATATCCTCAGGAGCCTCTCCTACTTCTTTGAGCGACTTTGATTCGACATGGATTTGTCCTTTCAGGAGATACTTTTCTGCTTTAAGATAGACAGGCTACAGACACAAAATTGGGAAACCATAAGGCTAAGGGGGAAAAAGAAGCTTGAACTAATGCTTCAGAAAAACATTAGTAAAATCCATGTAATACCTACCGATAAGTAAGATGTATCAATTTTCAGCGATGTGCTTCCAAAGTGTAAACATGAGTTCACGAAATGGAGTTCGTGCACCCCAGAAGACTCCACACATATCTGTTGAGAGCCTTTCTGCAACATCGAATTTACAAATGTCAAACATGAATTTTCCACAAAATGTAGGATGTTTTGAAGATCCATCTAATTTCAATAGACAACCTTAATCTTTAAGTTCACATGAGAACCATCTGATTGTATGAGCTTGGTATCTACTTCATGGCTGGAGATTATATTAACCCAGTAACCTTTTTGGACAAAATTTATTCCTTCAACATCCTCAGCGCCAACATTAACATCAGCAGAGCTCTGCTCCCAGCACCATGTATCATGTTCTGAAACAGTTGTTGGTACCTCATTCTTGACCTATATAATTGTAAGTAATTTAGAATGTAGCATACAGAAAAAGATACGTAAGAAAATAATGTAAAAGAAATGGCACAATACCTCGATCTTGTACCTCCCAGGGAGTACATTGGAAAATAAGAACTCACTCGAATGATCTGACAACCTAATGGTTTCTCTCTCTCTACTTTTCCCATCCAATTTTAAAAGGGAAATAGAAACAGATGAACCACATTTCTCCTTGCAGACAACTGAGCCACGCACATTTACTTGGGCCTACATTTTGATCAAACAAGATGGATCAGGATTTCAGTAATGATATAATCAAGTGTCATATAGGGAAAATGTAGCTGGAAGGTATTTAAAAATCATTAACTGAGAAACAGATGTGAGTAGAAAGTTCACTTTCATATCTCAGATATTCCAAAGAATTACCTGATAAAATTTAAGATCTAGTAATGGACTGCTAACTTTTACATCAATCTGAGGTGGGGAGAATAGAAGACCAGGACCAGCAGTTGCAGGAATAGCAGCTAACCTGTATTCACCTTGCGGGACCTGGGATAAAAGTAAGATTATGCAAGTAACGGTAAAAGCACCAGTGAGTCCTCGTTACAAAAAAAGAGGGGAAAAATAGGAATTAGAAGGGAGACACATGTTAAAGAACTTAATATTTATAAGCAACGGGAAACAAAATCCATGGTGATGGGAATTTGTTAACTCATTTCTAGAATGTAGCTTCCAAAAAAAATTTATGATCCAGTTAATAAAATATGCATATAACAGCAAAATAGTTAACTTGAGTCCTGTGAAAAGGGAAACGTAAATCACAGGTGGATATCATAATTGCCATTTTAAATACTGTACATTCTACTCCATCATATTCATGCAAAGGCAATACTACTAAGCAGTTAGCAGTCATCTAGTGGAAAACAAATCTCATGCTTTCCTGACATTTTCACTTTTTGTATTTAGGGAAAGTAAGTGCCCCTCTTAATAATCATCTTAAAGAATCTAAATTGCTTACAACATTCTTATTGAAAGCAGATAGCATAATATATGGACCTGGAGCCTTACAGCTTAAAGAAGCATTGAACTTCCAAATCTGAGAGCATGACCATGAACACAACTTTCATCCCTAAATTTCTTAATATTTTTTAATTTATTTCTAATGTCACCAAATGCACTGAATCCATCAGGAGAATAGCCAAAGTGCTGGCAAAGCCCCTCAAAATGTTATTCAGCATATAAACCTATCATGTTTTTCGAAATAATAATTTGATACCCTGTGTGAAGTCAACTGCATTCCAATTTCGAATAATGAAGGCAGCTTTCTTTGTATTGTCTCGCTTACACTCCATCACAGGAATAAAATAGCAAATAAATATAAGCAGCAAGAAACCAAAAGCTATAATAGTGTACCTCGAAGCAAAAATTGCCACTGTTGTCAGTTTGTTTGACTTGTGGTTTAACATTTTCTGGTCCATGTGTCAAAGCCACCTGAGACAGTACAGTTCAATTATGGAAGAGACCAGAAGTGTATTCATACTCTATGAGAAAGACATGTGTCGAAAGAATGTTATTGACAGCCAACTGTTAAGATACATATGAGAGTTTATTATTGCCAACCCACTTTTAATAGGAGATGGTTCAAGTCTCCACAGACGGGCAAAAACACAAAGAGATCATCACAAGACTAACAGTAGTTTTTCGGAAGCCATTTTCCTGAATAAGTTCAAGTAATAGGGAACTTTTTTGCTCATAAAGGGGAGAAGATTGAAAAAGACGATCTTTTTGAATGCTTTACATATAAAAAATGATGTATTAACAATCTATAAGATACAAAAAACCCTAAGTATGACCACCATTTATCCTTTACCAAAATCCAAACCATCAATGCAGGCAACATTGGTGGCAGAGTTCCTACCCCACCCTCTTGCTATAAACAAAAGCTTACCCCACAAATAACTTGAGTATACCTGATCAGGAATAACAAATCTAGCTATGTGAAATTGCAAAGAAAAACACTCATCATGCCTTAATCACAACTGTCGCTTCCATCTCTATCACTAACACAGTAGAGAAACTTAAGAGTACAAGTCTGTTTCAAACAGGATAGATTAGTTATTATAGTACCTTTGCCTTGAAATTTGGACCTACTGTCTGCACGGTACCACACACATCATAAGATACAGCTGTGATGTCAACAATGGAAGCCATATTTGGTAGAACCTAAGAGTTATCAGAAATTAGAATGGAAGAAGAGGAGAAGTAATAAGAAAACCACAATAATATTCCATAATGAGAGGGTAAGAAGAGATCTTAATGCTCGTAACTACCATAAAATCGGTTAACTTCTTGAACTTGTAGTGATTCTTCTTTGCTTCGATATTGTACCGCGTAGATGTGACCTGTACAAGGTATCAAGAATAAAAAATGGGGAAGATATGAACAATTTTTTATAATATAGCATGAGAAATTACTGATCTTTGCTTTGATATTGTACCACTTAGATGTGACCTATACAAAGGTATCAAGAACAAGAAATGGGGAAGATATAAACAAATTTTTAAAATATAGCATGAAAAATTACTGTGTTTACTGACAGGCATACACCTACAACCAAATTGAAAATAGAGAACTTTGCATAAAACAATTTACCCACCAGACAAATAATCACATCACCTCAGGTTACTTCCACGGAGTTTAATGCGAGGAGCTGACTTGCTAATTCACTACTTAATTATCTATCAAAATCTAATATTGGACTAAGACTTGGAGATACATTAGAAAGTTCTCGCAATCCATAGCACCCATATGCTCCACACTATTGTGCAACGATGCTATAGAAAGAACCACTTTATATTGTGTAATGTGGAGTTAGAAATAGCATAGGTATGGGTGAAGTTCAAGAAGAGCACAAGGAGGAGCACCATAAGTAAGGGTCAAGTTCAAGAAGAGCACGGAGGAGCATCATACATGCTTTTCTACCTGAATTGATTGACATGTACATATTGGTATTATATTCTTGTGCTTCCCATTCATAAAAGGTGGTTGGCTGACATTGTCTTAAATGTTTATGAGTAAGGTATGAGAAAGATGCTTTGCATGCATGCTTGTTGTAAGAGAGGTAGCTTATAAGAAGGAAGGTGGGAGGAAAAGGAACGAGAAAGGATCAACTAATACTCACTTACACATGATTTAAGATAGCATGCTGTATTATGCATCCTACATCTAACCAACTGTTTGGCTGATTTACGGTGTTTCCCCTCAACGTCTACTGAGAAAGTAATAAATGCATTATTTGGGAGGGGTGGAAGGGTCCATTTCATAAATCAGATTTTCAAAATAGATTGGGATAGCAACAAGCAGGAATGGCTAAAAGGAAAAATAAAAATAGGAAGTATCTCATTCATATCAATACAAAAGAAATCATAAATATAGCAATCCTTATATAGATCAAGGGAAGTTCTTAAAATTGGGAATAAGGGGACGAACCAAAAATTAGCTTACTCAGTAAGCATTCTAAGGCCTCACTCTCAATGAAATCAGGAGAAAAATTAGCTCAATGCTTTCTCTGTTATTAAGTACTAACATCTAACTAAAATATCTAACGTAAACAAGCATAAGATTAAAAAATCACTTGACGACGTTTAAATTCGAACACATTAGTTTTATTTATGTAATTTAAGCTTAAAGTACCAAAAATAGTAACCTGATCAAGCTTATAGTACCCTTCACTGTCTGTAATAGACCTTTCTTGGCCATCCACTGTAATTGTCACACCATCAACACCTGAACCATTACCATCAACAACACGGCCACCAACAGAAAACCCAGTGACCTGCACAAAGTTTTTGCACATCGTACGGATTTACATAACTCATTTGGGAAGATTCCCAAGGTCAATATATGAACATAAATAAATCTGGAAAAAAGCTGGAAAGAAATGTGTTTTTTAAATCTTTTCTATACTCAACCCTCAACCTCAATGAGGACCACCACATAACCTTACAGTCTAGGCAAACCTATTTTACCACTAGAGCAATGTTCTCAACAAGATTAGACTTGATGAAACATCAAACATCTTGCTTTTCTTTCTCGAGTTAAGTCATCATTCACCATATCAGATATTCTTTATATGAGGGAAATCGGAAGAAAGAAACACAAATTTATCTCATAAAGAAGGAGCCGATGGGGGAAATTGGAAGAAATAAACAGAAATATATCTCATAAAGATGGAGCCGACTTATACGGCATGTGGAAATACTTATACGTAGTCGGAACAGAAAACAAGAATATAATAGAATGCATCTCTGCAACCAGACATAAAATCAATGAGAAACTCATTTCAAAGGTTATGCAGCTTGTTATTGTGAAAGTCAAATTGGTTAAATACTGCAGCAACTAGTTATTTTAGAAGAAAGCAATATCAAGATCAAATACAAACACTCATTTTATCTTTAAATATCATTCTGTGCATCTTAAAAGAAAAATCATTTCATACTTCAGAAAGTAAAAAATGAGGACAATACCTGGAACTTCTGGTGAACTATAGCATGCTCATGTCTAACGGATACGGATAAAGAAGGAGGTGACACGTCAAAAACTGTATTTTCACCTTTGTAGAATGGGATAAGCTTGTAGACCCCTGTAAGCAATTCACAAAAGTAGAATGCATTTGTAAATAAAAAATTATTTCATTCAGAGGAACAAACAGTAAGAGGATAAAGAGATGAAATTATCATGACAAAAATCATATAGGTTTTTACTTTGAGGTTTTCTCTTTATGTTCTCAGAGCACTCACACTAGTTTTCTCAAAAGTATCCTTAAACACTTCTCTATTTATTACCTTCATTAATTTTGGGAAGGTATTTTAGTGTTAGTCATTTTTCAATTTCCTTACTTCATTCCCTATTTAATTAAAAAAAAAAGTAGTAAAAAAGTGAAATAGCTAGCTAATATAGGAGAGAGAAGAAAAAAAGTGAGTTTTGGGAGTTGGGTGGGAGAACCTATAAGTTCACCATGCCAACTTTGATTCCTCAATTTTAATGTGGGCCAACCCACAATAGAGAGTTTGGAAATGCACAATTTTAACACATCTTAATCACTCCCTCTCTATAATTGAGATAATAACATTTTTAGAGAGGCTAGTGTGAATGCTCTCAATTCTCATTATTGAAAGCTATAAAAAAAAATAGCTCCAGGGATTTTTTTATTCCTTCTTCTTTTCTTTTTAGCTGAAGGCTAAATTATCAGCTAGTTTTCTAAGAATAGCTTCAAAAATATAGGCATAAAAGTAAATGAAATTAAAATTCGACAAACGAGCTACAAAACTTTGATATTTAAGGTTAGGAATTTTACCGCAAGGAATTGATTCAAATGTGAATATTCCATCGGAGCCAGATACTGCATGGCACAGAGCATTTTTATGTTCGGGCGCATTACCAGAGCCACGTGGGCAATCCACCTCAAGTACATCATCAGAGTACAAATAAACATGAACCCCAAGAATGGGATTTCCCTGACAAAATTAAACAAATGATTTCATATGATCTGGTCAATGATTTTAGTGTAGACAAAACGAAGTTCTAATTTGTGCTCTTGTATATATATATCTCTTTTTCACTATGCGCCTCTACTAGCAGTGCAGCACTTGCCTCAAAACAATTGTTCTCGGTCTCGAGTCTAGAATTCTAAATATGACACAGATAACCCTAGAAGATAATGTAGAAATTTTTTGCAGTTCGGTGCTCTCACAGCCCAAATTTGTGCATAATGTGGCTTATATGTATGGAGTACGGGTAAATATATAAATTATATATAAGTTGTTAAGATTGATGGTAAACATTTTATTCTCTAGATTTGTGTTTCTTTTTATTGTTTCCTTTAGGGTGGGATGGTGGTAGCGGTGGAGGTGTTGTAGTATAGAACATACCTGAGCAGTGACAGATCCACGGATACCATAGCCTGGAACAAAGAATATGTCATCTACCACACTGTTTTTGAACCCTAATTCAACCTGCACATTAGAATGCTCAATAAGATTAATAACTACATATATTCATAATACATATATATAAGAGAATTTTTGTCTAAGACGATTTGTTCAGATATCTCATACTAAGAAAAAGAAGAAGAAGAATCAATTACAGGAATAAGAACACCATAAACAAGCAAGAATGATATTAACAAGCAAGGATTTGACTACCTCTGCTGAACCCTTAACTTCAATACTCATATCAGGATGTGAAGCATGCAATTTGTAATTTCCTGAAGTGTCAAACAAATTTTTATGTAAGTAAAAGTGACCACTAGAAAGTAAGAACGACAATAACAGCTCAGTTCCACTTTGGATCGTATGAGGAATGGAAATATGGAATGGTGGTTTCCATTCTACCCGAATGTAAGTTAAGTTAAGTTTGCCTAATCCTATATCATTATTTAATAAAATTTTATTAAAACTTTCCATCCAAAGTCAGTTATGCTACAGATATAATTCATATATCCTACCAGGAATAATGTTTTGGAATGAGTAACTTCCTTTTGATGTGGTTGAAACTTTCGATATGACATCACCAGAGGTGGACAACAGTTCAATATTTACATTTGAAGGACCTCCATCTTTTTGCGCACAACTATTACCGCCTACCGCCCCCAAAACCCTCCCAGATAGCATAAACCTGCAAAAAATTGGAGATGAGTCATTAGGGTTATCTCAAATCAACAGTATAACAGGTGGCACAAGTGTCTTGAAAGAGGGTTCTATAACATGTAAAAGAACGTAACAAACCCTGTGAAACGAAAGTTGATATCTTGATTTGCATTGCAACCAGTGTGATCAACAACCACAGGAACCTAGAACATGAATATTATTATTATAATGTCAGCTATGATGCATGTACAGTTGCATCATTTCTATGAACAAAAATTAATATAAATGGGGGGACTCAGCATATACAAGTTAAATATGACACTTAGATGAAGGAAATCTACTTAACTTGTTCTGGCATCCATGACCACCCGTTGGGTCCCTTAACTTTAATCACAAAAGAACCCTGCAACAAGAGATAATCAGAAAATAGAAACTTGAAGAGTGGTTGCATGTGACAATAAATTTAACTTCATATGCACCTTGTCATACACAGGCATAAAGTAGTAACCGTTTGGAGCACATTGTGTCCTCTCCTTCACCAGGCCATCGACTGTCCGAAGCTCCACCTACATAATTATCTCAAACATCACCGTAATTACTTTGCAAATTATGCTAAAAAAAATTCACATTACAGAGAGAGACTAAAGAAACCGGATTCATAAGTTCGACATTACAATGAATGACGTGTTCTTGCGTTGTTCCTATCATTCATTTGTACGTCCAGTCATATTATTCAATGTCGAAGGAAAGAATTTTGGAAAGACACAGTAATCTCATGTAATATAGCAAACCAAATCAAAAGATCCAATTGAAGTTCATACCGTGATATGCGAATAGTCAAATTTCGAGTCAGATGGCTTTCTTGATTTGATCAAATCAGAGCTAGCCTATACAACATTAGGAATTCAAATCCAAATTAGATTCACACAATCGTAACAAAAACAATAATTGATACATAATAAAACGTCAATAACATCTTAACAATAGAACGAAAATCATGTAGTCGTGTATGCCTAAATATGTTTCAGCTACTAGATACTCCCTCGAATCCGTAAAGCCAATAACAATATTATAACTCAAAATCGTATATGCCTAAATGCATTCAGCTAATTCACTGCTCACTGAGATCCAAAGAATTAACAACTATCATAATCCTAAATCATGCATGCTTTAATGTATTTCAGCTGATATATTAATTATACACATTAGAAAATTCAATAATAACTCAAAATCATGTATGATAAATAATTTCTACTATTTTACTAGGCACTCAGATCCAAAATTCAACATCTTCATAACTCAAATACTCAATATCATGTAAGACTGAATACATTTAAGCTAATACACTACTCACTTGGGTCAGGAAATTCAATAATGTTATCATCATAACTCATAATCATGTATGATTGAACATATTTCAGCTACTCTACTAGTCACTCAGATCTGAAGATTCAGTAATTTCAAAATTATGTATGATTAAATGCATTTCAGCTACTTTATCAATCTCTCAGATCCATAAATTCAATAACAGTATTACAACTCAAATAACGAATGATTAATTGCATTTCAGCTAGTTTACTAATAAATTAGTTTAATTCAATAAAATTATTATAAATCAAAGCAAGAATATTTAAATGCATTTCAGCTAGTTTACTAATAAATCAGATTCCTAAACTCAATAACACTACTGTAACTCAGATCACGAGTGCGTATATGCCTTTCATATAGTTTACTACTAAATCAGATTCGTAAATTCATTAAAATTATTATAGCTCAAATCACGAATGACTAAATGCATTTCAGCAAATTTACTTATAAATCAGATTAGTAAACTCAATACAAAGATTATAACTCGAATCATGAATGATTAAATGGATTTCAGCTGATTTACTAATAAATCAGATCCGAAAATTCAAAAATATTATCACAAATCATCAAACTATTATTCAAAACGGTGTCAAAAAATTTGTACCTCGACGAATCCGCCGCAGCCTTGAATGACATCAGCGGCGGCGCGTGAGGTGGCGGAGAGAAAGACGATTAAAATAAATGCGATGATTTGAGAATTCATCGAAGTCATAGCTCTGGGGACGCAGAGAGATCTCCTACTGATACGTGGTCGAGTGTGACACTAGTTATGCTATGCTCATTGGTCAATGGGTTTAGGCCCGTGGTGTGCAAGCTCAGGTTCCACTCAAAAAGTTCAATTCGATGGTCGGGCCAGTCGAGTCGAGTCGAGTCGATATAATTTAAGTCTGAGGTGTGATTCTGTTCTAACTACATAAATTTGTAATTTTTTATATTTCCTTCGTCCCTAAATAATTGATACATTTTAATTTTTATAGTCAAACTTTAAAAAATTTGATCAACAATTCTCATTAAACCATAATAAATAAAATAGTCATGTGGTATCTTTTTAGATTCGTCTCAATATATTCTTTTGAAATATCAACTTATTATAATTTTTTCATATCTAAAATAAAAGATATTTATGTTTGAAATCGTGTTTTGTTCACCATAAAAGTCAAAATTAACCAATTTTTTAGGAACGGGTATTTACTAATTTAAGCACAAGACATGTCAACCTACATCAAACGGGCACAATACTCGTTGCTCAGTTTTTATCGTTATGAAGAGTAAAAAACAAGGGTAAGTACTTATATGGAGTAACTCTAAATTTTGTTGTGAAGAAATACTAAAAAAATAATCTTTTGCTAGTTGTTCTTATTTATGAATTGTAATTTTTAGGTATTATATACATAAAAATAAAAAATTGAAAAGCATAATCCAATACGTTCCTTTTTTCATAAAATTGAGAAGCAAAAGTGGCAAATTTGTTTTTTATATATGTTGCTTCATTGATAGTATTTTGAGCAAACGCAACACCAATTACATATGTTTACAAAATATTTTCAGTCAATCATCTATGTTTCAAAATGTTATTGTCAATAACCTATGTTTAAACATGTTTCACTTTATCATCTAATCTGTCAATTTGTCGTTAATAATATTATGTGAGGGCCTGAGGGGCACGCGACTCATCGGTGAATTTATTTCAGCCATTTCTTTTAATATATTTTGGTGTAAAAAATTGAAAATGAATTTTGAAATAACTCAACCGCAATTCGGAAACTAAAATAACTCACTCTTAACTCGTACTTAAGAATAAATGTAACTCGCAAGATTAAGGAGGATGTATTTTTAAATATATATATAGCTGATTGACAAGTGCATAGATATAAATGATAGATTTAAAATATTTTATAAAGATAAGTGATTGCTACCGTCATCTGTCCTAATATTTTTTACAGATATTATTGTAGTCTATATTATTTCAAAAACAAATTGATTACTATTTTATAAAATACAATGGACATGCAAAGAAACCGGAGTTAAATTTATATGAACAATAAGCATTCGTTACAAAATAACTTGTGAATCTTAAATAGCAATATTAACTCTCACCCATTAATTACAAATCTACCAATCGACCTATTATCTTCAAACAATGCAAAAACCACAAATAAAATTTTATATATTCACAACAATTACAAAACTTCATCTTTTCCTCGATTCATTTTATGTGAGTCGAGATTATCAATGGACAATAGGGTTTGATATTGTTTATCTTGTGAAAACAATTATCTTAAAGATTACCAAATAACTACTCCCTATTTTATAGTGCTTGGTTGTATCTCATACATCTTCAAGGCTTGTTGGTATAACCAACAAGCTTTGCAGAAATTTTATTGTCTGCCAACTTCATTTTATCTACAATGAATAAACAAATTATGATTACCAAATTATTATTTATTACATGTTTGTTCCTATTGTCCCAAACATATGATGCTGCAAGAACTAAATCACCTTCATTATTTATTGGATGTGGTTCATCCTCTGCAGATGAAAAAGATGCAGATGGTAGACTTTGGGAACCAGATTTGAAGTATATAGTTTCTGGAGATAAAAACAATGCTGTAAAATCTGAATATCAAGATCCTTCACTTCCTTCAAATGTCCCCTACATGAATGCAAGGATTTTCACATCCGAGACGTCTTACGAGTTTCCTATCCCTGGAGATGGAAGCAATCGTACTCTCCTTAGGCTTCATTTTTATCCATCTTCCTATTCGAATAATTTCAACATGTCGAATTCGTATTTCTCCGTGGCAGCGGGTGGATTTACCTTATTGAACAATTTTAGTGCACTGATTACAACGGAGGCTTTGTCGCAAGCTTACATCGTTAAGGAGTATTTCCTAGCTCCGATTGGGATTCCTACATTGACGGTCACAATAAAACCATCTAATTCATCCGGGTCGTTTGCTTTCATTAATGGCATTGAGGTTATTACATCCCCTGAGGTTTTTGATGAGCCTCCTAAGTTGGCTGGTTCCAATGGTGAGTCAGCGGGCGACGTATTTGGTGGTTCTACAGTAGATGTGAGCACCAAGAGTATGCAGGCAATGTTTAGATTAAACGTTGGAGGGAGCTTCATACCGCCAGTAAATGATTCAGGGTCAAATCTTATGAGGACTTGGTATGATGATTCGCCATATGTCGTCGGTTTTGGTATAACTAGTGAAGCAAATACTACAATTGATTACAACGGATTATCATCGTACACAGCCCCTATAGATGTGTACAAGACTAGTAGATCTATGGGTCCTGATGCAAATGTCAACAAGGAATACAATCTCACATGGATATTTCAAGTTGAATCCAATTTTTCATATATTGCTAGACTTCATTGGTGTGACTATTTGGTTGAAAAGATCAACCAGAGAGTCTTCAATGTCTATATCAACAACCAAACAGCCGAAGAAGGAGCCGACGTGTATGCATTCACAGGTGAAGCTACTCCCTCTAGTTAATTTTTAATAGACGTCTTTGTTTTTCATGCGAACCTCTGACCGTCAATTACTTTTGTTTTCCCGATGCAGGTGGTGCTGGACTTCCAATGAAAAAAGATTACATGATATATGTATCTGGCGAGGAACTCAGAATACAACTTCATCCATCAATCGAAAATAAACCTCAATGGTATGACTCTATTTTGAATGGCTTAGAGATATTCAAATTGAGTGACTCAAAAGAGAACCTAGCAGGCCCCAATCCTACTATCTCTGACATGATGTCAAACTATTTGAAAAACAAACAAGAACCAAAGGCGACCTTTTCTGCGAAAAAATCGAACATGACTGCAATCATCGGCGGGGCAGCTGGAGGCGCCGCAGCATTCATTGGTGTTGCAGCTGTCCTATTTGTTGCTGTTAATCGAAAAAGAAAACTTCAAGCAGATAATACATGTGTATCAAGTTGGTTGCCTATTTATGGGAGATCACCTACCAATTCATACGGAGGAGGCAAGAGTTACTGCAGCACCACTACTACTATCTCATCAGATGCGGTATGCAATTGTCGCTACTTCTCTCTAGCGGAGATCAAGCACGCCACGAAGAACTTCGATGAATCAAATGTCATCGGTGTTGGTGGCTTCGGAAAAGTATACATAGGAGTCATTGATGACAACGTTAAAGTAGCAATCAAACGATCAAATCCTTCCTCGCAACAAGGAGTGCACGAATTCCAGACCGAGATAGAGATGTTGTCAAAGTTGAGGCATCGACATCTAGTCTCTCTAATCGGGTTCTGTGAAGAAGGAAACGAGATGGCATTGGTGTATGATTACATGGGTCAAGGAACCTTTAGGGAACATTTACACAAAGGGAGCAAAACAATATTGTCCTGGAAACAAAGGCTGGAAGTATGCATTGGTGCAGCCAGGGGACTACATTATCTTCATACAGGGGCAAAACATACTATAATCCATAGAGATGTAAAAACAACTAATATTCTCTTGGACGACAAATGGGTTGCTAAGGTTTCAGATTTTGGACTCTCTAAAACAGGACCTGACATGAAACAAGGCCATGTTAGCACAGTTGTTAAAGGCAGTTTTGGTTATCTCGATCCTGAATATTTCCGAAGGCAACAACTAACAGAGAAATCAGATGTGTACTCATTTGGAGTTGTTTTGTTTGAAACATTATGTGGAAGGCCTGCACTAAACGCAAGTCTCCCTAAGGAACAAGTGAGTCTGGCCGATTTCGCGTTAGAATGTAAAAGAAAAGGATGCCTGGAAGATCAAATTGATCCAATTGTCAAAGGAAAAATAACCCCCGAGAGCTATAAAACATTTGCAGAAACAGCTGCAAAATGTTTGGCTCCTTACGGTACCGATAGGCCATCGATGGGCGATGTTCTATGGAATCTTGAGTTTGCACTTCAACTTCAAGAAAATCCCAATCATCAAAAACAAACTGCAGCAAAAGAAGAAGCAAATTCAAGCCAAGAGCGAATCGAGGAGATCGATCACAAGGCTCTTTTAGCTATGCATCGAAATACATTGTGTCTTGATGATGATGATTATTCTGACAACTCTACTGACATTTTCTCCCAAACTGTAGACCCAAAAGGAAGGTGATAACTTATTATGTTAATCCATATTCCTCAAGATTGAGGCTACATTAAAGAAGCTTTGTTTCCTATACATGAAATATGGTTGATCATGTTACTATTCTATTAATATCAATTTTTATAATGGTTTCACTTATTGTTTTATGGTTTTAACATTTCCATTACAAATTATATTTTGTGAACTTGCTCGGCACGTCTCATTCTTCGAAATGATACATGTTACATCACAAGCGATACATGTTAATAATTAAAGAAATTCTATACAACGATATGTGATTATATTTTTCGATACTTCGATGTATAACTCACTTTATAAGTGAATATACCCGTTACTTTTATCGCAACGTCAACATGTCAATTAGAGGACGTGGATGCTTTATAAGCCACATGTTCTTCCAACTTGGAAGTCCGTTATTAAAACTCAGTTAATTATGTCTACACTCCACCAATTAGCCAAAATGGCCATCATTTTGGTACATCCGATTCAATGTTCAGTTGCTACTAAACATATTTTATTTACAGGAACCAAAATAAACCACAAAAAACATAGATTCCCTCTATCTTGTTCCTCCTCCCACTCACAAAATGTAAGTATTACAAAACCAAGAAAAGAGTATAAGGCTGATGGGGTGTTGGACAAATTGTTCTTGAATTTATTCAGGCAAAAGATGGTCCAGGTAAGCGCTCAAATATTTCGATTACTAAGAACTCATTCCTACATTGGTTAATTAATATGTCGAGTGCATATTAATAACGTATGGACTTTATTTATTTATAACCAGTTGGTTTTAGTATGACCGTTAAGAATTAGTATATCCCGTTATTTATTATTTTTTGTTCAATTTGTGGATAAGAAAAAGAAACAGTGGATATTATTTCTCTTACAGGAAATTGGTTGGGACTCTCAGAAACCTGGTTATGATGGACTTATTGAAGTGGCCAATCGATTAATTCTAGGACGTTCGAACTCTGAGGCCAAAGATTCAGCTGTATTAATCTTTTTCCCTTCTTTTATTTCGATTACACAAAATTATTGTATCTGCTTTTATTCTTCTTTACATAATTGAACTCAGTTATTTTTCTATTGATTTAAAGTGATGTATGGAGTTTGGAATTTGGAGTAGACGTGTGCAATGAGACACCATTACATATTTACATCAATTGTGTGAGAGATAAGCGCACGAATAGTCATTCGAGTTGGGCGAAAGTTGAGATTTAGTTTCTGGAGTTTGCATTAGCGCAATTGTAATCATGAAGTTACAAATTTGTTGTACAATAGTCGTTCCATGCGCTAGAGCAAATTATAAGGTTTCTTTATCTGGTACTAAAGCATAAGGCGTCTTGAACTATTCGAAGTGTTAAAAGAATGAAACAATGACATATGAGTAAAGAAATAATAGCTCACTGTGAAACAGATTAAAATAACAATAAGCTCAACCTAGTGGAGATGTATGGAGTATTACTTGAGTTAATGTGAAGCACAAGATGTGACTTACTTCATTGGACATCATAAATTTGCAAAATTGACTGTTGGATGTTTTGGTAGGTGAGGATACTGAGATCCTTGTTTCCTCCGTTGTTGTTGGACCTGTATCGAAAGATTATTACACCTTTGGATGGTGGCAAAGTGTCTGCCATGATGGTTGGTCAGTCGATGCTTTAATGCTGAATTCTCTTCTCATTTAATTTGATTCCTATGTTCATTGAGAAATATATAAGCTTCCAGTATTTTCAAAATCGTTTTAGTACGTTGTATATACATCATATATATACTTTGTGTTTTGTTGGAAGCAAGGGTGACAGCGATTTCTTGCCAATGGCTCATGGGTCCTTGTGAAGTCAACTCGGTTGAACTTCCTGATGGAAAATGTTGGACAAGCGGGGTATGAGTTGCAATGTATTTATGTCTATATTGGTTCTGAAGAACCCTGGTACTACTCATATAAATGATATGTAAGAAGAAACTTATATGCAGGTTCTAGTGGAGAAGTGTAAGTATTTGGAGGAAAGCAAATGTGTTGGTATTTGTATCAACACATGCAAGCTTCCAACACAGGTAATTTTATTGCTCTTTGTTAGACCGTGTGATTCTATTCTCCGCTCACTGGCGTATTTTTACTCAAGTTTATTTAGATGCCATGGACTCATTCTTCTTTTATTCATTTTTGCTTCAGGAGTTTTTCCAGGAGTACATGGGAGTTCCATTACTAATGGAGCCAAATTTCGATGACTATAGCTGTCAGGTATCAGTTTCAGTTATTTTAGAAGTTCTGCGTTCTCCTTCCAGAAACTCTTACGAAGGAGATTTTTTGACGTTGCAGTTCAAATTTGGGGTCGCTCCACTTGAACCTCAACATGACAGTGCGCTCAGAGAGCCTTGCCTGGAGATATGCCCAAATGCAAGCAGGCGCCGCGAAGTTAGCATTGGCAGTGACATTTCTGCTAAATGCCCAAAATCTTGATCATTGGCACCTGGGTATATTGTAGAGTATATTGTAGTAAGTAGTAACATCTTCTGAACTAGCTTATTAACACAATGTCCCATGCCTTTATTGAAAGACAAATTACCTCCCTTTATCTTTCAATACACCCAAGTAACTCCTTTACAAATTGGGAAAGTTGTAAATTGTGAGTATACTAATCTAAACTATAATTACACTTATTTACATGGATCTCCGAGATTAGTATGTGATTACACTTGAAGTACTGGTCTCACAAATCACAACAAATCTTTTCAGCACACTTCGTCATCACTCGCGCGTTCTTTAGGAAACTTCATAGGGCTCACCCTATCCACAATTGTTACATGTCAAACACGTTTCACATTTAAGTAGAAGTTCTTATGAAATGAGCTTTGAAAAAGCTAAAAGTATATATTATGATACCAGGAGTACCAATTAGTTGTTATCAATTTATCTACATCGTCCACTTTGGACCGTGATGTTACATTCTCCCTGACTTAAATACCAACCTGCTAGTTGAGTCATGTCGTGCCGTTAAGGCAATACCATCCATATAAAATCCCAATGGTAACTATTGCTAAATCAAGATATGTTTCCCGTCATCGACTATAACTTTATGTTACATCATACTTAGTTTGAAAACTATTCAAATAATTGCATTATATATCACAATTTATAAAGTTGACAATTATTCAATCTAATCCAAAATAAAAATAAGGCTTCTTTTTAATTTGGACCCTGGATTATGATGAAAATTTCAAATTGGACCCTAATACTATATTAAGCCTCATATTGGACCCTATATTATGGTTTGTCTCATTTTACCCCTAAAACGCCAAATATGATGTAATTTCGTTTTAAAATAAAGGCAAAATCGGAATAGTACATATATTAAACTTTTGGGCACAATTCAGCAATAACAAAACTTATTAAATTAAAAATAAATCCAATGCTTATTTTCATTTTGGACCCTGAACTATCACGTAAGTTTCAAATTGGACCCTAATACTATCATTAGTTATTTGTAAAAATGCCCAAAAAGTTTAATATATGTGATAATCCGAATTTGCCTTTCTTTTAAAACGAAATTCAATCTAAAATTGACATTTGAGGGGGCAAAATGAGACCAACCGTAGTATAAGGGGTAATTTGAGACTTATGATAGTATCAGGGTCCAATTTAAAACTTATGTGATAGTTCAGGGTCCAAAATAAAAATAAGGCTAAAAATAATTGGTCCCCAAACCCCCCTTAATTTCCTGAAGATCAACGTGTTAAAAAGTTTGTGGTACACATGTGCCACATGGTAGCTAGTAGCTACCTTCTCCCCCCTTGTCTTTTGCTTAATCCGCTCCCAACCATGACATCGTTAGTTTTGTTACAGTTTCTCATTACCTTTTCGTCAATATCGTAAGTTAATTAATTAATACAAACCCCAAATACTAAACAATTACAACAAAAAAACAAAAAATCCATTAATTGATAGCTCACTAGTAACCATCTACTCACACGATTATTAATTAATTATTAATTACATTCTCTCTAAAAAATTCTAAGAATATGTTACGAAATATTCTACGAGGAGCTCTTAGTCACAATGTTGACTAGAATTGAATAATTTCCTAGCTCCAGTTCTTGCTTCTTTTTCAAGTATTTTGATGTCTGTTCATCTTTAGCTACTTCTTTTTTATGTGAAATATTTGAGATCTGAAGTTTTAGTAGCTCACTTTTTGTCGGTGGAGTTGCAATTTCACTACAATCAACTGTGGCTTTCGGGTTAGTGATTTTGATTTTTTGTGTGTAATTGATTTAAATTATTTAGTAGCTGATATTTTGTGAATCTTAGTAATGCGGAAGTATTTTGGGTTGAATTGCGGAGTGATTCAATATTGAGATTTATTTAATATAATTTGAAATTTGAGCTATAGTTTAGATTTCAATTATATACTAATGGTATTAGATAAGTTTCCATATTTGGGATTTTGGGGCTTTCGTTATAGTATTTGAATCATTTGGGGAAACTGGTTTGATTGAACCTAATTTATGAACTTTCAATATATGGTGGTATAGACCCTTGATGGAATAATATTGTGCCTGCATAAGATTGCAATACTGGATGCCTGAAAATAGTAACGACGTTAAGCACACACATTCGTTCGTTAGCCTTTGAATAGAAGTATAGGTATGATAAATGTTTGGAATGATCTCATCCAACTTACTGCAAACTAGTTTTTCAATTATGTTTGTTCTTTCACACCAGTTGACCTTTCTTGTTATATAATTAGCTCAATGGGACAATAAGGTCACAGAGTAGCAGCCATACAAACCAAAATCACAAAGCTACGCGGCTGAGAATTTTGTGGACAATGACCTTTCTTACTTCGATTTAACATTTGTCTTTTGTTCATTTCAGAGTCAGGCTTGAGTGGGCTGTACAGTGATTAATCATGAAATGGTTCATGGTTTTCTGCTCTCTTTTAACCATCAGCCATGCTGATATACTTCATCATCCAGTAGAATCACGAGCCCTATCACCGGTTGTGGTACCTATCATCACTGATTTTTCGCTGCCTTTCCATCAGAAACCACATCGGAGATCACTTTCTCATTATGGTTCACCCACCACTATGGCAACATCACCTTCAAGCTCAGTCTTGCCAAGACATTTAGTGAAGAAGAATGTCTCATTGTCTTCTAATCCCGAGCTTCCATCTCCAGGCTCTACAGATATTTCTCCAAGTTCTGGTGCTACTACTATGCCTGCTGGACTATCGCAGCCTCCCATTTCTCCACGTGCTTCAAGTAATAGTTGTGTATATGGAATTTCTTTACTGGTCTCCAATTTATTATTAGCATTACCAGGGATTAATTTATGTATTGATCAGCTTCTTGAACTTCACGCATTGTGATCGAGGGGTGACCCTCAATGCCATCTAGTACTATTGGTGGTCTCTCTCCACGACTTCATCCATATTATTGACTTTATTCGTTTATTATTCTGGCAGATTGTTGCAAAGGAGACATGGTTCTGAAACGAGGAACCCAGGGTTGCGATTGTGTGTATCCAATAAAGCTTGATCTGCTTCTCTTGAATGTCTCATCTACCCCAAATTGGAATTTTTTCCTTGAGCAGTTTTCAACCCAATTAGGGTTAGAAGTTTCTCAGATTGAGCTGATAAACTTTTATGTGCTTAGTTCCTCCAGACTTAACATTTCAATGGACCTCACTCCCCATGAAAGGATAAGTTTTTCCAGTAGAGAAGCTGCTAAAATAAACTCATCACTATCTACTCACAAAGTTCGTATAGACCCTTCTCTAGTGGGCGACTACCAGCTTCTCAACATCACCTGGTTCAAGCCTCCGCCTCAATCTCAAGGTGATCTTCCTGTTCCTTGCCTTTCCTGACATAACTAGGTTAGGTGGCTGCAAATGCATACATGTTGATTTTCTCATTTGGAATACTTTAGATAACATTAGATGTGTTATCAATAAATTTTTGCATAATAACTTCAAATTTTATGTTTTTTTGGACATATTAGAAATTTGCAGCAATTTCAAAGATTCTTGTTTTTGAATATAAAGACATCTTAATTGGTTTTGCTCATACATAACATTTTACCAGTTCACAGTGGTCTGTGAGGCTTTGTATGGTCTATCTAATTTATGTAAAGTTATTAAAAGTTGACAAGGAAAAAGCTAAATAAAGGAAGTAGAGGTTGATCTTAATACTGTTCGGTAGAACTTTTTTCTGTCTTGATAATCTTGAGCTGTTATGCAGCTCCAGTTTCTGCTTTGGCCCCTGTGGGAGCACATACAAGACTACCTTCAACTCCTGCTGCCGTTATCACATCAAACAAGAAAAACAGTCCAAATCTTGTACTTGTCATTGGAATTTTGGCCGGCATCCTAACCATTGTTATTGTTTTGCTGCTTATAATCTGTTCTTGTGTTACCCGTAAAGGAAAACGGGTGAAATCTAAAGGAGAGGCTATTGATGCAGGTATCGGAATATTACTTACTGTTGAGTTTTCTTACAAAACGCCTACTTCTCTCTGCCTTTTATGAATCTTACGTGGCTCTTTGTATTTATGGAATGAAATCCATGCTGGATACTTCATTCACATTTATTTATTAAAAAGTAAATTGTGTTAGGATAAAACTTAGTCTAATTATAGCGGAATTTCTTATATAATATGACTGAAATTGCTTACTATAAATCATAATGTTATTGACAGTTCAGTAATATTTTTTATTACTAGTCAATGAAGAAACGGTATTTTCCATCATTAAGCCTTATTAGTAGTTTCTTAACATTGATGAAGTTCATACCAATGTGTTGAGAGGAAATTCTCCATGAATCTCTGAATTTTTTAGACATGAAGAAGAGTTGTCTTATTTATCGAATAACGTTGGATGACACTTACATTTTCTTACCTCCATGTTATATGCTTCTAACATTAAGTTCCAGGACTTCCTTATGATGTCTGACTTTTGTCTCTACTTTTCTTTCTACAGTAAAACCAAGATCTGTAGATGCACCAGCATCCACGGGTTCTCTTCCACATCCAACCAGTACAAGGTTTCTTTCTTTTGAAGAACTAAAAGAAGCTACAAACAACTTTGCACTTGGCAGCATACTTGGAGAGGGTGGCTTTGGGAAAGTTTTCAAGGGTGTTTTGAAAGACGGTACTTTGGTAGCCATTAAAAAGCTTACCAGTGGAGGGCAACAGGGGAATAAAGAATTCCTGGTTGAAGTGGAGATGCTTAGTAGACTACACCATCGTAATCTTGTGAAACTTGTTGGATATTATAGCAACCGTGATTGCTCCCAAAATCTTTTATGCTACGAGCTTGTCCCAAATGGAACTCTGGAGGCTTGGCTTCATGGTAATTGGTCAACTATCTTCAATTTCCTATAAGAAATAGACAAGTTTAAACTCAAGTTAATTTAGTCAATTTGAAGGAACTCCTCCCCTTTTTGTCATCTAGCTTTTAAAAGGACTATTTTCAGGCCCTCTGGGAGTTGACGACCCTCTTGATTGGGATACCAGAATGAAGATTGCCCTAGATGCTGCCAGAGGACTTGCGTATCTGCATGAAGACTCTCAACCTTGTGTTATTCATAGAGATTTCAAGGCTTCCAACATATTACTTGAGGACAACTTTAACGCGAAGGTTGCAGATTTTGGTCTTGCGAAACATGCCCCTGAAGGGCGGACAAATTACTTATCCACGCGAGTTATGGGGACATTTGGGTTAGTCTTCTGAGTGAGATTTGATTTGAGATATTAAATTTTGCACTGAGATGGAATTATCAACTCATATACAGGTATGTAGCTCCAGAATATGCCATGACAGGACACTTGCTTGTGAAGAGTGATGTTTACAGCTATGGGGTCGTCCTCTTAGAGTTGCTGACTGGAAGGAAACCGGTAGATATGTCACAGCCATCAGGACAAGAGAATCTGGTGACATGGGTCAGTTAATAATTATTTATACTATATATATATTTTTTTTTTCTTTTTTTTTTTCTAATTATTTATACTATATTGGTAATTATGTTAAATCATTTGCCGTGATATCTTCTTACTGGAATGGGGTTTCCTGTTTTCATTTCAGGCTCGGCCAATAATAAGAGATAAGGATCGCCTGGAAGAACTTGCTGACATAAGGCTCGAAGGGAGGTATCCAAAGGAGGACTTCGTAAGGGTTTGCACAATTGCAGCAGCTTGTGTCGCTCCAGAAGCGAACCAACGACCCACAATGGGGGAAGTTGTGCAGTCTTTAAAAATGGTGCAGAGGACGACGGAATATCAGGTTGCAGCACCGGCCTCCAATACAAGACCCAACAATAGGCAATCATCGACTACATTCGAGTCTGATGGATCATCGTCAATATTCTCTTCCGGCCCATACTCAGGTTTGAGCGTCTTCGACAATGAAAACATCTCCCGCACCGCTGTGTTCTCGGAGGATCTTCACGAAGGGCGATGAGAATACTTGGCCATATCAATTTGAGTACATAGATGGAAAAGCTTTTTGATCAATTAGCTTTACACAAGACCAGATGGGAAGATTTACACTTCATTGGGTAGTTCATTTGGAGTCTGGAAATTGTCCCCTTTCTCATCCCTTGGAAAGAATCATCCAACATGTTTTCCCCCTGCAATGGTCATTCTATACATGCTGGATGAGAAAGTTTGTACATATTCCAATGTTATAACACTATCTAGATCCCTCAGATATTTGTTTTGAATGGCTTCCATCTGGTATAATTTCTCACTTGCCCCTCAATTTTTAACTGCATCTGATTTATGATTTTAAAAGTATAAATATGCCTGGGAGTAGAACAACTTGTATTTTTCGTCTAGCTATAACTACAATAATAGTGTTAATCGAATAGGCTAGTGGAAAAGGCTCTTCCTAGTGATCAAAAAGTCCTGGTTCGAAAGTAATCTCAGTGCTAATTATAGAAAAAATACAATAATAATTTTCCATTAATTACGGGGGCAGCAAATAGAGAAACAAACAAAGACTACTTGATCATATATTTCGATTCACTATCGGCAAAATCGCCATAAAATGATCTCATCATATATGCCAAAGTATAGCTATGATTGTCCGGCTTCATGAAAATATGCCAAATTACAAATATTGCCGCCTAGTCTTACTATATAACAAGTACATGCATCTTCGTAATCTAATAAACTCTGATCTTATAATTTCCGTTCACTTGGTTCAGTTCCCAAATGCAGGCTGCATTTGTAGATTTCAATCGGTCATTTCAGTGGGAAGATGGTATTGATGGCGTCTGCGTCGAGTATGGTTTCAACCAAGCCAATGGTGATATGGATATATGTCAATTAGGGGAACAACCTGACCTGGCTTTTCGGGAGAGTTTTGAACAGTTGGATATAACAATGATAGATTCGTCGCAACTGAGGATAAAATTGGCAGACAGTGGCAACAGCATGGAGGAACAAGAACAACAACAGGGACTTCCATTTTCGTTGTTATCGAGAAAGAACGGTAATGTTCTTGTCTGCAACATGGAGAAGGTAGAAGAAACAAGACCGAAAATATCAACTAATCAAATAATGGGATTAGCTGGACATGGATTTCTCGAGAATAAAGCTTTGAATAAATGTCCTAATGATGTTAAAGCTCTAAGAGATTTGATGACAACGGATGATAAACAGGATGCTGAGCTTACACTGCACCTTTTGACCGCTGCTGAAAAGGTGTCGGAAATGGAGTATTCCGTTGCTTCCTTATTACTTGCAACAGATTGCCGGAGGCTTGCATCTAAAATAGGTATCATATACTTTTTCTCGAAATATGGGCAACGAGAAGTTTAACTTCGAAAGAAGCACTTCATAAAGGCTATCGGAACCTTTTGTATTATTCAATTTCCTAGTTAGTTTTTGTTTATTTCCTCCTCTGAATCTATCAAATTTATGTAAAAACGTTCTGGCTCCGCCACTGCAGGCACCCCGGTGCAGAGACTTGCATATTATTTCGTGGAGGCGTTGGAGAAAAGGATCGAGAGAGAAACAACAGGACGAGAAGTTACAAGTAGTTTCGAGCAAAGACTTGATCAAGAAGGGTATAGCATTCGTTCAAATTGGAGATACAACAGGGCTATTCTATCATTTTACCAACAATTTCCTTTCTTCCAAGCTCTAAGGTTTGCAGGGATTCAAGCAATACTTGAAAGGATTGAAATGAAATCAAATGTTCACATATATGATATCCATATGAGAACGGGGGCACAATGGGCAATCTTGATGCAAGCCGTGGCCGCTAAGCGAGAATCACATCCTATACAACATTTGAAGATCACAGTTATCCAACCTTCGATTGATGGCAAACATAGCTTAGAGATTATAGGCCTGCAGTTACAAAGTCTTGCTAAGACTATGGGATTGTTTCAATTCTCATTTCATGTAACATCTGTGTCAGATTTTGTTTTCGAACGCCTCCCTATGGACCCCGAGGAAGCAGTCGTGGTCTACGCCCCATTCGTGATGTCCACGGGGGTAGGACAGCCAGCATGCCTGGAGAAGTTTATGGAAGTGATCAAAAGTATGAAACCAGTATTGATGGTTGTGACTGAAGTGGAAGCCAACTACAACGCGCCTTCGTTTGTGGCTCGATTCGTGGAGGCATTGTTTAGCTTTGGTGCAATATTCGACAGCTTGGAAGATGGAATGGGGAGGGAGGATGAAAGAAGAATGGATTTAGAAGAAGGGCCAATAAGTAGTGCAATACATAATATAATAGCAACAGAAGGGAAAGAAAGGGTGACAAGAAATGTGAAATATGATGTTTGGAAAGCCTTTTTTATGAGATATGGAATGGTGGGTAGAGAGCTGAGTGAGTCATCTATCTATCAAGCTAGCATTGTTGCCAAATCCATGTCTTGTGGGACCTCATGTACTCTAGAAATGGAAGTAGATGAGAGGAATTGCTTAGTTGTTGGTTGGAAGGGGACTCCACTTTTTGGCCTCTCTATTTGGAGCTTCACTTGATAAGCCAAAACCAATTCGAAAAATTTATGATACGAGTATTCTATTGGTTCGAAGAGGGACGAGGAAACGAAAAATTAGTGATACAAGTATTCAATTAGTTCAAATAGGGACGAAGAAACTGAGTTTTTTCTATCGCAAAAGAAACAATGACAAATGGTTTGACATTATCTCAGTTAGCAATAATAATACTCCATATTAGCTCAGTTGGCAATAGGTGTCGGAATAGTTTTTTTTTTTTTAATTTTTAAATTGATTTCCTTTCATTTTCAATATGATCTCAGACTTAAAGTTAATAAGTTAATCAATATTTTGTGATTGTTAATGCATATTGGATATTGCTAATCGCTTCTTCCAAGTACATTACTTTATATCTGTAATATATATATTTTGTCAATGACCCATCCATTTCAATATGGAACTAGAGTATTTACAATTTAGGTAACAAGGGGTAAGGAAAAAAATACGGACTAAGCTAGCTTATATATCACTTATATACTATCATTCATGCTTTTTTTTCTCCACGGAAGTTTAAACTTTAATCTCTCCCGTTTGGGTAAGAAACTTCTTCGTCAGTGGAGCCGTAAATTGAGGGATTTGTCCTAATAATAATTCTGTAAACGAGATAATCAACGGCACATGAAACCTGAAACGACCCCTGCAATATATCACTCGCATATATCAAAACATAATATGCAATTAAGGAACTAATAGTAACAAAAAACAAATTCCACAACGAGAGAGAGAGAGAGAGAGACATTATTAGACACATTATTTTACAAATTATTCGAAAATCTAAAGTTCTGTATAGTGTATTGTTGCAAATAATATTCCGTTTATTTTCTACTACTTTTAATGGAGTAAAAATAATTTCTTTTTCTTCTATTTGACGTCCAAACACAGAACGGGCTCATAAGTCATAATGCTTTAATTTCTTAAAAAATCACTACTTTTGTTTTAATAGCTAGCTAATGCTGTCTTGGTATAATTACTCAAAGAAAAAATAGATTCCAGTTTGACAACGTGAAAACCTCTGTTTGTTGTCGAATGTTATTTTATCTTGTTATAAATAATCACTGCACTATAGTTTTCTAGTACTTCATGCAAGCGTTGCCCTGCAATGAATGGTAAATTTCTATTTACCCAACCATAGAGTTGTACATGAGTCGACCCGAGCATTGACTTGCGCGAACGTGACTGAGCCAACTGCTCGGTGTGGCGAGGCTCATACAGAGCTCTACGGCTAACCAACCAATAAAGAATCATCTACGGATGCCCTGTTGTAACCCAGCCTAGCATGTTCATCATTATTACAGCATTGTGGGTTGTGATCTACTTGGGCTGACTAGTTTAAGGAAACTTAATCAAGCTGAATGTCCCCAAGATCAACAGTTTAGCAGGGAATAAGAGTACCACAAGCAACTGCATGTGCTGGGATGCAACCAACCTGCTAAATCTCTTGAAAGCCTCTGTCCGATTCTGTAACGTGCCGAAGAAACTGAACTGACCTTGGTTGATGCTTCCTGATACCGCGGGACTCCCCATGATGATATTGGAACTAACACCGCATGGTGCAACTAGGGGCCACAAAAGTTCGCGACGCTTTTGCCTTTTCACTTTTCTGACGTGGTTAAGTTCTTGACTGATCACATTACGGATGGATCTCAAGTAAGCGCTCATGACATGATCTCTTTTAATGCTCCCACTGGATCCATAAGCAGAACGATCACTTAGGATCTCAAGTGGGTGGGGTGAATTCAAGAACATACATTGTGCTGCCCGAATCTGCTTCTTTGCCTCTTTAACATCTTCAACTGGATAGCTTAACAAATACAGGCCACTGCCCGAAGGAAGAAGATCATGGTGTGGTGAAATCTTCTCATCCGGCTGGAGAATTAAAAACTCGCCCATGGGAGCATATAAAAGTTTCTAAGGACACAAAACATAGATCTTAGAGAATTTATCTACATAAAGATTGAAATAAATTTGGTATGGTAAATCAACTTCGCTCGCATATTTAGTTTGTTGGATAAATTTTTTACCTCTTTACTAAGACATGGATGGTTGCGGAAGTTCCTATTGACAGCCTTGAGGAATTCCGCTACATGATTTGGATAATTGCAAGAGAATGCACGAGGTACTATATCTCGATGCATCGTGATTGACTGGAGATGACCCCGAGGCAGTCCAAGTTTATGCAGAAGATAGTCTCCTCCACACATGACAGCTGGTGAACCGAAGGTAATAACTGGGAGCAAGGAAGAAGCAGGGACTTCACCCCTGATTAGCAGCATTAGATTTACGAGTAACGACAAACTTCCTCCCAGTGAGTGTCCAGTAAAACGGAAGGTAGCATGGGTACCATGAACTTTTAAGTAGGCATGCACCTCTGGCAGCATCTGTTCATATATACCTTTCGCAGCCTCATATATCCCTCTGTGTACCAGTACATCCAGTCCCTGATACAAAAGAACCAATTATGATAAACTGGCAAGCATTCGCTATAACTATCTTAAATAGTTCTTTGAAAAGTGACAATTCGTAAACATATTTTCGAATATAGAGAAAATAGAATACCTCAAACTTAATTGGTTCAAAAAGAAGGTTGGCCCGCCAAGATGAAAGTGACTCTGACCCCTACAAATTATCGATAAATAATAATCAAAGAAACAAAAGTAGCTATTTTCATTAATCAAGAGTTCTTTACCATGTGTATACCAACCAAAAGTAAGTAACAATGCACTCTCACCTGTATCACGAAGTACCTAGTGGACCCTTGATCTTCGTCACATATGAACCACTCACATGGGGACGAAAGAATCGAGTTAAGATCATCGGCCACAGCTTGCTTGACTTCCTCTTTTGCAGCAACAACTGCTGTGACAGAGTCAGTGGTGGCCATTAAAGAAGCCATCTCTTCAGTCGTTATACACACCTTGTCACTCATGTTATCTCTATCATGTAAATCTTCATTCTTTGTAACTTTCGAAGATGTGAAAGGAAGAATGCTCTTTGTATGTGTGTGCAAGTATGAAGCAGCTGAGGCAACAATCTCATAGGCAGCATATGCACGGGATTTCTCCTTCTCATCCTTAGTGTCTGCCTGCTCTGTTTTATTTCTTTCTAATCCTTCCTCCACGGCAGATACCTTCCCTTTCTTGGACTGATGTTGTTCAGCTAATTGCTTCTCTTTCTCAGCTTTCATTGCTTTCTTCTCAAATGATGACGTGACAAAACGCAGGCCGTGATTCGACAAAAGAAGTTTTGGCTGTAAATAGTAATCATAATATTTAGGCATTTGCTGATTTCTGTAAGGTGCCAATAAGCAAAATAAAGAACTTCCACATACATATGAAGACTTTACACGCAAGAAACACCATTTGACACAATTCAAAAAAATTACAAGCAAGACCATAATTTCAACTGCAATTAGTCCACAGGGGTAAAGAAGCATTGACGAGATATAGGAATGCAATTGTGCAACGCGCTCTTTACAAATAACAAATAAGACAACATCCGGGTTGCCACTACATGGACAATTTACACTACATATATTAGCAATCGAATAACCTAACCAGTCGATAGGATATCCACTAGTTGGGTAAATATAATTGTCCAATGTATAATTGTATTAGGTAATTTCATATCTACAATTCAAATATAAAAGACCACCAAATTCAAATATCTGATATAGCTAATAAAAAACAATTAGTGTCTATAATTACATCCAGCCATTGATGATTGATGCCAACAATTTTCTGTATATGTTCAACCAAACACAATTTCTACATATACCACTCAAATATTAATGAAAAAACACAATTAAGTAACAATAACAACACAATTAAAAAGGCAAAAGAATGAAGAATGTGACCTTGATCTGAGGGATAGAATAAGCCAAATCTCCCAAATAAGACATTTGAGCATATAATCTAGCTTCAGCTAAGGAGACTCTCTTCAACAACCTCGAAAACGAGTCTCGATCGAATTCGAATTCGATCTTCTCTGCATTCTCATCAACACCATTATCATTATCATTAAAGCTACAATTTTTACATTTTCCATCAACCTCACAAAACCCTTCTTCACTCTCCTCACTACTAATGTCCTCAACACCATTTTTCTCAGCAATTTTACCATTGTCTCCTTTCCACAAAGACCTTATATGCAAAATCTTCAAAATCCAATTCCCGTTTTGCCCCTCTCCTCCTGCTTCATCACACCCTTCAATTTTCTGTTTTTTCTCATCAGCCAAGACACCATCATCAACAGCAACAGCATCAAATTTGTTCCTCCCCCCTCTAAACCAAAGCGATCGCAATGAAAAACCCCATTGCAGTTTCTTGAACATCGGCTGAGCCGCCTGATTCTCCACCGATGATCCACCAGTCGCCGCCACTCTAAACTGCGGACGGACATCCAAACAGCCACCACCTCCACCCCAGGAAAATGTGTTTGCATGAGGAACCATTGCTTGAATTCCAGCCTTCAAGCATAAACCATCCATTTCTTTACCAAAAAATGATCAAAATTATTGTAACAAAAACAAAATTGTATTTTTAATAAGAAATGTTGTATTTTTTAACCAAAGATCAGTAAAAGGGTTGTGTTTTGAACCAAAACAACACAACACTTGTTTGTTTACCAAGAATCAATAAAAAGGTATATTTCACCAAAGTTAAATAAAGGGATCGTCTTTAACCCAAAACATAATTAATAAAAATTGTCTGTTTACAAAAAAACAATAAAAGGTTGTCTTTTCCAAATAAAAAGGTGGAGTGTTTTGAATTTTTGAAATCGAATAATATGGAGAATAATGCGTAGATAATAAATCGTGAAAAACAATATGTAATGTGCTAGAGGAAGATCTTAAATTGAGAGAAAGACAAAAGGGGTTAGAGAGTTGGGAGTTAGAAAGTGTTAGGCATTGGATCTAACAATAAATTCAAGCCTACTTATAAATGTTGAATTAGTAGTGGTATCATACTAGTATTAGACTTCTATAGGAACTACTTTTTCCTTTAAACCATAATTTATACCCAAATCAAGAAACAATAATACTCCTTTTTTGTGTCAAATTTTGAAAGTTTTGACGATAAATTTTTATTAACCAATAAGAAACAATAATTTAGATTCATCTCAATATATATTTTTGAAATATAAAGTTATTATAATTTTTACAAGTGCAAAATTAAAACTATTTATATTTTATAGTTTCACCTAATTCGACTCAGATTTTATTTGTAATTGTTTATATGGGATTAACGAAAATTAATTAAAAATTATTTTAAAATTATAGAATGACAATTAATTAAAATTATATAGTTAATTGATTGATAATTTGATAATATATATAATAGTAAAAGTGCATACAATTCTTTATGCTACAAATACAAATAGTCTAGAACAAAAAAAGTAAAAAAGGCAAGTGAAAAAGAGAGTAAAAATATTACTCCAACAAAAATTGAACAATACACTATGAATTTGTTAGTTCATTAAGAACAAAGAAAATATTCAAAAGATATTTTGATTTGGATCCAACTATAATTCTTCACTATTATATTGGAGTATAAATAAAGACATTAAATCCATTATTTAATATGATCGTTTCAAAAACTAATTAAACTATATGAATCAATAAAAAAAAAAATTAAATTACTTAATTTGGAAATGCAATAAATCATCTCTAACATTTAGCTAAAAATGGGAAATAGAAAACCTTGTGAAGAAAGTATGATAACATACGTGTAAATTCTCCTTTTATGGTAAAGTTGAGTGAATAGAGGCATGAAAGCCACGTTATTTGTAGGGTCAACCATGCAACGTGACTTGTCCCTAGTCCTACACTACACCCACCCAAGCACGACGCACTTCAACTCAAACAGACGAAATTGTCTTCTCGCACAAAACTACAAAATATATATTCAAAAGTTTATCGAAAGCATGTAATGTGTACTTTGAATTCTATCAAACGCATATACCGTACACTTAAAAAAATTTAATTTGTTGAAATATATATACGCGAATTTTTTGCCATTTGAGATTAATTGAGACCTTACTTTAGAATAAAAGCGTATCGTAAGCGTCCCTTGCATAGACTAAACTGCTACAATGCTGTTATCGGTAATCAAAATCTAACATCATACCGTTGTCGGAGAACATTTCGCCAATTATCTCAATAAATAATTTCGAAAATGTTTAGCTTTATGTTTGTTTTCATCCAAACATAAAATTTCATGTTCCGTTACTATTAAATTTATTTTACAAAGATCGTCTAGCTTTGATTGTTTACATTATTAAGAAATAATATATTAATATTGGCCAAAATTGACAAGTTTTTAAAATGCATGTAAGATCGAATCAAATTGTATGTAAATGTAATTTCAATTGAAATGCATGCCCAGGACCAGGAGCCCATATATAACTGGATCCAGCTCACTCCCGTTTGCATTCATGTAGACTGTAGTCTGTAGTGTAGAGTCTACTAGATATGTCTAATGCCCTAAAGTTGTTCGAACCATCGATGTATCCGCTAATTGGGTGCAGAGTCTCAAAGGTAGACGCGCTAAACGAACCGGGCCGGACGGGTTCGTTTAACAGGTCTACTCAAAGGGTCATGTTTGGGTCCATTATCAGTTAGCGGATCGGGTGTAGGCACCCTAAATATTATCCTTTGATTTAGGCTTATTTTCATTTTAGACTCTGAACTATTATGTAAGTTTCAAATTGTATCTGATACTATTATAAGCCTCAAATTGTTCCTTATATTACGTTTTGTCTCATTTTGCCCCTTCAAATGCCAATTTTAGACTGTTTTTGAATTACCTCAAATAAAGTTACACGCTGATTCAAAGTTACGACATTGACGCCCACACGTGACCACATTGCAGAAAACGTGACGACAGGGTGAGCGACCGAGGACTTTAGTTTCATGAGTGAGTGAAAGGGTACCCGATGTAAAACATAGATGATGGTTCCAGCCTTTTGCCCTAATGGATATATGGAACTTGGGATCACTAATTTGTAACTTTATATTAATTTCGAGATCAATCTTCAACCATTAAACTATTGATGACCAAAAAAGACAACCTCAATCCATTATTCGAGAGTAAACTGACAATTACCTCTCCAACTTGATCAACAATTAAAATCCCGCATAATAGAGTAGTAAACAATTATAGCATATCCAATTTATCACATGATTACCATATATAACAAACGTACAATACTTTCCAAATGTAACAAATTTATGTCCTCTATGAGGTTAATTAGGCACTTACTTTAGGCCGACACTCCACATCTCTATAACCATTTTCTACTATACATTTAGTAGTGTATGTATTATGTATGAGTGTGTCCAAGTTGACAACATTTGAAAGGACAAAAAGCATATTAGACATGCAAGATGAGTAATGTGCCAACGATAAAAAGTTGAAGCTTGATAATGCATTGAGTAGATGGAAGCAATAAAAGTGATTGATCAATCTTCTGTGGGGAGCTCTCATTTAATATCGACTATTATGATGAAAACTGAAAGATGATAGTATTATTCACTTGTTCCTAGTTGTTATGGTGGTACGAGGGATATTCAACGTGGGGGATCGAACAACCGTTTTTAACTTCTCGACCGTGGATATGCCACGACAACTACCTGGCCTCATGCCTACGTGCCTCTTTCCACTTCCACATTTTCTTTGTCTGTCAATGTTTGTCCAACAAGCCTTACTTAGGAACCATTTTGAATCGTCTATTACATTTTATACGACACAATTAATCACTAATTAGTCATACTAATGACTGTAAGATATTACTTATAACGATAAGATCTAACAGTAGAGTCTTTACCATGACAGTCAAGAACCATTCTTATAAAAATAACACATTGTATACATTCAGCTAAAGTTCCGACCCATATTAATTTATAGAAAACAAACTAAAAGGTTAAGCTCGTAGAGTTCTTAATGAGGAAGCCACTTCCCTGCATAAAGGACTCACATCCATGGACTGATACATGTATCGAATGCTCATACTGGAAAATTGACTCCTAGGTCTGGCATTGTTAAATATCTGTTGAATCCGTTCTTTCTTGACCACTCGGGGGGGCGTGCGGGAACACCTGCACGGATTACAGATGACAGTTGAGATCGTACATATATTATTAATTTAACATAATGTAATAAAAAATATCACACGAAATATACATATGATATATTTGCTCCCACACGTCACATCATTCCACTTCACTTTGCTCTTTTGTTTTCTTTATTTTGTCTATAAATAAAACAGGCAAAGTTCACCTTTCTATTGACCAGTTTTCTTGGCTTGCAAACAAGGCTCCTCTTTTTTATCACGAGTGTCATCACTTTGCATGTACTTTTGTTTACATGCACTTTTGTTTGTTTCATAGTGGACAACTAATATGGGACGAGCACCTTGTTGTGAAAAGGTGGGTCTGAAACGAGGAAGATGGACAACTGAAGAAGATGAAATCTTGACTAAATACATTCAACTCCATGGAGAAGGATCTTGGAGGTCCTTGCCCAAAAATGCAGGTACATATATATCTACTTAGCTTCAACTTAATAACTCTTGTTTACTGTCACATCTTTAACCAACTTTGAGATAATTGCTTAAATGATTAGATATAATATGTAAAAGTTGCATTTTAGTCTCTGTAAATGTACCTTATGCCCAAATGGTCCGTGCATATAAGTAAAAAAATGTGCACTTTTGTCCCTCTTTTATCGAAAAAGTTAAATTTTGACAAAAGGGGGCCAAAATATAATTTTCTAAACACTTAGATATTTCTCTAAAATGTGCATTTTAGTTCTTGATATTGATCGGAAAATGTGCATTTGTAATCCCTCTTTCCATTAAAATTTACCATCCCCATCAAAAGATAGACTAAAATGCACTTATATGCCAATATAAGGTACCATTTGAGCAAGTGGTATATTTGTAGGAACTAAAGTACAAATTTCACATATTATCTGGAACCATATATTTACAATAATTTTCACCCTAGCTTTTACTCCCTTCCTTCAAATGTAAGTTATTGTTTACGATTTAAATCTTGTTCCAATATAGTTTAGATATTGGTCCATGTCAAATGTAAGTTATCGTTGGTCAATATTTATGTGTGGTCTTGCTTATTTTAATTTAAGAGTATAGCTAACAATATTTTGGTAAATAATGTTGAATTTGAAGGCTTGTTGAGATGTGGAAAGAGTTGTAGGCTGAGATGGATCAACTACTTGAGGTCGGACTTGAAGAGAGGCAATATTACATCCGATGAGGAAAAGTTAATTATCAAACTTCATACCACTATGGGCAACAGGTCATAATTTTTGCTCCTTTAATTAATCCTACTTCTTATTTCATTAATATAGAAGTAATATTAAAAAATAGAGATGGAAAAAGAAGGAACACTTGAGTTACTAAGTTTTTGCATTGCAATCATGGAATTGTAGCAAAAATGGTCCACAATAATGTTAAGAGTGTGAGATGTAGTCCTCGATAATGATAAATGTCAAATTCGGAGTCTAGTCTTCGATAATGTTAAATGGTAAATTTAGTCCATGTAATTTGTATAATTGCATTAGTGGTCCTCAAGTTTGTCAAAAGTCGAGACTTGCACGCTGAGTCTGAGTTGGTGCACTAATAGTCCTTCAATGTTGTAGTTATGGTCAACTTCTTTTGAAAATCCTTATCTGTTTCCAAAGGCTAAATTGAGTATTTGATAATTTTGGGAACAACTGGACCATTATATAGTACTAGTAACTATATAGCAATATATAAGTTGTTGACATTATCCAAATTAAATGTATATTGCAGGTGGTCCTTGATTGCAGGGCATTTACCAGGTAGAACAGACAATGAGATTAAGAATTACTGGAACTCCCATTTAAGCAGAAAAGTCGACACTTTCATTAGGAGACGCCCCGCGGATCCTAATAATATTATAATTTCTTCTTTCCCAACGACGGAATTGGTTAACAAAACTGATGGTGTCACAAAGAAACGTAGGGGTGGCAGAACTAGTCGATCAGCCATGAAAAAGACCAAAGAATATCGCGATGGGGCACGTAAAATAGTCCGAGTCCCCACGTTGCCATCTCAGGCACCAAAAGAAGCTCATAATACTATTAGCTCACCGGTGGCCATAATGCCAGCAACGCCAAAAGTTGACAAGGAAAATAGCATATTATTGTCTAGTGAAATTTCATGGTCAGAGGAGGATCTTGAATTGTTTTTGACAGAATCATACAGTGCTGATGATGTATTGCTTTTAGATGATCTAAGGGGAGATGTTGATGAGCAAGTAATTGCTAGTAATAATGAGACTTGTCTAAAAGAGTCCAGAGAGGTTTTGGACAATTCTTTTGGGACAATGTTGACTTTTGATGATGGAAATTTATCTAGTCTAGGACAGTTGGATGAGGTGAAGATGGTTGATTGTGATGTGGGGAGTGGGAGCATGGAGGTTGACAATATGTTTTGCAATTTGTCACCTAGTGAAAATCAAGAAAATGGCGAAAAAGGGTATTTATGTCCTAATTCTCCAGTTTTAAGTATGATGGGTGGTGATGAGGGGCAGATTGGTAATTTTGATACGAACGAAGAAGAAGGGATTTTGTCTTGGCTATGGGATACTAGTCCTGGTGAAGAGGGATGGTTGAACCAAAATGGGGAAGAGTTTGTTGATGTTGAGAAACAAAATGCAATGATTTCTTGGCTTCTTTCTTAAGGAGATAGCTAGATATTGCAGTTTGTTAGTTATGTTAGGTATTGGTTGGATAGGCTTGTACTTAAGTATTAACTTGTGTTGTACTTTAGCCAGATATTTTGTAATGATGCATCTCTTTCTAGGAATAAAGTTTGTTGTATTGTTTGAATCATACTACTTCCTACTGGATTTATAAATAAAAAACAATATTTGGCTTGGAAAAACATGTTCAGATGGGTGGGGTGGGGTGGGGTAGGGGTAAGGGGATGGACCGGATGGCGGTTGCCGATGATGGTGGCTGCATGGTGGTTCACTGAAGACGGTAGGTGCGGACAGTGAGGTGGGTGTGGGGTGTTCTTTATTAATGTATTAATTATTATTAAAAGCTATCTGCAACTTGAGTTGCTTTACAATTTACTGAAAATTTTAAATATATAAATACAATTTTGAATTTACACTTGATAACAAGATTCCGGTTGGGCACCACTATACACACACTGAAACAGTGATTCACTGTAGCGGATGGACGGTTTTGCCCCTGACGAACAGAGAGTTCGGCCACAAGGGTTACTGACGAGTCCATTGCTCGTCAAGAAGGGTTACGGACGAGTGCATTGTTTGTCCAAACCTATCCGTTTATAAGGGTTACTGACGAGTCCATTGCTCGTCAACAATGCTTACAGACGAGTGCATTGTTCGTCCGTAACCCTTATAAACGAACAAACAGTTTTTTTTTTCCAAAAAAATCATATATTGTGGATATTTCTTATTAATATTAGTAATATTATTATTAATATTTCTTATTATATTATTGTTAATATTTGTTATTATTATGGTTAGACACATACTTATTAATAATTTTAAAATTAAGAACGATACTTGAGTGTTTTCTCATTAATTGTTTTTAATATTATTAATTTGTTATAATACTTATATTATACATAATAATATTAAAAATATGTAGTAGTATTGGCAAGTTAACAAATTCTAAAAAATATAGCCATTTCAAATTAATAACAAGAAAATATTCCAAATACATTAAAAAAAATATAATGATTACAATTTTAGTGTTCCGCTACTAATCATCAGAGTCATACTCGGTTTCCTCCTCATCGACATCATCATCATCATCGCCCCCATCATCATCCTCCCCATCATCATCGTCATCGGGTTGGGTTGTTCCAGGATACTGATGGAAATCCGGGAAGGATCCGTCTGAAAGTTTTGTTGGTTCTATTTAGTTCCGGTCGTTTGGCCCCACCAATTATTCATCGACCCCTGCGCACACCGGGCAAGCCTCCAGTCCCTCCATACCGCTGCAAATCTTCCATCTGTTGCTGCATGTATGGGTCTACATGCTGTTGTGACTGCAAGTATTGCTCAATGTTACGGACTGTCTTCCGCAAGGGTTGTAGTCGCTTTTATCAAAATAGAGAAAATATAATATTTGGTTAGTTAAAGAAAAAAGGTAACTTAACTTCATGAAAAGTTGAATGTAATAAATCGTACCTGCTGCGATACAGAATATATCGTGCTCGCAGTCACGCCTACGTCTCCCCTCTCTGGGTTGTGCAGTCTCACATGGGTCCTCGGTATATACCAATCCATGTAGTCATCGGAGGTTTGCGTTGCTATGTACGCTGGGGGACCCATAGGAACCGGGACCACATTGTGAAATTGCATGTTTGACCAAGCCGCACGCAAAAGCAGCGCATTTTAGCCAATACCAATTCTTGTAGGTCTACTTTTATAAATTCAAATATATTTGTAAAATCAATTTCTCTAGGTGTTCTAATCGTTCTACATACTAATAATATTAATCACACTACTTGTTCATACTAATATTACTAATAATATTAATAACAAATGTCCATGTGTTCGTCCATCAAGTCATATGAATACTATGATTTAGTATATCAATAATACTAATACTTGTTAATAATATTATTATGTATAATATAATTATTATTATTACATACTAATAATATTAAAAACAATTTTTAATTTGGTCTAAAGTTTGGGTTAACATTGTAAACTTTATATTTCGTACTAAAAGAAAAGATTTAAGTAGTATATACATGTACTACTATTACTTATTTTTTCACCCCACAATGCATATATTTTGGATAGTAAAATACTTAAATATACTTGAATTACTTCTATTATTTTTATTTATTATATTTTTCAATTTATCTTACTATCCTAATTGAGTATCTTCAACCAAACACTATTCTATTTCATGTATAAATATTTAAATAGTATGCAATGTTATATAGAAATATATGAACAATAATATAAAACTAACCAATTTTATTTTTAAATAATAATGAAATGCAACACCTAAACTTGATTTGATTGTCAAATGATATTTTTCAACTATTTTTTTTCGAAATGCATAAGTATAATAACCTTATTTTCATGAATGATAATCAAATAAACATTAATGGATAACTAATGAAACAATTCTTTAATTATTAAGTATTAATATAAATATTGAACGCAATGCTTTCACGAATTTTTGTGTCATTAATTTTTTTAAATTTTTTTTTACATAATTACCTAATTTTAATAACTATAAAATATGTAATTAGATAAGTATTACCTCTTATATAATTAAGTATCAAATACTGAGTTCTATTATTTGTTATTTCATGATGTTCTTAAATCATATTCTTATATTATAGTATAATCAAATTGTTCCAGCTATAGAATAATCGAATTTACAAATATATGTAGAACAATTAGTATGATTAATATTATTAGAACAATTAGAATGATTAATATTATTAGAACAATTAGTATGATTGTTCTTCATATTTAAAGTAATAAATAAATATGTGTCTAACCATAATAATAACAAATATACAATACCATAATCAATACTCCTAATAATAATCATATTACTAAATATTAATAACAAATATTCACAACATATCATTTAAAAAAAATGTTCAAAAGTTTATGGACGAACTCATAGTTCGTCCATAGGGCTTACGGACGAACTCATTGTTTGTCCGTAAGGCTTACGGACAAACAACCAGTTCGTCCATAACAGAAGGGACGACTGTTTTTGGCCGAAATCTTTACACGTCCATAGCCTTATTGACGGGTGTCGTGTTCGTCCATAAGGCTACGGACGAACTCGTTGTTCGTCAGGGGCATTTTTGTCCAATTGCTACAGTTTTTCACTGTTTCAGTGTGCGTATAACAGCTCAGATTCCGGTTCCTATTGTAATTGCGAAGTTAGCGATAGGTGAAAAGTTGATTGGACAAGTAAAATTGTTAACTATAGCAAAAATATAACAGTGGTAATGAAAATTCTGATCTCATATGATTTATAATCTCCGTTAATTTAATTTATACGACAGTGTATATATAAGAAAAATGATGATCGTTACCATCTTGGTTACTGAAACTTGGTGAGTTCGATCTGGCATCGATTCCTTGCCCTGTTCATGGAGACTAGACCAAGTCAAGCCCTGGGCTACACTCACCTCGATGCTACTCCATACCAGTTGGAGTGAGGATTTCTTTATCTTCTTGATAGCCACCCTTGTTTCCTTTTACTTCTCCTTTGGGTGTTCCCTTTTGGTGCAGTTAAGACTTTGGACAAGTTGAGGCATATATTGAATGATGAATTAAACATTCCAGCTTATGTGGGGATACTAGTACTCTCTTTATTCTTCCCCTATTGCAAGGCACTATCCAGGGACCAGTATCTTGAATGATTTGAAGAATGTTTGTATAAGCTACACTGGATATTCTTTTATAGTGTGTGAAGACTCACTAAGGAAGGTTCATTTTGGTTTTGTTGCTATAACTGTAACGTCCTAGGAGAACCTGTGGTGAATTTTGCCTTTAGGGTAGCAAATGGATATGCCTCAAGAAGAACTTAAATGAAGCTACCCTTGCATGCAATTTGCAGGGAAGAAAAATAGTTAGACCTGATACGTATTGTATGTATCTACATGCTTGCCGATAACTAGATATTTGTTCCTCCCATGTTAAGACTGCGCCAGTCGTGCCCTGCTTTGTCGTAAGTCCATGGTTGTGCTTGACTGAGCTTGCCCATGGTGGTGAGCTGGTGATTCCAAGTCTTGCTAGTGAAAGCAATGCCACGAGCTAGTTCTTTGGCTCTGTATCCCTTCCTTTTAGGTCCAACATAGTACAAGGCTTTTCACTGTTTGATTCTGAATTAATTGGAGACTCTCCTCCTACCTGACATACTATATCATCAACGCTTGATTTCTCGTAAGAACATGATTGTTCCTCGGCTTCCATGATATGAACAGGCTCGTGACTTGGACTTAGTGGAGCTTCAAAAGGTGATGGTCCTGGACCTGGAGATTGTGTCCTCATTTGCACAGAGCGCATAAGTGCAGCCCTCCTTAGGTCTGCTGAATGGCAAATATCACTGGGTGATGAGGGAAAGCGACCCTCACATTCTGATCCCCGCTGACGAGACTGTGATGATATCATACCAGAAACATGTGATGCATAAGAGGTAGAAGCTGAGCTGGGAGAGAATCCAGCTGACGGCCTTGGATATCTGTGAGGGGAAACAGGGCTTGAAGGTGCACTCTCAAGATGCGATGAGCACATGTTTACAGAAGTATCATAATATCTAGCATCATCTGAATCCTCTGACATGGGTGAGTATTGCAAGGATGCATCCTCTCTGTAATCATCAAAGAGATGAACAATTTGGTTAGACTTCTAACGTATAATATAAAGATATACAACAATAGTTCTCACTCAGATAGGACACTGTTGTATTATAATGAAAGCAAGACTGCCATTAAGACATGCTCACGATTTCTTAAAAACGACTACAATTTCACTAGGCAGAAGATAAGAAGGAACGAGCATATCGGCAGACACACTACACACTCAAACTCATTCATTTAGAAAAACCTTCTATCATCACTTATTTTAGTGTTTCACAATCAACAAACTGGTCATCAATGCGTGCTTACAGGCCTATTAATTGCCATGTAATTACCGCCTTCCTTCTGTGCAGTAATGCAGTGTGCAAATATCAAGCAGAACATTTACATAAACAACTTCCACAATATCAATCTTATGCAGAAAACCTTTCACGATAGACTATCAGCCGTATTCTTACGTTTGTCTTGCAACAATATGGTATGACATTCGACCCTTCCAAAGTCTAATTTCATAGGAGAACACAACAACCAACATTAAGGCAAATAACACGTAGTTGTCTCGTCTTCAAGCCATAGAGATTATATCTGTTAATTTTTAGGATTTCCCTTAGGGGCTACTTTTTCTGTCCTCTGTAGACTTAATTACAATACCACCACTAAATTCTCAACTGGATTTGGCTGACAAAGAACACTTGAGGTTCATCTTAAATTTAAGAGGTTAGCCTTTTCTAAGTTACGTATCGCCATTACCTTGAGTGCTACTACACTCACTAACTATTAACTCGAAAGAACTACTACCAAGATCTAAGTTGCATAACCACATAGAAAATGAGGCTTTCTGAACAGTTCAATCAAATCCTTTTTAGGGACGGGCCTGCTAGTTAAATTTAGATAAGATATAAGGAGTCTACAATGTATTACAACAAATCTAACGGAAATCATTTGACCAGTTGTGCTTTGTAATGATCTCAATTCTCAGCTTTGCAGGAGAGTATTACCTGAAAGAAGACATGCTTTCGGACCTTGCAGGAGAATCCAATGGATTATCTGGTAGCGAGTCCCCAACGGTAAGACAATTTAAACTTGAAGCCATCATCTGCACCATTTTTCAATATTAACAGGGAAGCAACATATCCTTCCCAATACACTTAACCCCTCATCAGAAAATCAACTGATTCTCTTAGTTTTATTTGGTTTGCATGAAAAAGGAGCTTGTTCAACCTATTCAATTCACACTTGTTCAACCTACACACAAAACACATAATTGCACATTATTCCCTACTTGTCATTTCAAAAGTGCCCTCCTTTTCTCCTTACAACCCCTTTCCTCTACGAAATATATCACTAAAACCGCGCACTTCGATAATTCTACCTTTGTCACGGTCAAAGGTTAATCAATTAATAAAGTTTTCATTTTCAAGTTAAATTACTTTCATATAAAACATAAGCAACTCTAACGCGCTGTCACGGAACCCCATGTCAGTACTTATTAGGTATGATCGAATGACTTCACAACCCACCATGAATATCTTCATCATGTTTAGTCATTACTTATGTGCCGATGGGAAAACCTATCGCCCATTCTGGAATTGGTCCAGGTCAAACGCTAAATCTTGAAGTTCTTATGAGCAAGGTTTCCAAATATAAATGTCTCTTGATAATACGAGTATCAATCAAATCTTATTCACATCACCCACTTTCGGGTTGGACATTACACCCAAATTTCTTGAAACCAAAACCTATATTCACAATCCAAACATCCTCAAGACATCAAATTTTTCACTAATTTCTGAACACTCAACAACCAACAGGCACACCCTATAATTAATTGCAATAAAGAATAATAATACAAAATATATAATAAAGAAAAATATAATAGGCTAAGTAAAGTAGGCACCTCAGTTAGGTAACGTTTGTGAGAATGAAGATTATCAATGTAAACCTCATCTTCAGGATCTCTATTTCGTTTATTATTGCTGCTGGGTGATGCTGCTGGAGATGCCTCAGGATTCAACTCTGACCCCATTTCTTTTTTCTCAATCAGACAAATGTTTTCCAATTTATTACAAACTACTAACCGAAGAAAAGATTGTTCATTTCTACACTGTTGGGACTTGGGGAAACTGAGTTTGGTTTCAATGATTCATATTGCTACATGATACTGATGTAACGTTCATATTAAAAGTTCAGAAAATTATTTCGGGAGAATCACCTTCAAAACCTGGGGGAAAAATCGGATCTTTTTTTTATTTCATTTTGAAATGTTAATCCATTGTACATTAAATCATACTCCCACTGTTTCAATATGTTCGATTGTTTAGAAATTTTGTCATATTTTAAAATGTTTGATTGTTTACATTTCCAATGAACTTTTAAGCCTATTTTCTCCATTTTACCCCTATAAGGTATTTTTGTCCCTAATAAAGTAACACTCCAACACCTTTATTTGAGGACATATTAGTAATCTTGCACTATTCCTTAATAAAATACTTTTTCCCAAACAATCAAACATATCGAAACGACGGGACTCACGGGAGTAAGATTTTAGAAGTAATTTTTAAAAGAGCAAATGACTTCATCGATCATTCACGTTTGTTAAAAAACACTAGTTGATCACCCTAGTATGACTTTGTATACTTTCGATCACTCATGTTGGGTATTATGTGTACTTTTGGTCACTAACACGTTTTTTTGGTACAACTCTTAATTTTTCGAAATTTTTAACATTTTTGTAAGGGTATTTTAGTCATTTTTCATAATCTTTTAACTTACATCAAGTAACTTTCAATAACTTCCATTGTATTCTACATTTCCTTGACAAAATTATGAGAAAATGACTATAATATCCTTATCAAAATGTAAAAAATTTCAAAAAATCAAGAGTGGTACAAAAAAACCGTGTGAGTGACCAAAAGTATACATAATACCTAACAAGAGTGATCGAAAGTATACAAAGTCATACTAGGGTGATCGACTAGTGTTTTTTAACAAACGTGAGTGATCGATGAAGTCATTTGCTCTTTTTAAAAAGTACATAAAAATATCACTACATGGTGTTGAAATGCTGCAAAAGGATTAAAATACCACTAGGATACAAATATTGCTATTTTAACTTTTTAAAATACTCCTTCCCCGAGAATCTAACCTGACCTCTTCCGAATACCGCTAAACTAATCACCTTGGATATAACATATGATATCAAATCTAGTTACTATGCAATTGGATTAGGATGAATCTGAAGTTGGTGTAAATCTTTAGCAATCGTGTGACCAAAATTTAAACTACCATATCGAAATTTCTCTCATTGTTGGAATCCTTTATTGTTGGAGTCATGGAGTGCCATCGAACAAATAATCCACAAATACACTACATGACACAACTTTACATCAGTAACATACAAAATTACAAATACACTACATGATAGTATAACTTTACATCAGTAACATCTACTTTCAGCATATGACCAACTATACAGATACAGTGCATACATAACAAGCGCCGGAAATTTTCAACGTTCACAACAACATCAACTAGCCCCGATGCCTATAAAGAAGCTACTACATAAGAAGGATGGGAGTAGGCGCAACCTTACCAGTGTGATAACGATCTGTTTTTGAATTAGCCCAAGATGAAATGCAAAGACACTCTTCACAATATAAGATGATGTGCAGATAGTGTAAGGAGCTATTTTAATTTACAAATCACAAAAACTTATGTACACACTGAGAGGAGAGCTAGAGAGAAGAAGATTTGGAGGTTACTGCTGAGGATTAGGATTATCCTGAATAGTACTTCAAACTGCTAGCAACGTCACATAAGCATTTTCTTTAGTGTCGTCGATTATTAGAACGAGCAGCACGCATTGAACTCCCGTGGATGTCATTACAACTTAACATATACACGCTTTTTGTGGAGAAATCCAGCAAATAGGCCCCAAAACAAAATCTCAAGCATGACAAAGACCAAGGTACCCCATTTTTCTGAATGAAGCATAGCTTGTAAAACCTTCTCCAAAAGAGTAACCTACAGGTAGAATATGCTTAAATAATTTTCCAAAACAGATACCCAAGTCAACGAGCATTTTGATGCCATACACACAATTAGTCACATGGATAAGCCATCTAAGTACTACAAAGATTAACTAGGGAAAGAGAACTGGAAGAATTCAGCACAAAATCATCATCTCCATGTTTCAAAATTAATATTAGTAGTTAACATAGGAGTATTATTTATTCAGATCTAGTAAAAATCAAAATAGCTATTGCTCTAGCAAAAAGGCGGAAACTACTGACACTAGTAATTGATCATAACACAGATCCTCATTTGTTGGTGCCTCATTAAATCTTTGGTATATTGACAACTGACAACAGCAATTATGAGGCCTACTGCATGCAATTATTCACAAAGCAGGCCATGCTACTTGCCTTCAAGAAAAAAGTCATGTTTCATAAAAAGTAACAATTTATAGCGATACCAGGTTGTTTTCTGGAGCACTCCAGTAGAAACCTTGAAGAACTGCAGGGAATATGTCGCAAGCAGCTAGAGCATATACAATGAGAGCATTCATCCCCATCCACTGGAAAATACGCATGGGCATTGTCACATGTATAATATCAACCTGCTCAAGGCAAACGAACTCATAAATCATAATCTTCTGACTTGCCTTATCATGTGAAGTAATTTTTCAGATACATCTCATGTGTTGGCATACCACAACTAAGAAGATCGAACGAATTATTCTTGTTCCGCACAATAACATGATACTATCTGAAGTACACTGAATGGAGCATTGGCATTCTGGTAATTGACAAACAAACACATAGTTCTTAAGCCAAAGCAATTCTGCCAATACACCAACCAAATCACTGAATTTTCATTAACTTTGTCCTTCTCTTAAGAGTAGATTTTATTTAGATGGGTTTCACTTTTTCCATTTACTATAATCAGATATTCACTCTGTCACTGTCAGATTCCTTTTTCCCTCACCATAATTTATTATGTCGCACACTTTCGAAATAAACTCAATTTCTAACTGTAACTTTAAAAGAAAGAAAACCCTGCTACTAACTACGAAGTATATAAGATCTTAAATGAAGTCAATGAAATAGACAGAACAAGTCAAGTCTCATAAATATTTAAGGCCATTACAGATAAAGGGAACATTGGTCTTATGTTACTAAAGCTTAATTTTAATCTGTCTTTCATCAATAATATATGCCTCATCCAATGGACATACATGTAAAGGGAAGATTTCGGTCATTATTTCTTTGAGTCAAACAAGTAACTCACAATATAAAAGATAATTGCCAGGAGAAATCCTGAAGACCCTGCTGTGACGAACATATAACTCAATGTGTATAATGGTTTCGAAAGAGGAACACCTGAAAGAATTTACATGCTTCAGTTGTTATAACATTAAAATATACAAACTCACCAATTTTATATGACGAATAAATAATACTAGATAATAGTTCACCTATAATTTCTATGAAGTACCCTAAAAATACGAGAGCCAAAGAGATTATAGCCCATAAAGTTAACCGCTGTTTGTTATCCTGCAGAGAAGAGGTATGTAAATTGAGGAACAAGTGATGTGAAGCGCTTGGAGTATCAGAACGCATGAAACCCAGAGATACCTTCACATGGACCAAGATGTGCCCATATTGCAAACCTATAAAGCAAGTTATTGCGGCCATCAAAGAACTGCAAACATTGTGAATGTCAGTTAGAACTGCAAGTAGGGAGGAAATCTGACGAAGGGAGAAAAATGCATTCTGGATGAGGAAGAACCGAAGAAGGGGAAAAAGTATTGAAAGGGGACGAAAGAGAGCAAAGACAAGGAGACAGCAAAAGCTTGGTTTATCTTTAAACAATATTTAATTAAACAAATCATGTCGAGTAGTTATTATCGAACTCAAGAGCCGATACTTCATGTACCAGAAAGAAAAAAAATTAAGGTAAAACAATAGTGCAATGAATGACAATTGAGAAAGAGGGCAGAAATATCCTTGACCTAAGTATTCCCTCTGGATCAAAAGGAGCAAGGCACCATCCAGGTGCATTTGGTGGTAAAGGTCCATAATCAGGTGAATTAACACTACAGTCCTATAAACAATACAGTCACACTTTCATGAGAAAGAAGATATAATATAGTTGGTAGTTCATTAAGAATTGCACAGGAGCAGAAACATTAGTAGAATAGAAATGGGAGAAGACCGAATAGGAAACCTTTGTTCTTTTGTATACAGGACGTTGATAAAGATGTTGTTCACCAAGCAGAAACCTATCAACCAAGCCAACCGCATTGCAAGAAGGGTCAAGACTGCCTCTTACCCCACATTGAACCTGTGAAAACGTTTAAAACTAGTAAACTTAAAAGATCAGAGGAGATTGAGGAGTACATTTGAAAGATCCTATGCAAAACGACAAAGAAAAATAATAATAAAAAAATAGCAAAACTGTTCTGTACAGGTCCAGATCAGTTAAAAAGAAGAAGAAAAAAACATCATATCTAAGAAAACACTCATGCATTTTATCGGTGACCAAATGATACTGGCAGTAATTAAAACCAACGAGTATATTTAACTAGAACAAGTACATGAACAACAAAGTCCAGCTATCTCAAATAACCAAGTGACATTTGGAATTTCATATAACAAACATGCTGCCACTTGAAAAGACCTTCATTAGTCGCAAATAAAAGGATTGAACACATTGAAAGAAACATATTAATACAATAATGAACCTAGCAGAGATACTGAGAAATCGCATTCTAATTTCACTTACAGTTATAGAGTTGTATCCTAATGTGGAATTCATAGGACTTGTAACTTTGAATGTCCAGTCTGGAACATAAAGCCCGTACAATAAAGCCATGTAAAGTGAACCGAGACCAATTGTAAAGGCCCTGCACTATGATAGGATGTTCAAAACATTGATAATGTAATCTTAATATTTTATTCATATACGATGTTAAGAGAAGGACTAGATAAGGATAAAGAAGAAGTAAAAGCATAAACACCCTTCAAACTGCAAGACTTAAAGAATTTACACTCCTCGAATTCAAGGATTTGAGTCCATGTCCTATAAAGTCATTAAGTCAACGATGTCTATGCTCTGGCTCTTGGATGTTATGGAATTATCAATATGGCTCATTACACTACTTAGACTTCTTAACTAGTAGATAGTCTTTGTACTTCATCTTAGGCCAATTTAGAAACAAACTCCCTGTTCACTGGGGTAAGGCTGCATGCATCCAACCCCTCTTGCCCCACTTTGGCGAGACCCTCTTTAAAGGCGTTGTTGCATGTTGATGTTTTAATACTCATATATTCTAAATGTGAAAAAGACCAAGACTTTAGGATAAAATAACAATATTCGTAACCAAGATCAATTTGTATATCAACTTCAAAACTTGACCTAGTGGATATGAAAAGAAGACTCACAACTGATAGGAGTATCTTCTAAAAAAAGAAATTGCTGAATCAACTACTGTAAGGTTGACAAGCCAAATCTCCATAAGTGACGCCAGCATATATCCAATGGAGATCCTCTGCAACAAATACAACATAAAGCACTCACGCTAATAAGCATTGACAATCATACAAAGAGAGATAAAGGTACTACCCCGTATTAAACACAAATTAAATATATATTGAGACCTGATCCTTCAACTAACTAAATCTAGACTCCTCCGAGTAGCCTACTGATGTAATGTAGTATTGTCGATAAACATGATGACCTATTGCAAATGAGATGGTACGCCAGGAGACAATTTCATATTCCATCTTGTAATAGGTCAGTCAAAGGAAAAAACAATATCCTATCACAATTGTAGAATGAGATAGCTTCGTGGTAACAGTTGTATTACAAATTCAAATTTCCACTCTAAGGTAAAACAAGTAAACAACTACAACAAGGTCTACATATGAGCTATCTCCAATATATAACACAAAAAAAAAACTACATGTTTAAACTTTTCCTCTAGGAGATAGCAGATGAGCTTCTTAAAATATTTCACATATGCATTTCAACCTAACACTTCCAGCAAACAAACATGAATGAAGCATCAGGACAGCAACTAATTAAATAACACTTGACCACAATTTCCCAATTTCAAAACCACCTGCATGAAAAAATACATCGTAAACAAGAATAACCACACAGCTGAATATTCAAATTAATAGAGGACCTGAAGAACACCCATCCACCTTATCTTCCCTATATCAACTCCATAAGTTAAATCATCACGCCCATGAAAATAACCACCTAACATCGAGAACAGAAAACCATCAAATGCCATTAGAAACTCTCTCAACTATTTTGCCTTCTCTTGATAGAAGATTCTTCTCTTAAAAGCAAAATTGGATTACCTTGAAGTATGACCCCTATAAAGAATAATTTAATTGTCCTAAAAACGGCCTTCTTCGTAGCTTCCAATTTATTGGAGACATTCTACAACACAAACAATACCATTAAATTATCCTAAAGCGATGATCACCAAATACTATTAGCTCCCGTAAACGGTGGCACACCTTAAACACAAGGCTAACAGAAACACCAACACCAAAGAGGAAGAAAGGCATCACAAAATCAGCAAGGGTTACTCCAAACCAAGGCGAGTGATTTATCGCTGGAAAAGCTTTTCCAGCATCATCGACCAATATCATTAGCTGATAATAAATCATAAAAACATAATAGTATTCATCAGTAACAAATTCAAACAGTGCAAACACGTAAAAGATACTCCCTCCAACCCAAAAACATCATCCAATTTGATTTTCATTAATCTAACTAAGAAACTCTGTAGCGTTAACTGACACACATAACTTCAGTTCGAACCAGAATCATCATTTAAATACTAAATCACATTAAAAATACAAGCCTTCAATATATGATCAATATGTTAACCACTTTAATTGACACACATACTTAGTTATATAAGTTAAAAAGTCAACGACCAACATCCAGGTAGTTCAAAAAATATATGTCAACCGTAAAAGTTCAATTAATTCAAAACTGGACAATTCTTTTGGGACAAAGGAGTAGTAATAAAAGGTTGATATATTGTTTTGTGTACAGCGACGGTGAGGCCACGGAATACGTCAAGCGAGAGGAGGCGTTGTTTAGGTTCATCGCCTTTAATAGATGAAGTGGAAGAAGGAAGTGGTTCTCCGGCGGCGGATGAGTGGAGGAGAAGCGGAGTTCGATGAGTTGCACCGTCGTCAGCAACCAGCATAATGGTTGACATTGTTTGGAATTGCCAGGTGTCAATTTGTCAACTTCTATATTGCATTTATTTTTTTGGATAGTGCTCGATGTTTCGATACTAACCGAGTCAGCTTTCAATAAAAAAATGTTGTTCCATTGTAAATATTTCGAAAACTCAATCACCTATTGGTTTATTACTAAACCAGATACATTATCAAGTTTATCACCTTGTCAATATGAAATTTTTAATTAAGATCGCGCATAAATATGTCTAGATAAATCAAATTACACATGTACGAAAGTGTCGAGAACTCAGTTTCATATTGGCTAATTAATAACTTTGGGTTTTTGAGCGTATCAATAAGTTATTGAAGTTTATCAATGAACAACCAAGTAGTTTTAGCATAATAGAGATGACTGATTCTTTAACAGGAATAGTAAGATTTCTTGATCAAAACTGAATGCTGAATGTGATGGTTGCGAAGAATTGAAGATACGGACTAATGTTGAGCACCACTACTAGCAGCAGCAACGTTGGCCACACTGAGAGCAGTGTCCAATATTTGGCGGACGCCAAGACTCTTGGAGGCCGCCACTTTATGTTGGCCCTTGACACCATCATTGCACGCATCAATATCATCAAGAGCAGCCTTGCCAAACTTGACAACATCTGGATACGAATCCGAAACAAGTCCATCAATAGCATCCGCAATCAACTCAGCAGCACTAATGTAATGCTGGCTGCAATCAGACAGGGCTTGTTGCACACTAGCCGCAATGCCGTTATCATCAGCGATCCCCTGTATATACGACGATGTCTCTGTTGCATTTTTTGCAGTAAGTCTGAAGGCAATAAATGCCATGTCTTTGATGGTCCTTTTAGGACCATGGCTTTTGTCGGAACTGATAAGGCCGATGCAAAAGTTCTTATTGCTAGCGCGCTCGCAAGCTTGTTGAACGATGTTTGGATTGGCGATAGTGGTTTTAGGGACATAAAAGGCACGAGCGTCGGCCAGGTGAGGTTGCAGAGTGAGGCATAAGGCAAAAGGAAAGACAAAAATCAGTGTAGCCATGATAATGAAATGGATCCTTGAGAAGTTGGTTTTGAGAAACTGGTGAGATTAGTGACGATTTCAACTTAGGCATGTATGTGATAAATATTGAGTGGATTGGAGACAATTACTGAGCTCCTGGTAGTATTATGACCATTGCATATTCTGAAATTGCGCTTTGCCTAAAAATACAAACGCCATGTATACGAAATGTGAGGAGTTGTAATATGAGTATATATATGACAATTGTCGAACTATTTAGGCTGCCTTTTGGCACTTGAATACTTGTTACCACTTCTTTTTTGAAACGCTATCATTCACTAGCGATATTGTTCATTAATTTAAATTTCATTAATAAACATAACTATTTTCTACCCAAACCCAATTTGGATGTTGGTCGACCGGGAACCAGGTCGTGTGACTAAATGTCAAGCGGATAATGCTACCCAGGAGCGGACATGTTCTAGTTCGTGCATGTTGAACACACTTTTTTGAAAAAATAAAAAATTATATACATGTAAAAAAAATTAATATAAAATTAACATTTAAATATATTTAAGTGTTTTGAACACCCACTTGAAACACAAAGATCCGCTACTGATGCTACCATATAAGTTTGAGAGTCAAAATATGTATGAAACCACATATGATTCTGAGTTTTAAGTAGTATTTGGTTAATGCAGTTTATCAAATTAGATAATTACACGATTGAAGTGAGCATGGCAACAAGAAAAACAAAAGCACGTCACGATGTCTCTAATAGCGTTAATGTGTAAGGGAGTGGAGTGGAACGTCAAATCCCTCTCTAAGATGTTCTCTCCCAATTGATCCAAGATAGGTGCAATGTTATCTAATACTCCCTGCAACTGAAATAGTAGGTCGTTTACTCGTTTAACACTTTCGTACTTTTTCAATTCTATACCATTGAAATAATGGAATGACGATTTGTTACAGAACTATTAATATGAGTTACACAACATTGCGGAATATTTACCTTGATTTCAACAAATTCCCCTGCTTCTACACGGTCCAATCAATGGCCAAAGCACCTTTGTTAAAGTTCCTTGGATCATGAGTGAAGCTGAGATGCCAAGCCTCTAAGCTGCTCATTTTTGGCACATTCAACCTGTAACATGTAAGCCAAATAATTTATGATTCATATGAACTGTCTTAAAAGAATACCAATGAGTTCCAGCAAGTTTGTTATCGGATTAAAGACCAGATCACCGAAAAAGCTTTTCTTAAAATAGTAATATGTGCATATTTTAAAGCATAGGAACATATAGTATAAGGTTTTATGAGGCAGCTGGTCTCATATTGGCAAGTACCACAAAATCCCATCATCCTCGAGATCAAGAGGGACACACAAAGACAATTTTTGAAGCAACACACACCCTGTTGCACACTAGAGAAGACTCTTACATTTGCATTAGGTGAAGGCTTTAGTTGGTTGAGGAATTGAAGCACTTTTTATACCAAGACGTGCAGATTGTGAATTTTCAACAGCTCTACTACGAGAAGTTACTTCCTCGGTTATGATATAGCCTACTTAGCTGAAGATCAGATACCTGAAAAGCTTGTAAAAGAGATTTGCAAAGCCTTTGCTCTGACATCATAGCTGCATACTTCTCTTTGAGAGTTCCATGAACTTTCTGCTCTGCTTGAAGATCATGTTGAATCTTTTTCAACTTCTATAACATGAATAATGCCAGATGAATACATGAGAGTATGTACAGAACCAGTACACTAGTTAATAGGCAAAATAACAAAGATTGAAACTTTTTATTCTACTTAATAAGCAAAGGTTTCCATGGCCAACAATCCATTTTTGCCTACATAGCAGATAAAGAACATTCAACATGATTTAAAACTTGGTTACAATTATTTAGTCATCATGCCATTGTTATTAGTTAGCTAGAGTCATAATATGATTCAATCTCTTGAATTCTTAGCCAGACATATTTGTTTAGATTTAGGCTAACTATATGTATCTGTGTACACCATCTCGATACAAATAACTAGACCAGAGACTAGTTTTATTGATAAATATATTACTTCTCTGTACAATATATCTATCGTATAATATATTCTATTAAAATGGATCGATGATTTTACTTTTAACTTACTTTATACTGATGAAAGGTCCACTGTAAGTATCAGTGCAACGCACTGTTCAAAATCTTTTGACAGAATGAAAAACGAGCAGTTACATAAACATATTATTGATGATCATACTGAGAGACATGCACGACATTTAGGGAACGAACGAGACACCTTAATGAAACATATATTATGCCATTATCACACAAGCAATATGCAAAGGTAACAAGGTGTGGTCAGGGGGTGAGGGAACTTCCAGTATTGAGCAACACCAATAAATACCTAGAATATGAAAACAGGTGTGGTGAACAAAGAATTTGGTACCTGTTGACTCCCCTGTAAAATTCCTTGCATCGAACCAACAAGTTGTGCTTGACCGGAGGGGCTACTGATTGCATTGTGGAACTGCATATCATAATGAAAAATTACCCAAATGAGGTGATTACTAGTGGACAAAGAACTAACCAGCATTTCCTCAACTTTTCATTATTTTTTTGAATGATCAACATTGAATTTTTAGAGATAGTAAGATTAGTTCTTGAATTAATATATGAAAGTACCTGTGAACTTAAGGAGTTCAGTAAGGATGTTTCTTTTAACATCAAGTCTTTTATCTCTAATAATGCATTGTATGTGGCATAGTATTGACGAGTTTGACGGAGCTTTCCCTGTAAAAAGGGAAGGGAAAAGGTAATGATTAGTCAACGAATTCTAAAGTGATTGATACGGCTGCAAATCATGTAGAATAAAAGTAACTTACCTGAATAAGTGTATAAAGTTCAGACAATCGACGTTCATACCTATAAATAAACCACATTTGAAAACGCTGTGAACAAAATGAATGTATGCTGGTATGTTCATGCATGTACCATGAGGTAGGAGCTTAACGTTTCAGGTCCCACTCAGGTATAAAATCAAAGGGATAAATGTTCTAAAAAATAAACAAATACGGCGTATTAAATAAAGTTGTTAAATCTGATAAGCAACATATAGCTTCACATTCTTTTCTGAAAGCCATGAAAGTTAAACCCTTTGGGTAATCAAGAGTTTAATAATAGGTCGCGGGACCACATGTATTGGTACTACACTATTCATCTCACGTTTCTGTTGAACAACCGAATTTAACTTTGCACAAAGACTCCACATCTATGAGATATTTATCCTTTTTAGATGGATGCATCAGATCAATCGCCAAATGAAAATATGGGATGAAGGACACCATCTATAAAGAAGTAGTCAGTTGACTTACCACAACGAACATAAAAATAAGAGAACCATTTAAATTGAAAGGGAATTCTTTTTACTTGTATTTCCTTGATAGTTCTTATAAGGGCTAGTACTAACATGAAAAAGTTAAAGAGTGTCAAAACTTCAAAAATGATTCGATTAGGTTCTCTACACATCAAAGTAGCAAATGCCATTAGCCCGTTACAACAAAGTAAAAAAGCTCTCACGTCCCGGAAAGTCAAGAACATTTGGAAGGGGATATTAACTATAAAGAGAAGATACTTACTGGATGAGTTCACCCTGAGATGGTATGTCATCAATCTGCCTCTTCAGCTGCAAAACAGTTCTATCTTTTGTAGCAAGTCCCTGATTCAGGATTCAAAGGATACAAGAATAGTCTTAGACTCACACTATTTGAGATATAAGAAACATGATCAGAATCAACAAATTAAATGGCAATGGCCACAACTACATTGCATCACGAGAGTAAACTTAACGTGGTACTGGCGCACAAGATTGAACGGAATTTAGAACAGACTCAGGTACAACAACTGATCCAATAGTATACTCAATACAAAACACAGCAACGACAAAATACTAAAATTCAACATATGATAAACATAAGCTTGAACCTCACCTCTTTTGCCTTATCTAGTTTTTCATTCGACTCGGATAGATAATGATCGAGAACATCCGCGACGCTAACTTCATCATCCACATTTTGTAATATTTTCTCAAGCACATCAATCTTGTATTCTAACTTCGAACATTCAGCTGCACGGAGGGATTCAAACTCAGATTGTTGCCTCTCCATTTCCTGCACATATTATTATATCAAATATCATAACATACCTCTAAACACAATTGAAAACTTACATAGCTATCAGCTGTATTATTTAGCTCACCTTTAACAACTTCAATTCTGGAAGCAACTTTTGAACATCATATCTTGAAGGAGACTTTTCAATTTTCTCCTTCAAAACCTTCAAATCAATTGAAACATCTGCCTTCCTCTGATTCTGGACAACATCCCAGGGCTCACAAATGTAAGTCAATGTTATATCATACAAAAATCAATAGTCAAAATTAACAAAACTTGTCGCCTATACTATTCAACCCCCCGCCTTGCTCAGGCAGGAGCCTCTCCTTATGCATTAAGGCGTCTTGATACTACTATTCGAGGGATCGATAAACTAATTCATGTGGATGTTTATTCGTCAGGCTATCCACCTAAACGAAAGGTGACATACATACTACAACAAAACTTTGTAAGAAAAATTCTCAAGAAATTTATGAAGACGGAATTCTGTCTCTACGAGGATATCGGAGTTTTACAACCACTAAAAACATCCTGGCCTGTGTCACTTAATTAACATATATAACTTTGACTTGAACCAAAATTATCCAACATATATTGATAATAGTTCTTGTTATATCGAACATATATTGAGAATACTTAATTTTCATCGAACACTATACAATATATAAAAATATGAGTTCAAAATGATAAAACTAAACATCAAAATCAAACTAGACAATGATTTTGGGATAAATAATCGGAAAAATATGGGGGAGTTGACTTACTATATGTTTGATATTATCTTTTAGAGTAGATACTGATGTTTCCAAAGTCTTCAATCTCTCGTCCAGCTTCATCAATGAACAAACGTGGGATCAATTGATTTCCGACAACTGAAAAATCTTAAGCTCAGAGATAAAACGTTGGAAACCTTAGTGGAGAACTGGAGGTGAAAGTAGTACTACTATTGTTTTCAATTTCCGCCCCATTTTTAGAGTTCGCAGGACCCGCTAATCCGTTACCGCTCGAAAACGCGACTCGAGTATTCGTTTCGTTAGTTCGTCGATAGTTAACGAGTATGGTGCGAGTCTGATGTTGTGTTCGTTTGTAATATAAGGAGGCTCCCTCAATATTTATCCTGCCCCTTAATAATTATCAAATAAATTGATAAATTTAATATATATGTTGTTAAAAATAATTATCTATAATTAAATTTTTTAAAATTTTATAAATTATTTTTTAAAATAATTAAGGTCTATGTAATTTATTAATGATCCAAATATACCATTGTATAATTTATGTTAAAATAAGTTTTTTCGGGTAATAAACGAGTTGAGCCAGATATTTGCCTTAAGGAGTGACATAGTAGCAGACTCATTATCTTCTTGAGTCAAGCAGGGATACTAAAGTTGTACTCTTTAACTTAATAGTGGAGTATTACCCAACTCGTTATTTTTTAGTCGAGTCTGGTACTCATTATTTAATTTATCTTCAAGAAAAATTGATAATAGAAATTAGAATGAAGTAAGTAATAAATTGTGATTAATTTATGTGATAGTTTGTTTTGAGTTTGAGAATTAACTTGATGTCCTATCTTTTGAATCGAAAGTATTCATATTGATAAGGAAAAAGGGTATTGGAAGTACTATTAACAACTACATATTTGTGCATAGCTTTATCTCCCTAAATTAGTTTATATGGATACACGTCTCCAATCAGTCATATGTTGCATTGCATCGTTAATTCTAGAAAAAATCACCAAAGCCTTGTCTTATTACCCACTCAAAATAAAATGTGCCCCCTTGTGTTATTCTGAAAAATAAAATGTGCCCCCTTGTGTTATTCTGAAAAATAATTAGGCGACAAATTTGAAAGGAAATCGGACGTCACACCATTTTAAATTATTAATTAATATTTTGATTTCTGAATCGAACATTTGATCTTTCCTAGTTCTTAAATTGTAACATAGGAAATGTTTGGTTAGATATTAGAAAATGTATGTATGTCCGCAAGAAAGCAAGCTTGAAAAGGGTTGCATCCCCCTCCCCCCACCCCTATCCCACTCAAGACCTTGAAAAAACTTCCTACTGAATCCACTTCTAAATTTCACGATTTGACAACTCCATAACCAACCATTATTCAGGACATATAGCTCCCGTTCTATAATGTACCCAAAATCTAAGATAAAAGACATCAAAATCAGAGGATAACAACCAAAAGCTAACCTCAACTGCCAACTCCTATTCTTACATAGTTTTGTATGTGTGTACAGACTATAACGTGAAACAATGTCAGACTATAAATACTTATAACATTTTCCACGCAAGCTAACATGAGAAGAAATTCAAACATAACAATGGCAAATTATCTGGAACTACAGACTTTGGCACCGGTGGCAAAGCCGGTGCATAAACCTGCACGTTTTGTAACTAATTTATGCACTGATAACTAGAGCCTATTCATGCATATAACCTGTAGAAACTTCAGTCCTCCAGTCAAATATAATTCACAAAACAGACCCTTTTGACAGTGATTTTCATGAGCGTTGGCACCCTGAATGATGAGAATACGGTGTGCCACTAAATCAACTGAGTTCGATTCACCTCGACTATTAGCAAGTGGGTCATGTAGGGATTTGCAAAAAAATAAATTTGGTTCTCCCATTCTACAATTTGTATTGACCTCACTAACCTCCCCTTCCAATCACCACAAGAAAAATGAACACTAAGATGCAAATGCGAAAAAGACAACTACAATATTGCCATTGAAAAAACCCACAGGTTTCACAATATAGAAAGTATTAAACCTGATACAACAACTAAAAGTAACATATATCTGAGTAAGCATACCCAAATACAGATGACTGGTACTTCATACATCTCCATTACCCACATAATCATCCACATTGAAACTGCGATTCAATCCAACTATTCAGACCTTGCAGCGTACCTCTCGACCTTCTCATCATTCAGATTAATCCCCACCATTGCTTCACCAAGTCCACAACTCACCTCAGCCAAAACCTCCGGGTCACTATAATGCGTAACAGCCTGAACAATAGCCCGAGCTCTCCTAACGGGGTCACCACTCTTGAACACACCCGACCCGACAAACACACCATCACACCCCAATTGCATCATCAACGCAGCATCAGCCGGCGTAGCAACTCCTCCAGCAGCAAATTGCACCACAGGGAGCCTCCCTAACTGCTTCGTCTGCATCACTAAATCATATGGAGCCTGAAGCTTCTTGGCAAAGGTGAAAACCTGTAAAAGAAACTCTCACATTAATTATATGATTGGATATAAAACTTAAAAATTAATCTAGGTGAATCGAGCTAAAGGTTTGAGTTAGTAGTTTGAATACTTTTTAAAGTTGTCCGATGTAAATATAACTAAAAATATTATTCGTTGATTGTCCACAAAACTGGTAAATATAATTAAAATATGGAAAATAGAACCACACATGGTGAACTTAACATTTAACTTCTCTAGTCACCTAGTTCGCCCCAAACAAAACAGACCATAAATTAGTATGAAGCACGTAAATATAAATAAATAAAAGAGATATTCGATTGACGAATAATTAAAAATTAACACGTGCAACTCGATTAGTTTGGTATAAAAATGATCGGGTTTGCACGTGAAGAGTGAGGGCCTGAAAAAAACCTCATCATCGTCCATGTTCCTGAGCACGCGAATATCACCCATGACAGATCTGACGTGGCGAACAGCCTCAATAACATTCCCCGTACCAGCCTCCCCCTTTGTCCGAATCATAGCAGCACCTTCCCTAATCCTCCTCAAAGCCTCCCCCAAATTCCGACACCCACAAACAAACGGAATCCGAAAATTATGCTTATTAATATGATTCTGGTCATCCGCCAAGGTCAAAACCTCGGACTCATCCACATAGTCGACACCAATCGCCTCGAGGATCTGTGCCTCGACGAAATGGCCGATTCGGGCTTTCGCCATAACGGGAATGGTCACTGCCCGTTTGATTTCCTTAATCATTTCCGGGTCGGACATTCTAGCCACGCCACCTTGCGCCCGAATATCCGCGGGCACGCGTTCCAAAGCCATAACGGCGCACGCGCCTGCCTCTTCGGCGATTCGGGCTTGCTCCGGGTTGACGACGTCCATGATGACGCCGCCGCGGAGCATTTGTGCTAGGCCGACTTTGACGGAAAATGGGGATTGTTTGGTGGAGGTTTCAGTCAGGGCTCCGTTACCGTAAACTGTAACGACTCCGGTTTCTGCCATTTTTGTTGATATGGTTGTATAGTTGAGAGTTGAGTGGGTTGGAATGTGTGTTTTGTGGGAGTATTTATTTGGGATTGGGTTGGTGGTGGTGGTGGGGGAAGGAGTAATGAAGGGTATGGAATGGCTTGGGATTCTATGTCTCAAATTAATTTGGGATATATTTCTATGTGCTTGTTTCCTTTCTTAATTTGTTTCCTATCAATTTCGTTTCAATATATTCGTTGAGATAATTTTAATAAAAATATGAAAGGAAAAAATTTCTCAATTTTATAAACTATATGTAATATTTTTTAAATTATTTTCTAGAATTAATATATAACAATATGACTAATTCGTACTAAATTACGATTTAGTTTTATCATCTACGACCAAATCGATAATTGTCTCTAATTTTTCCGAGTATTACTTGTTCCATGTCATTTGAAAATCACTTTTACTCTAATTTAATTCATTTATTATGGGATCCCTTTATTATTGATTGTTAGATTTTGTGATATGTGAAAATTTATAATCTATTAATATTGTAATATGTGTGTTTAATTTATAGAATTATGCAAGACATATATCATACCACTATAATATTAACGAGGCCTACAGAGAATGTCATGCAAATATAACATTTATTGTTGATAAAAAAAATTGTACTATTTATCAAAAAAAAAATTGTACCCACCATAACGTAAATGAAGTTAATAACATGGTACCTAATACTATCTTTAAAACTTTGATTGTTTTGGAAAAAAATCTTCTTAGTAGTAGGTTATTCAATCATTTTTTTCATTACAACTTTATGTATTTGACTTTCAAAGTTTGTATCTTTATTTCTTTGTATATTCAGTTTTTTCATAAAAGTTCATAACTTAAAACACATGGTTTCACCCACTTTTAACACAAATGCATGGAGGAGTACTGATTTGCCACGCGATTCTTCTTGTCGGCACATCTGGGACTCTCCGCATCCTTCCCTAATCTCTGCCCTCGACGGCCTACGAACGGCTCCTGACCGTGCGGACGGTCCGCTATGACGGCTCTGATTTAAACGATCCCTCAGATCTGGAACGGCTTGAGATCTTTGATCTCCCTCGTCTCGCGGATCCATGACTCCCTTGCCTTTATTTAACTGATCCCTCAAGTCTCTCGCCGATTCCTCCCGGTGTGGCTCTGGACGGGACATGGCTGATATAGGTTGAGGGACAGGTGGACGGGAAGAAGTTGCTTTACTGGTGTTACGTGTCTTGGGCGGCATCGACCTGAAAGTGTGGTCGGAGTTCGACCACAAACACTCCGACGATCAAGTCAGTCAATCGGTGTTTGATAAATAATAGTCAGGGTCCAATGCACCTTACCTCATCTGGGGAAGTGTGCCCTGTATTTATAGTATTTGGACTCCGGATATCTCGCCTCAGGATGGACGCGTGTCTCTTCCTAAGTGGGCGAGAGCTAACCCTACTATTCACGGGCTCTTATGCGGATCGTGTCCACCGAGCGCGTGTTCACGGATCTGAGTCCGCTAGACTTGGTGGGCCTCCTATATATAGATGGACCCATTGTACAGATATCCATAACGGGGTCCACATCATTGCCCCCGCCATTTCTCGAGAATCACTCCCACGTCTCGTCTATGGGTGACGATCAAGAAATGGATCCATGGTTCGACAGGCAATTGAACCCCTCTCTATGGGACATTCGTCAGTACTCCTACGCGTGTCCTTATTGGACACCTGGGCCGCTTCGTCTTCATTATGTACCTATAAAAGGTATTTCCTCTTCCTTCAAATTCACTTTTGTTCATTTCAAGCATATACCTATCTCCACACACATTCTCTCTGCCATCCTCGAACTCTTTCATCTCTCACCCTTGTTTTCTCCCTCTTCACTCATCTGGTAAGTTTACTTTTCCTCTGTTTTGGAGTATACCGGTTATTGGCTGTATTTTTCTTCTTGCATTTTGGTCTTTCCTGTCAGTATAGGCTATGTATACATTTCGAGTACTGAGGCCTAGTTGCAAAGATATTAGGGATGTTTTGTGCATGTTTGTGTGGTAGTAGACCGGAATAGGTAGGGGCTCTGACAATGAAGAATTGTGAGTGTTTTGCATTTCCTGAATTCCAAATGTGTCTTTATTTTCGTGTTTTTCGATTTTGGGATGTAAATGTGTTGTTTTTTGGATGGTTTCCTGGGGTTGTAAGATGGAGATATGTGTTCTTGTGGTGATTTCCCGAATTTTTTAGAAAGGTGATGACGGTTTCCGGTCACCAGAAATGGTGGCTTCCGGTGCAAAACCGTTCATCTTCTGGAAGATGAACAGTTGCCCTGACCACTGGCAACTGTTCAACTTTTGGGCGGGAAAATCCAAGGACTTTTCACCTTCTGCCACCTGTTCTTGTTGACGCGTGTTAGGTTGATATTGACGCGTCTGTTCTACATGCTACCCTTGTGTGCAGACCTTCCTCTAATGGCGAATGACGAGTCTACTACTCCTGTAATTGATATTGACGAGGACGCGATCACCACCTCGTCCGGTCCTTTAGGGTCTATCACCGAACAATCTCGCGAGGTAATTTCCCAGAACTCTCTGATCCCTTCGTTTTGGCTGACATTGTTGCCTCAGGTTTGCTCGCTTTCGCAGGGTATCCCTCGGGACGAACAACCGGTGGAGGAGGTGGAACATCAATTAGTTGAGGCTTCGAGCTCGGAGCCCCGCGAGGAGGGCATCCCAAAATCGTCAAAAGGTAGGAAGCACCCTCTTGGCCCCACTTACCTCAGGCATTCGTTGCCTTCTATTGTTAAGGAGTCCCATCTCGTCGGCTTCCGGGAATACTTCTCTATTCCTGAGTTCGTTGAGATGCGGGTGCCCTACGACGACGAATCTTTGATGTCGTACGAAGAGGGCTGGACTCCCATATATGTCGAAGACTTTACCTTCGGTTTTCGTCTCCCGATGCCTCGATTCGTCGAAAACCTTCTTCGCTCTTTACCCGTCTCCCCCATCCAAATTCACCCAGGCTCTTGGTTATTATTAACTGCTTTCCAAGTGGCCTGTAGGGTCGTAGGGGTAGAACCAACCGTGTCCCTCTTTAAGGAAAACTATAACGTAGTTCATAGAGCCGACAGCCTAGTGACCTTCTCGACAACTCCCAGCGGGGCGGCCATCTTCGTGCGACCCAATAAGGTACAAGACAGGCGGTGGCATAACCGATGGTTTATGGTGAAGGGTGGTATGAGTACGGATGTCCCCATCCGCCCGGTAGCTCGTAATGCCATAGGTCGTTTGGGGGATGTTTCCACTTCGGCTGTCGAGGCGTCCCATAGGGTTAAGATAACCACAGACTTTAACCCACCCCTCTCCTGGGTTTTGTTCGTCGAAGAGGGTGTCCTGATTCGGGCGGGTTTGGTGCCGTCCAAAGAGTTCCGAGATGCCGATCCAGAGTGGGGTATAGACATAACCTTTATTTTGTTTCGTATTTGCTCCTTTCAAATGTCGTCTAACCTTATGTTTTCTTTTGCAGTGGACGTCTTGTCAGCAGCTACGGCTACAGAGGATCCCTCTCGTGTTGAGCTGGACGAGATGAGAGGCGAACGGGTGCCTTTGATTAATGCGCCCGTGATCTCTCGTACCGTTACAGACCCTTCCACCGTTCCTTCTGCCTTTCTCCCATCGACACTGGTCAGACCCCCTTCGTCGTCCCGGGTTCAGAAGCGTCCGGCCGTGCAGACCATCTTACGTCCTTCTCTCTTTAAAAGGAAGAAGGTGAGCTCAGATGCTGCGTCTGCGGTCGTCTCAGTCTCTTCCCCCGTGGTCCGGGACTCTCCTTCCTCTTCTACCCCCTCTCCTGTTCCTCCTCCAGTTGATGTATCTATGAACGTGGGAGGGGGGATTACGACTCCTCAGCCGACTCCTCCTCAGGTTCCTCGGGCTCCATCTGTTGAGGCCACTCGTTCTCCGTCTGCTGCTGATACGCCTCCTCGGGTTGCTGAGCACTCCAGAACGCTCAAGTCCCGTTTCACCAATCCAGCTTTTCAGCCGCCCCCTTTGCCAGCGTCTTTGTGCATCAATCGTCCTCCTTATACTCTCCGTCCGGCCGGGGTTGAGATAGACCGAACTACTACTTATACTCCCCAAACGGCGATGCAGGCCGTCCAACCCCTGATTACAGCTGCAGACATTGCTCCCTTTGTTGAGACACGGGACGCGGAGTCGCAGGGGGAGGCAGTTATGTACGTGATGATGAAGGTAAGGTTTCTATCCCCTCGTTACTTCGCGTAAGACTCGTCCAATTTTCTAAGTTTGACTTCCCTTTCTGCCATGTTTAGGCTCTTCACGGAGTGTTTGCCTTGACCCGTCGGTCCAGCTTGGCTGAGCGGGCCTTCCACACCAAAGATAGCGAGTGTGCAGCTGCACTTGATCATCTGGAGAAGGTGTCTGAGCACGAGGCGATACAAGTGAAGCTGCACGAGGAGGCAGTGCTGGAGGCTAGGAGACACCGGGCTCGCGTAGAGGAGCTGGAAGTAGAGGTGGCAAAGTTGAAGTCCGAGCAGGAGACTTGGTCTCAAAGTATAACTGAATCGCGAGAAGCTCGAGATGCTGCCCTACAACGAGCTGAGGACGCGGAGAAGGTGACTGCGACGGCCCAAGCGGAGGCGGCCGCTGCTACCGCAGCTTTGGCCCAACTTCAATCAGACCAGGCAAGTTTGATAAACTCTGCCGTGGAGGCTTACGCCAATAGTGATAAGGTGACGTTTGCTGCTAGGGTAGAGATGGCAGAGTGCTTAACCTCCTTCGTCGAGACTTATTCTGACGAGCTACCCATCCTGGCTGAGAAGTTGGAGGACTTCAAGGCGCAAAACGAGCTGGACCCGGCCTGGTTCGAAGCCGCTCAGAACCGATCTTAACTCTTGACCGTTGTCTCTTTAAACAATCTTTTGTGAATGTATTTGAACAATCATTTCTTCTGTATCTCTGAATTCCTGGACAAAAGTAGTTAGTAGTTATTGTGAATTTCTATTTCATTCTGCTTGAAGCGTGTTCTTTCCTTTGTTTAATATACCCTGCTTCTGTTCGTTTATATCTGCACAAGTCATTCGTATATCCCTTGCCCCCTTGTAAAATGGGATTTAACACATTTTACAGAGTCGAAATATAGATGAGTTGGCAGCTGGCAAACGAATAGAAGGTATCAAACAAACATATAAGTTTTTCGCATAGTGAATGCGAAGTGTGCTTTGAGCTTTGCGTAACTATGATACGCATGTATGAACGAGTGTATAGTGTAAAAAGTTAAAGTTTGTCGCATAGGCAATGCGAAGTGTACTTTGAACTTTGCGTAACTATAACACGAATGCTTGAACGAGTGTATAGTATAAAAAGTTAAAGTTTTTCGCATAGGAAATGCGAAGTGTACTTTGAACTTTGCGTAACTATGACACGAATGCTTGAACGAGTGTATAGTATAAAAAGTTAAAGTTTTTCGCATAGGAAATGCGAAGTGTACTTTGAACTTTGCGTAACTATGACACGAATGCTTGAACGAGTGTATAGTATAAAAAGTTAAAGTTTTTCGCATAGGTAATGCGAAGTGTACTTTGAACTTTGCGTAACTATGACACGAATGCTTGAACGAGTGTATAGTATAAAAAGTTAAAGTTTTTCGCATAGGAAATGCGAAGTGTACTTTGAACTTTGCGTAACTATGACACGAATGCTTGAACGAGTGTATAGTATAAAAAGTTAAAGTTTTTCGCATAGGAAATGCGAAGTGTACTTTGAACTTTGCGTAACTATGACACGAATGCTTGAACGAGTGTATAGTATAAAAAGTTAAAGTTTTTCGCATAGGAAATGCGAAGTGTACTTTGAACTTTGCGTAACTATGACACGAATGCTTGAACGAGTGTATAGTATAAAAAGTTAAAGTTTTTCGCATAGGAAATGCGAAGTGTACTTTGAACTTTGCGTAACTATGACACGAATGCTTGAACGAGTGTATAGTATAAAAAGTTAAAGTTTTTCGCATAGGAAATGCGAAGTGTACTTTGAACTTTGCGTAACTATGACACGAATGCTTGAACGAGTGTATAGTATAAAAAGTTAAAGTTTTTCGCATAGGAAATGCGAAGTGTACTTTGAACTTTGCGTAACTATGACACGAATGCTTGAACGAGTGTATAGTATAAAAAGTTAAAGTTTTTCGCATAGGAAATGCGAAGTGTACTTTGAACTTTGCGTAACTATGACACGAATGCTTGAACGAGTGTATAGTATAAAAAGTTAAAGTTTTTCGCATAGGAAATGCGAAGTGTACTTTGAACTTTGCGTAACTATGACACGAATGCTTGAACGAGTGTATAGTATAAAAAGTTAAAGTTTTTCGCATAGGAAATGCGAAGTGTACTTTGAACTTTGCGTAACTATGACACGAATGCTTGAACGAGTGTATAGTATAAAAAGTTAAAGTTTTTCGCATAGGAAATGCGAAGTGTACTTTGAACTTTGCGTAACTATGACACGAATGCTTGAACGAGTGTATAGTATAAAAAGTTAAAGTTTTTCGCATAGGAAATGCGAAGTGTACTTTGAACTTTGCGTAACTATGACACGAATGCTTGAACGAGTGTATAGTATAAAAAGTTAAAGTTTTTCGCATAGGAAATGCGAAGTGTACTTTGAACTTTGCGTAACTATGACACGAATGCTTGAACGAGTGTATAGTATAAAAAGTTAAAGTTTTTCGCATAGGAAATGCGAAGTGTACTTTGAACTTTGCGTAACTATGACACGAATGCTTGAACGAGTGTATAGTATAAAAAGTTAAAGTTTTTCGCATAGGAAATGCGAAGTGTACTTTGAACTTTGCGTAACTATGACACGAATGCTTGAACGAGTGTATAGTATAAAAAGTTAAAGTTTTTCGCATAGGAAATGCGAAGTGTACTTTGAACTTTGCGTAACTATGACACGAATGCTTGAGACCGGTGAAGTAAAACGTCTTGATTACATCAGCTTGGGTGTTTTAGAAATGTTTAGAATATACTAAAATTAAACATAATATGGCCTTAATTTTGACACATGCCATGTTCTTGGTATCGGCATGCCCTCGATGTCTTCTAGCTCGTACGTCCCAGGTCCCAGGACTCGTCTGATGCGATACGGGCCCTCCCATTTTGGACTGAGCTTATTCATCTTCATAGGCTGGCTCGCCGAGAACAACCGTAAGACCAAATCTCCAGATGAGAACTGACGCCCCTTGACTCGTTTGTTGTACGCCTTGGTCATCCTTTGTTTAAAGGCCAAACTTTGGTACAATGCCTCGTCTCTGTCTTCGTCTATGAATAACATTCGGTCCTTGAGCCGTTCGATATTTCGTTCCTCGTCGAATCCCCTCTGTCGGTATGTGGGGAGCCCTACCTCAGCTGGAATAAGTGCTTCGGCCCCATAAACCAAACTAAAAGGGGTGGCCTTTGTTGCGAATGACGGAGTAGTGCGCATGGACCACAACACCGCGGGTAGTTCTTCCACCCACGTGCCCCCTACGACTTCACTCTGTCCCAAATTCTTGCGGATTCCATTCATAATGACTCGATTCATAACTTCCACTTGGCCATTAGACTGAGGATAATAGACGGGTGCGAATCTTTGCTCAATATTATATTTTTCGCAAAATGATGTGACGGGGCGTCCTTCGAATTGTGTCCCATTATCAGATATGAGGACGCGGGGCACTCCATATCTAGTTACTATATTTTTCCACAGAAACTTGACCACTTCCTCGCTTCGAATTCTAGCTAGGGGAACCGCTTCGACCCATTTGCTGAAGTAATCTACCGCCACTAAGATGTATTCTACGTTTCCAGCTGCTCGTGGAAGCTTTCCAACTAGGTCGATTCCCCAGACCGCGAAAGGTATAGGGCTGACGACGGCGGTCATAGTTGTGGCAGGAAGTTGAGGTGCGTTACTATGTCTTTGGCAACTGTCGCAACGTTTGACGAATTCTCTCGCATCCCGCGCCAAAGTGGGCCAGTAATAACCAGTCTTTGCGATTTTCAACGCTAATGCCTTTCCTCCTATGTGACTACCACACCATCCCTCGTGTACTTCTGTCAGAATCAGTGGTATGTCAGCCTCTGCTACGCAAAATAAGAGCGGCCCTTCTATCGATTTCCAGTATAATTCCTCTTTTTCCACATGGAACCGCAAGCTGCGACTTTGGATTTTGGCCGCCATTACCTTATCTTCTGGTAAGGTATCATAAAGCAAGTACTGTACCAGAGGTGTGCGCCAGTCGGGGGCATCTTCCAGTACGGACTCAATTCGCACGCCTATGTAGGCGGGTTGCTCTCGTACCTCCACCTTTACCCCGGATGGTAACTCGGCAAACTGAACGGTGGCTAACTGGGACATAAAGTCTGCTTCTGCGTTTTTGCTTCTCGGTACGTATTGAACCTCTATCTGGTTGAATTGCTCTTTGAGTTGGTCGACCATTGCCTTGTATCGACCGAGCGACTCGTTTCGTACCTCCGCGTCCCCTTTGACTTGGTCTACCATGAGCTTTGAGTCTGCCTTAATGAGTATTCTGTCCAAGCCTATCTCTTTTGCCAGCTGCATCCCCGCTATTAACGCTTCATATTCCGCCTCGTTATTAGTCGCGGGGAAATTGAAGCGTAGGGCGTATCCCATGTACTCGTTGTTAGGGCCTTGGAAGACAATCCCTGCGCCACTTCCATTCTGGTTGCGGGCCCCGTCGACGAACACCACCCAAGGGACTCGTTGGCCAGGCGTGGGTTCCTTGTCTGCATAGGGTTCCTTAGCCGTACATTCCACAACAAAATCAGCCAGAACTTGAGCCTTCAGGCTTGCTCGTCCAACGAACGTGAGGTCAAATTCACTTAACTCGATGGCCCACGCCGTGAGTCTGCCCGAAAGGGCTGGTTTCGCGATCACCCGTCGAAGTGGCTGGTCCGTCACTATGCATATTGGGTGGGCCTCGAAGTATGTCTTTAATTTTCGAGCGGATACCACGACCGCCAATGCGAATTTATCAATGAGTGGGTATCTTTCTTCGGGCCCATGCAATACATGGCTGACATAGTAAATTGGCCTTTGAACGGCTCCCTTCTCCTTAACGAGCACACTACTCACCGCCCCTTCTGACACAGCTAAATACAGGAATAATGTTTCTGACGGTTCAGGTCGTGTGAGTAGATGGGGCGATCCTAAGTAAGCTTTGAGTTCTTCGAATGCCACAGAACTTTCCTCGTCCCATGCTTCCTTGAATTCCATCTGGCTGGCTCTTCGCAGGACTTTGAAGAAAGGAAGGTTTCGTTCACCTGACTTGGATATGAAGCGGCTCAGAGCCGCCAGACATCCCGTCAGCTTCTGGATGTCTTTGAAGCTTTTTGGCTCTTTCATGTCGATCAAAGCCTGTATTTTGTCGGGGTTTGGTTCAATGCCCCGTTCGCTGATCATATACCCTAGGAACTTTCCAGACGTAACGCCGAACGAGCACTTCTCAGGATTGATGCGCAGCCGGGTTTCTCTCAGTCGGGACAGCGTCTCATGTAAATTAATTATGTGATCTCCCTTTAGTTTGCTTTTTACCAGCATATCGTCTACATAAATCTCCATGTTCCTCCCAATTTGTGCTGCAAACATGGAATTGACCATCCTCTGATACGTGGCCCCGGCATTCTTGAGCCCAAAAGGCATGACTGCCCAATAATACAATCCGTATTCCGTGATAAAAGCCGTATCTGCCGCATCCTCCTCTGCCATTCGGATCTGGTGATATCCTCTCGATGCGTCCATGAAATCAAAGACTTCATACCCTGCACTCCCATCAACCAGACGATTCAAACACGGCAATGGATAGAAGTCCTTTGGGCAAGCTTTATTAAGATTAGTGAAGTCCGTGCACATTCGCCAACTTCCATTGGGCTTTTTCACCATTACAACGTTTGCTATCCATCGAGGGAACTGTAACTCTTGGATGGCCCGGGCCTCCATCAGTGTGGAGATCTCCTTACGGATGGCCATATTCTTCTCGTCACTAAAGTTCCTCTTCTTCTGTTTCACCGGGCGCGCAGATGAGTCAAGGTACAGATGGTGCAAAGCAATGCTAGGGTCTACCCCTGGCATGTCATCAGGACCCCAAGCGAAGACGTCTCTAAAACTCCTGATCAACTGAATCAGCTCTTGTCGGTGCATTGCCCCCAACTTTGTCCCTATCTTGAAGGTTTTGGATACATCATCTTCTACGAAGGGTACTTCCTCGATTTCTTCATGAGGGACTGCCTTTTTGTCACTATCCCGCTCCGTTGGTGAGTTATCTTGGATTCTGTGTACGGAGTTAATCTGTACGGGGGACTCTATCTTCCCCTTCTTCTTTGGCTGCTCGTCGTCATTCTTCTCCACTGCGGGCACAGACGATAAATAACATTTCCGTGCGTGCTTTTGTCTTCCCGCCATCTCGCCTATACCCTTGTTTGTAGGGAACTTCATCTTCAAATGAATGGGCGATACGACGGCCCTGAATTCCGTCAGCGAAGGTCTCCCAATGATGCCATTGTAAGACGGATCGTCCAGCTTGACGACTGTAAAGGAGATTCTTTTCGTTGAGATAGCCGTCTCGGTCCCCATTGTTACATCCAGATCTACCTCTCCCACCGGATAAATCGAGTGTCCCGTAAAGCCAGTAAGAGGTGTACGGATAGGCTGGATGAGTGATCTTGGAAGCTGAAGCGCATCGAACGTACGCAAGTATAATATGTCTACTGAGCTCCCCGTGTCAACCAGCATTCGTTCCACTTCTACGTTGGCTATCACTGGCATTATAACCAACGGGTCCTCGTGAGGTAGTTCTATCCCTTCCAACTCTCTTTCTTCAAAAGTGATGGGCTCTTTACACATGCTCTGAACTTGATGTGACGAGAAAACATCCCGACGAGCATATTTCTTCCTGGCTGCCCGTGAGTCACCGCCACCGGACCTGCCCCCTGAGATTGTCTCAATGCGCCGCCTAGCCGGTGGAGGAGAGCGATCTCTAGTTCGTTGCGCGGGGCGTTGCTCACGTGCATTATTATGAGGACGAGTATATTCGTGTAAGTGCCCCCGCTGAATGAGTTTCTCAATTTCTGACTTCAAGGTGCGGCATTCGTCAGTATCATGCCCATGTTCGCGATGGTAGTCGCAATACTTGTTACGGTCTCGTTTGCTAGGGGCAGTGCTAAGCCGCTTCGGCTTAGGAAGCAGGTTTTGATTCGCAATCGCGGAGAATATGCGAGACACGCTCGTGTTTAAAGGAGTGCGAGGTTTATCCGCCCCGGTTTCTTGTCCCTGCCCGGTGCGATCGGTGTCGCGAGGGGGCGGTGAATATGTCTTGCGTTTATACGGCGGGGTGAAATAAGCGCCTCGATCCCGTTGCAAGCGTTCAAAGATTTTTGGTTTAGGCGGGGAACGGGTTTTGTCTTTCTTCAGGACGCTATCACGTAGGTCCTTTTTGTGGTCTTTTTTCTCTCGAGTCTTCAATTCCTCCATTTCAATGAATTGGCGCACCCTCGCTGTGAGTTCATCCTTGGAAAGATTTTTCTCGAGCAACAAATTCTTTTTGAGCGCGCCGTAATTGAGGGCGCGAAAGAAACCCATATACGCCGTTTTGGCGTCACAATTGGGAATGCTGAGCAGGATGTCATTGTATCGTTTATGGAAGTCCCGAAGGGATTCGTTTTTCCCTTGCTGCATTTCCATGAGGACCTTCTCATCCACAACCTCTTGGATTGCTGCGCCGAATTTAGCAAGAAAGGCGGTAGCCGTTTGTTGCCATGTATCCAATGAATTAGCGGGCAGCTCCATATACCAATCTAAGGCCTTTCCTCGTAGGCTGCTAGCGAATGCTTTAGCGTAAAGGTCCGGTTCATTGGTTGACATCGTCATTTGGGTTAGGAAGCCCTTTAGATGCTTTTGGGGGTCTGTGGTACCGTCATATTGTGTGAACTGGGGTAAAGTGAACCCAGTAGGAGGGGTTATCGCTTGGAGACGGGCGGAAAACGGCATCTGCGTGTGGGCCACCACTGTTTGGGTGCGAGACGCAGAGATGTTGGTAACTTGTTGCCGAAGTAACGCCAGTTCTTCAAGTAATTTAGCCATTACCGGATCGGTTCCAACAGGTTGTACAACTGCAGGGGCTGGGGATGGTATGACTACAGGTGGGGGCGTTGACGGTACATCTATGACTGGTATTTTGGCTGCAGCAGCCGCATCGCGGGCTTCCAGTTCAAGACGTACGCGCCGGCGTACCTCACGATCGATTTCGTCATTGATGTTAAGGCCAGCAATAAGGGATGCCCCCTGGTTGTTGCGTGAGTCCGCATCGTGAGCTCTGGGTTGAGAACGGTGTGGCATATTTGCTCTATTCCCCACAGACGGCGCCATTGATTTGCCACGCGATTCTTCTTGTCGGCACATCTGGGACTCTCCGCATCCTTCCCTAATCTCTGCCCTCGACGGCCTACGAACGGCTCCTGACCGTGCGGACGGTCCGCTATGACGGCTCTGATTTAAACGATCCCTCAGATCTGGAACGGCTTGAGATCTTTGATCTCCCTCGTCTCGCGGATCCATGACTCCCTTGCCTTTATTTAACTGATCCCTCAAGTCTCTCGCCGATTCCTCCCGGTGTGGCTCTGGACGGGACATGGCTGATATAGGTTGAGGGACAGGTGGACGGGAAGAAGTTGCTTTACTGGTGTTACGTGTCTTGGGCGGCATCGACCTGAAAGTGTGGTCGGAGTTCGACCACAAACACTCCGACGATCAAGTCAGTCAATCGGTGTTTGATAAATAATAGTCAGGGTCCAATGCACCTTACCTCATCTGGGGAAGTGTGCCCTGTATTTATAGTATTTGGACTCCGGATATCTCGCCTCAGGATGGACGCGTGTCTCTTCCTAAGTGGGCGAGAGCTAACCCTACTATTCACGGGCTCTTATGCGGATCGTGTCCACCGAGCGCGTGTTCACGGATCTGAGTCCGCTAGACTTGGTGGGCCTCCTATATATAGATGGACCCATTGTACAGATATCCATAACGGGGTCCACATCAAGTACTGTACTGTATATGTCGAAGTTAATCAATCATCAAGTACTTATTCTAACATGGAAACTGGAAAGGATTAATGTAATGATAATGGTGGTATGTGATGAGTAATTACAATTTCGGATTTGTTATGTTTTATTAATACTTTTTAATGTAATAAAGTACACAATCAATTTCTAAAATTTGTATAAATTACTATAATAATCCTAAGAAAAAATTTAAAACTCGAAGAAAATTTAATAGGACAATATATAGCTCTCTACTCATTGCTTCTCACTTGGTTATGAAAGTCTTGCATAATACTACGTGTCTACGTATTTTTGTTAGTTTTTTCTCATTTTCTTCAATTTCATTTGGCCATCGTAATTAACGATTACAAGATAAAAATCATGATGAAGAGGGATAAACATTATTCTTATAGAAGCAGCAACTTGTACAGTATAATGTGAACCGATAAGCAAATTAAAATCAATAATAAGCAACACTAGTATATATAAATTTGATGAGAATTAAATCAATTAAAAACTTATTATCATCAATAGTAGTATCTCAAGTCATCCATCCATGAAAGCAAATGATATGATCACAAGAATGGACATTATAATATGTATGTCAATCTTTCTTTGCAAATAGACCCGCAAGGCCTCCAAAGCCACCACCACCTTCACTCTTCTTGGGTGGCACAACAACGGTGTTGCGGCGGCCACTGGTGGTGCCACGACTACTGGTGGTGCCGCGGCCATTGGTGGTTCCACGGCCACTGGCCTTCTCATCTTCCACCTTCCTCAAGATTGGATCAGTTTCATAAAACTGGTCTTGCTTAGTTAAACTTCCAAGGATGAAGTCAAGAAGCCCCTTCTCTTCTGGATCGGTTTTTCCACCGGATTTCTTTGCTGCCGTGGCGGCTGCCCGTACTCTTCTTTGCGTGGTGGCCGGAGGAATGGTAATGAATAAAGAGTTCAAAGAAGCCATATTGGTTGTGAAGTTTGTTTTGTGTGGTATAAGTGGTTATTAGGTAGGCTTGAAGTGAATAGATAATAAAGCAGTATATAGAAGAAATTGATGAAATGCAATTTGCCAAATCAAGTTGGGAAATGGTTTAGTGGACTCGTTTGTACCACGAGCTCTCCACAAATATATTATCTACACTTTTTCGTCTCTTTTTTGTCCTCGTTAATTTTATACCAATGTTGATTTTTTGAGGAGGGAAATATATGAACATTACAAAATCATTTTGTACACTCATTGGAGAGCTAAACACAGGGACATGACATGGCTGTAAATAAGACACCGAACGGACTCTTATGCACGAAGTGGTGTATCACATGATGTCATGGGTTTGGAAAATCCAAATTGATTCGTGGACAAAATAATGAACAGAACGATAGCCCCGACTCGAAGAATTACCGAAGTAAGCTAAAATATCATCTTTTGAATTCGGATGTGAATTCGTTTATGGGCCTTGTACACAACGCTCGTCACACTATGGGAGTTGCCCATGCCTGAAGTCGTTACCTTAACAACAAGGGGGTGCCGGAGATAGGATTAGTGACCGAATTGAAATCGTCACAAGGTAGGCGTACTAGAAGATGAGCGTTATCGATATTTTTTTCAGGGTAGATGATATCTGCAAGAAATATGATAAATACGATGTTGATAAATAGACATGTGCGGATCTAGTAAAAGTGTAGTAGTGGTTCGAAAAGAAACTATAATTTTTTGGTGACCCAAAAGATATTTATATTGATAAATACTACATGTTAATTAATTTTCTTAATTATTTATGTAACATAAGTTTAGGTAATCCGATTGAACTTGAACTCTCGAAATGAGCTAGCTCGGAAAAGGCTCGGCTCAGCGAGTTTTTACCAAGCCGACGCGAGCCTAAGGCTCGTTTAGTAATGAGCCGAGCCAATAATTGATGAGCTCGGGCTTGTACAACTCTAGTAGCAAATAGTGTTTTTATGAATGAAATGACTATTTTATCTTCTATTTGAAAATGTAATATTTTACGGTTTCCCGATCAAAACTTTTTTAAAAACACTATTTGGGTGTGTGTATAGCGGTTACACACACAGTTACACTACAGCTACATGAGTTTGGAAATAACAACTCAGAAAACATTTCCACAATCACACTCATTCCCGCAAACAGGGTTTAAGACGATAATCACAGTGTTTCCCTGCAGAGAAACAATCACCCTCAAACAAGTCGGTAGTCATAGTAAATGGATCGGGTACCAGCAGGGAACGGAGTATCTTTCCGGGTCGGGTTCTCAGGTCACAGCGGCCACCTCCGTATCGAGCCTCTCCCTCCCGTCGAACGCCTCACCCCTCTCGATTCGCTTCCTGATTTCATCCTCGTCAGTTATTCTCCTCAATTTCACTTTATTTTCTCCATTTTAATTTATTCTTAGTTTTAATTGATTTTGTAGTAATGTTTATTATGTTACTCAATTTTTTGTATAGTCTACTCCCTTGAAACTAATTCAATTTACTAAGTGCTAACTCTGGTTCCCCAGCCACCTGCATTTCCCCCCGAAACACCAGAATCGATAAAGGAGTACATTGAGGAAAAATATCTTCTCCCAAGGTTAGATGATGACGAATTTGCTCCCGAAAAGGATGGAAAACAATGGGACTTCGACTGGTTTGGTGGTGCAAAAATTCATCTCGAGCCGTCTTTGCCTCGTTCTATTGTGCTTCCAAAGTGGGAGTTACCTTTCCGGCGTAGGAAAGGTGAATCCGGGAATGAGCAATGGGAGCCCAGGTCAGAGCAGGTATATAGTATTTATGTTCCGAATGATTACTTTTATAATATATAGCTTTTAAGAGGATACTCAATTTTTTCCCGAATTGAGATGATGAACCGTGCTTGTTATAAGAACACTTCATTCTAGTTGGTGGAGAGATTAGGGTAATAACTTCTTGCTTACATTAGTATCTATTTTGAAAGCAAATTGAATTAGATGTCACATTAGGAAATTTTTTAGAGACATTGATATATTTGAAGTTGAAGAGCCCGCTCCTAGAATCTCACATTTTTACCCCAAATAAAATTCTTTGATCTGCTTCGGCCTGTAATATGTGACATTTCAGAATGCTTATAAACTTAACCTGATTTTAGCTATGGTAACGACTATTTTCTTATTAAATGCAATAGTGTGAATGTTAGCTGGAAACTCGATTCGTGGATGTAAACCATCATACATTTTAGGTTGATGTATCAGAGCTTTCCTTAAGGTGTGAGGATTCTGGTGGTTTGCCTCGAATTGTTGGACCCGTAAAGGATTTTGTTAGAGGGAGCATCAACAACCGCCCCTTTAAACCTGGAGGCTTAGATAACTCTGATTCATTAGGAAGGGTCCTACCAGATGGTGCTTCTAATGGTGAATGGGTTTCGGAGGTGCTTAATGGTGGTGCTGCTCTGGCAGTTGCTCCAGGCTTCAAAGTTGGATTGGATCTTGGTGATCTGAAGGTTTCATTACTACATATTCTGAATATGATATATTTTTTCTTGCCCAAAATGGAAGTACATTGCATCAATGTATCAGTTTAATTTGCAGGAACACTCTTCATCATGGAATATCTATGAGGACCACAACAATAACGCTACCACTTCGAGTGCAAAAATGGTCAGTTCATTAAAATGATTTTTAGTTATATTATTATATTGTGAAGTATTGTTGGAAAGCTTAATAATGTATTTAATATGATATTTTTTATATTATGTTTTGTAGTCTCTGCAGAACGAGTTATCTGTGCAGTTTGACGATTTGTTTAAGAAGGCCTGGCAAGACGATATAACAGAGTCTGAAAATGGTATAAATATCTTTACATGATAACCCCTCCTCCCCCCCCCCCCCCCCCAAACCAAACACACGCTTAGAATTTGAGATGTAATTGAAAGATATACTAGTTGTTTGGTATTGACTTGTATCGTGTCTATTTCCCTAATGACACTTACTGGGAAAAACTGTTCTAGCGTATCTTTACTTCAGCTTGAATCAACAACTACTTCAACATAAAGTTGTAGTGGCAGCAGCAAGCACTTTGGTTCCCTCGCATTCCCCGTCTATCCATCCAGGATTTTCATTGCTATTTTATACTCAGCTTTCAAGCACTTTCCATGTCCTTTAAAGTAAAAGATCTTATATTTGCTAACTCTTGGATATAATGGAATAAATCAAATGGCTCATTACAGTATCTATGCTCATTATCTATTGTGAAGTAGTAGACATTCTTTGCACTTCATTCTTGGTTCATTTAGGAAATGGTATCCCTGTTGGGGAAAGGCTGCATACTACCACTCTCCCCCAGGACCCAACCCCATCAAGCTTAGGCAGGAGCCTCTTAAGAGGCATAAAGTCATGCATTCATGTTGATGATAATAGTTAGCTTACAAACAGCTCATCCAGAACTTTATTTTCCCCTGGGGTCGGATCTCTTCCCAGGTGGACTGAATGACAATGAAAAGATGTGGCAGATACGCTACTTTGAATTGTTTTGATACCAATTTGATGTAAAAAGATTGAACAATTCCTGAGCAAATCATGTTGCTGATGATGGTGTAATTTTATGATTGCCTTTCAATTCTACCCAATAGTTCACAAGGAAATAAATTACGACGAAGAGAAAAACATAAGATATGGTCAGCTATACAGTATTTGGATGATAGATACTCCTGCATTTTTCACAATCCTATGGGATGATTGATGATGAGTTTCGTACTTTTTGCTTACTCCTGGTAGAATCCATATTGAAGATTTCTATGAGGCCAAACAACTTTTATTATTTATTTATTTATTTGTTTTTGCTAAAAAGTCTCTTGCTGATTCCACAGTTATAATGAATGAAGAGTGTTCTGATGCTGACAACGTGGAGCACATTAATTCAGAGTTGACTAAAACAGAAGCGGAGGTGCACATAAACACGGATGTAACTAAAACCAAAACATCTGCTGTGGATGAGATTCTGTCTGTTGCAGTAGAAACCACATCATCTGGAACAGACAGCGATAGAGCTTCCGGCAAACAAGATCAGAAAGAGGTAATAAACTCTCACTTTGAAATTTACTAATGTCTCTGTGTGTGCAATTGGTTTTACCTGGAATTTGAGACATTATATTATTCACAGGTGTGGGCTGTTACTGGAGGTAGCCAGGGGATTGCAGAAAATTTCCATGAACTTGTCCCTGATTTGGCACTTCAATTCCCTTTTGAGTTAGATGGATTTCAGAAAGAGGTAACTGTCCTTGCTGCATCTATTTGCCTCTGGTGTTTTGAATGGACATTAGCTTTACTTGGAAATTGTAATACATTAGATCCATCTAAAGAAAGATTTCTAATCGCATTCTAATTGTTCGAAAGTTAATGGCAAAGTGGAAGATGTCTAGGTTCTCACTCTCCTGGTTCTGAAAGTATAGATCCCAATGTCGGCATCCCATTTTGTTTTTTATAGATCCCAATGTCGGCATCCCATTTGGTTTTCTAACTTCAGTATTCTGAATCCCAAGCTAAGTGTGCGACTAGTTTGTTAGCGCAATCTTCTTTTTCAGATGCTAGATATCTGTGTATATGATTCTGTTGACTGATGTTACGTGATGTAAAACTACAGGCAATTTATTATCTTGAAAAGGGGGATTCTGTGTTTGTGGCCGCACATACGTCAGCTGGAAAGACAGTTGTTGCCGAGTATGCATTTGCTTTGGCTACAAAAGTATGGTCTCTCTTGGAGTGCCATTTTCAATCAGAAAATATTTTAGTGTTCTATTCTTTTCACTGCTCGACAAATGATTATATTTCCAGTCTTAAAAATTGCTGATATGATATATATTGTAATTTGTTTGGAGTACTCACCAATGCATATGTCTTGCAGCATTGTACCAGAGCTGTATACACTGCTCCAATCAAAACTATAAGTAACCAAAAGTACAGGGACTTTTGTGGGAAATTTGATGTGGGCCTTTTGACAGGTGATGTGAGCCTGAGGCCAGAAGCCTCTTGTCTCATTATGACCACTGAGATATTGAGGTCAATGCTCTACAAGGGTGCTGATATCATACGCGATATAGAATGGGTAGTGCCCCATTTTCTCCTCACATCCGGGTTTTCCATCTTGTTAGAATCGGGTCTTTGAACCATACTTGCATTTTGCATCTCCCCGTACCGCATTTGTAATTCTCAAGCTATATGTTTCTATTCTGTAGGTCATATTTGACGAAGTCCATTATGTTAATGATGTAGAAAGAGGTGTGGTTTGGGAAGAAGTTATCATCATGCTCCCCAGGCATATCAACTTCGTCCTGCTCTCAGCTACTGTATGTTCTTGTATAATTTCAGTCTTATTGTTGTTCTGAAAATGCCTTCTTTTTTTACAATCTACACCACGATGCCTGAAAGCTCATTATTGTTAATCTCTAGGCGTATGATGGTATTACCTGATATGTTCATTTCATTATATCACATTTTAGTAATTTTAAGCCTTCTGGTCTTCTCTTTAATAAATCTGCATAATGTTTTTGATTTAGTTATTTTCATACTCCATAATGTTTTGGCCAATTTATTTAGATGACCAATGAACCTGTGTTTTGATTTCGTTCTTCTTGTGTGTCCAAGTGAAATATTTTCTGCATGACTGTTCTATGACATGCTATTCTCTCTGTTGACAGGTGCCGAACACAATCGAATTTGCTGATTGGATTGGACGGACTAAGCAAAAGCAAATTCGTCTAACTGGGTTTGTATATCTGAAATTTGCCAATTTCATTATTTACACTGATAATTCCATTGGTTAGTATGAAACATAATTATGTGTGGCAATCTGGTAAATATAGTTTTCTCCTATTTGGATTTCTGCATGCTATTTGTAAAATTAGTTTTCTCCTACTTGTATTTTTTGTGCTATCAGGACAACAAGACGACCAGTGCCATTGGAACATTGTCTTTTCTATTCTGGAGAGCTCTACAAAGTCTGTGAGCAAGAAATGTTTTTGCCTCAGGGTCTCAAAGCTGCGAAAGACGTGCACAAAAAGAAAAATACAAGTTCTGTTGGTGGTGGTGGTGGATTTGGAAGTTATTCAGGTTCTTCTGCTGCCAATGAGAAAGGTCGATCTCATAAACGCGAAAGTTCATTCCATGGAAAACAGAATAAACATTCCGGATCACAAAAACCGGGGAATTTCTCCGGTTCTGTTTGGGGAAACTACGGTAACCAAAGTAATGGGGGTTTCAGGAGATCAGAGGCTTCTTTGTATCTTACACTTGTTACTAAACTGTCAAAGAATTCGCTCTTGCCCGTAAGTACAATCTTTGTATTCTTGTTTACTTCGACACTGTTCTTATGTTAGGATGATGGAGATTATACTGTTGATGGATAATTGTGGTTCTGCACTCAGTTCGACTTTCATGCTAAATGTAGGTGGTCATATTTTGCTTTTCGAAGATCCGATGTGACAAATATGCAGATACCATGACAGGGACCGATCTCACTAGTAGCTCGGAAAAAAGCCAAATTCGTGTTTTTTGTGATAAAGCATTTTCTCGGTTGAAGGGATCTGATAGAAATTTACCGCAGGTATAATATTTAATACCACCGTGTTATGGGTTTCTGGATTCTGCTTATTCTATACATGCATTCTGTAGGTTGTCAGAGTTCAAAACCTTCTCCATCGGGGAATTGGAGTCCATCATGCAGGATTGCTCCCTATTGTTAAGGAAGTTGTCGAGATGCTTTTTTGCCGTGGAGTGGTCAAGGTCTGTCTGTCAGCTAATAGTGATATATTCTTGTTGTTTCGAATTGTAACATTTAATTTTCTTGCCCCCACAAAGTTGCTAATAACATTTATTGGTGAAATTTTAAGTGCTTACTGTTCTTTATTATGTAGGTTCTATTCTCGACAGAGACATTTGCTATGGGTGTTAATGCCCCTGCAAGAACTGTAAGTTCAACTCATCGTTGCCACTATTAGTTTATATGGTGTAGACTATAACTTCGTTTTGTACAATTTGATCTTATGTAGTTTTTTCTTTTAATTCTATTTCTCCTGTCTTGTGTGTTGTGTACTTCCAAGTCTCTCGCTGATTACTTGGCCATTGCCCACAGGTTGCTTTTGATGAGTTGAAGAAGTTTGATGGGAAGGAATCCAGACAGTTGCTTCCTGGAGAGTACACTCAGATGGCAGGCCGTGCTGGACGGAGAGGACTCGATAAGATTGGTACAGTTGTTCTGATGTGTCGTGATGAAATCCCTGAAGAGAGGGATTTAAGGAATGTTATAGTTGGTAGTGCAACTAGACTTGAGTCACAGTTTCGGCTCACCTATATAATGATCTTACATCTCCTCCGCGTTGAAGAACTAAAGGTGGGCGTACTTGCAATTTTACTTTTTCTTTTTCTATCTCTTTGAGGAAAGTATATTGCATGATGGTTATTTTGTTTTGTGGCAGTGCAAATTATTGTGCTATCCATATTTCCATTGTCACAGCCACCTGTGGACCTCATACTTGCCCAAAGAGCTTTTTCTATTATTATAGAAAACATTGTAGCATCATGATCTTCTTGTTTAAGTGCGAGCTATTATGTTATCAACATTTCTGTGATCAGAGCTGTCTCTGAACCAAATACTTGCCATCTAGCTTTTCCATACAGTAGTGCCACAAATATTTTATATGGATTATTCATGGTTGTCTGTATATAGTTATTTCTTACTAGAGAATATCATTGCAGGTTGAGGACATGCTGAAAAGAAGTTTTGCCGAATTTCATGCTCAAAAGAAGCTTCCAGAGCAGCAGCAACTCCTGATGCGAAAGCTTGCTCAGCCTACCAAAACAATTGAGTGCGTTTTACCTATGTTACACTTTAAGATGAGAAGTTACTAGTTGCACTCACCTAGGGCTTAGAAGTTAGATCTCTTGGAAGTGTTGAGTTAGCAAAACTATGGGTTGTTTTCATTCATCTATTTTGGGGGCAATTTTCTGGCAACCTAGATGGTTCACCTTGTTTAATTGTCTCTTCATGCTCAGCCCTTACTCATCGTACCTAGTGACACTAGAAACATGTTTACCGCTGGGCATAGATCTTATAGCGACTCTACATGGTGGAAGAGGACTTGCTTCTAGTTTGGTGTGCTATTGAATCTGAAGCTTAAAATCTAGTTTAAGAATTTTGTTGTCATTTTGGCAGTTGCTTGCAAGGCTTGTAAACCAACAGAAATGCTTCATATAAGAGATAGTTATTTTTTCATTTGGTTATAGGCTAATAATAAAAAGGCAATCCAAATAACCAGTTAATCTAGGCCTATAACTGTCCAAGAATAATATGTAGGTCGCAAAAAAAGATAATAGCGATCCTCAAAATCCTTACTCTGACCGTACCTCTTTTAGCAAATAAATGACTAACTGATACGCCCCTTACTGCTTCCAGAAAATTCAGTTGTCTAATAGTTTTCTCTTCTGTTTAATAGATGTATAAAGGGAGAACCAGCTGTTGAGGAGTACTTCGAGATGTACGCAGAGGCTGAAAGTTTCAATAACCAAATAGCAGAGGCAGTCATGCAATCCTCAAATGCGCAGCAGTATCTTTCTCCTGGAAGAGTTGTTGTTGTTAAATCAAAATCGGTTAGTGCCACTCATTCCCAATCATGAGAAACTTACTCTAATTTAGGTATTGCAAGTTAATTGTTGATTCTACACCATCATCTTTTGTTTTCATTGCTTAGTGGCTTCTTAAATATTACACGACTTGTAATGTGTGCTACAGAATTGCACCAATTTCCCATGACCATGATCTGTTTGTAAAAATCAAAGAAACAATATTAGGCCTGCTTAGGCGCCAAGACTTGGTTTTGAAGACATTGTAGGTTTTGTATATGTTTGTTTAATTTCAATGGATAGAATAAGAATGTAAGATAGATACAGAGTAATTCCTTACAAGGATTTATAGAAGCTGGAATGCTTAGTTCAGTGCTGTCTGTTTTCTGGGATATCATTAGTTGTGGTTATTTGCCAAGGTCCCTCACAGAAGTGTTCAGCTATCTAATCAACACTCGCGAGACCCCGACGGTCGAGTAGAGAGAGTGAACATGAATTTCTCAATTTAAAAGTGAAGGATTTCTGCTCTTACAAAAACTGTTACCCAAAATATTCAGTGGGGTTGGTCAACATGGTCAAATGCTTTTGAGTTTCTTCTTGAAGTGTGAACCATAAAGTAAAGCTCATTTCTGTCATGTTGTGAACTTCAAAAGAATAGCAACAACATTACCCTCAGCAAAATAACAGTAATTGGTTTGCTAGATAATAACCAGTAGTCAGTTTTGTTGTTTGTCGCATTCATTTTATGGTGCTAACATTGTCATGGAATCTTTCTAACCATCTTGTTAAAATATATAAAATGCTTATAACGAGCTAGGATAATTTGGCTAGCCTAATATGAGGTTATTGACATACAATTCTCTTTACCTATAGTTTATTATTCCAGAGTGAAAATGTATATATTTTATAAAATTAAGCATATGAAGGTATACACGACTTTTTGAGAAACGAAAGAGATGCATATCCCAATATAATGTGTTTAAATTCCTAAACCTTAATCTGAATTTATAATCCAAATGATGCTCATAAAAATTTGCTTATGATATAGGTTGATGTGGTGAAATTTTTACAAGCTTTCCATATAAGCAGTTTTGTTCACCTGAAAACTTCTGTAGTTAATTTCCTTTCTATGTTTGTTGACCCATGCCATAAAAGATATATCCGTTCTATTTTTAATCATAAATTCATAACTTGTCATTGGCAGGCCCAAGATCATTTACTGGGTGTATTACTGAAAGCACCATCTGTTAACATCAAGCAATACATAGTTCTTGTGCTGACTCCAGAATTGCCCTCATCATTGCAAACTACAACAGACAAAGCTCAAAAGGGGGGTGCTAATTTCCAAATATTGATGCCCAAGTCAAAACGTGCATTAGAAGATGACTACTTTTCAACTGGGACATCGCGTAAAAGTTCTGGTAATGTCAATGTCAAATTACCGCATCGAGGAAATGCTGCTGGAGTTAATTATGAAGTTAGAGGGATTGATAGTAAGGATCTCTTATCTATTTGCAATTGCAAAATCAAAATTGACCAAGTACGGTTGCTTGAAGATATTAGTGCGGGGGCATATTCTCACACTGTACAGCAGTTGCTTGGCCTAAAATCTAGTGGAAATAAGTATCCTCCAGCTTTGGATCCAGTCAAAGGTATGTCGGTGATTCTTATATTTCTGTGTTATGGGTTACAAAATATTTTCCAGCTATCTAATTTTCCTTGATCCTCATTTTCTCATCTTTGGCTCGACGACTCTGGTGATCCTTATCTATTGGGCGACTGACAATAATTCTATTCCTGATATATTTACTTTATAATTGTTTTTTTTCTGCTTGATATTGTTGTAAAGTAGGGAAATGATCCTTGTATAGTACTGTAGTCGCTGACCATCTTAACTCTTAACATAGTTAAAGTAAATTGTTATGGTGTTCCCTATCAGGCAGATTGTTCACCTTGAAATCCAGTTTTTTGTAAGATAGAGGTGACATCGTTTTTCAACATTCAATGCCTTTAAAGATGCTCCTGCCTAAAGCAGGGGAAGGAGGGTTCCTATAGTACGCAACCCTACACATATCATGATAATGGAGAGGCTGTTTCTTAATTTACCCAACATGAAGTGCAAAGCCTATCTACTACTTCACAATTATAAGCATAGGTAGTGTAACGAGACATTTTGATTTTTTCCATTAGACATGAAAATGTAGATGTACCTTGTGTGAGTATAAATTCGCCTAGGCCGAATTTTGAATGTTATCCTTCGAATAAATAATATCAAATTTAGTTCAATTATTTAACAGTCACACCCTCATAAATTTGTAACCAAGTCAATGTAGGGATACTTGAAGTCTACAAGAAAAAGGGGATAAACACAAGTTGAGTTTAAGATATCTTTACAGTTTGGAGACTTGACGACATTAATAATTGTGAAAGACTTGGAACTTGTTGAAGCTTACCATTAAATGTTATCTTTAGAAGATGTTGTATTTTGTTTAGTCATGCATTTTAATGAAGGTCTTTTTGCTAGATCTGAAGTTAAAAGACTTGGAACTTGTTGAAGCTTACTACAAATGGAACAACTTATTGCAAAAGATGGCACAAAATAAGTGTCATGGCTGCATTAAACTAGAGGAGCACATTAAGTTAGCTAGAGAGTTGAAACAAAATAGAGAGGAAGTGAATGCTTTAAAATTCCAAATGTCAGATGAAGCACTGCAACAAATGCCAGACTTTCAGGGCCGGGTATGCATCAAGATTCAGTTATAGTTCTGTTACTATATGTATAGTTTTCAAAAAAGTGCCTGACGTCTGAACTCTAGAAAATCAAAATGGTCTTATGTTCTTTGAGCAATTCTTTGCAGATAGACGTTTTACAGGAAATTGGGTGCATAGATGCTGATCTTGTTGTTCAGATCAAGGGTCGGGTAGCTTGTGAAATGAACTCTGGGGAGGAGTTGATATGTACAGAGTGCTTATTTGAGAATCAATTTGAAGAACTGGAACCAGAGGAAGCTGTTGCAATTATGTCCGCGTTTGTATTTCAGCAGAAAAAGACTTCGGAACCATCTCTTACTCCAAAGTTATCTCAGGCTAAACAAAGGTTAACTTCTTGTTTCTGTTATCTTATGAATTTTTTGCGTTAAGTTGTGTTTTAATACTTGTTCTGACATTTGCCTCACATCTATTTTATAATGAAGCCTAATCCTGCATTTATATATTTATATATTTGTTTCACGTTATGAATGATTGAACCTCAAACCCTTAAGTTAGCTGTGCACACGCCTAAAACATCAACTATTAAGATGCATAAGGAGTCTATGAGACTGTACTTTTACTGATTTAGCTATGTGAATTTCTTGTGCTTAACTTGAAAAGTAGCAGTACTGTTAACAATTGTTGGACAATATAATGGCACAAGTACTCTATATGACATGTAGGAAATTCTGATTGGTAATTTGTGAATGTTTGATCCGCTTGGAAAAATCTCTTATCTACACAAATAACTTGAATTCGTTAGACTGCTGATTGTCTCATAAAACTTAACTACCTTTCTGAGAATACTTTGAACATACTGTGTGTTTCAGACTGTATGACACGGCAAAGAGACTTGGACAGCTTCAAGCTTATTTTAAGCTGCAGATTGATCCTGAGGAATATGTGCGAGATAATTTGAAGTTTGGACTGGTTGAAGTGGTATATGAGTGGGCAAAGGTTCGCCTTACAACTCCTTGTTACACCTGTCCGTATACTAGTAGCATCTAACCAATTATTCTGGCTTTAAAGTCTAAATCCCTGTGCATATTTCATATGGTATTGGAACCAACACAAACAAGATTATATTAGTAAAAGATAATTCTCCTTTTTTATGCACTTGTACCATTGTTAGATTGTAGATACCACCTTGACACAGATATCAGCAGCAAAGGGGTAAAGAGAGAATGATGAAATGTTTCTTGAAAAGATTCTTATTTATTATGGATTTTTACTAAGTATCTAACCCAATACCTTAGAATACATTATATCAGAGTATAATAACCTTAAAATGTCAGTATGACATGTAACGGATTCTGGTAGATACGTTGTTATTCTGTTCACCAACTGAATTTATATTCTTATTCCTATTCCATTTTGTCAGGGCACTCCGTTCGCAGACATTTGTGAACTAACGGATGTACCTGAAGGCATGATAGTGAGAACCATTGTCAGGTTAGATGAAACATGCCGTGAATTTAAAAATGCTGCAGCAATAATGGGTAATTCTGCACTCCACAAGAAAATGGAGACTGCTTCAAATGCAATAAAGCGAGATGTCGTCTTTGCTGCCAGCTTATACGTCACAGGTGTGTGATTATTGATATGTCTGTCTGACTTCCTTACTACTAGAGAAATAGGTAGGGGGGTGGGGGTGCCCAATGTAGTTGAGGAATATTTGTTTTGTGAATGTACACTAGTTGGCAACTGAATGACCAATCAGCTGATAGTATCTTCCCGAGTTGGTTAAGATTTCTTAAGTTCTTTAATTTGCACCATATGTGGAGTTGTAAGTAGAATTTTACATGAGCCAAGGTTAAATTTGTCTTAGCTTGGTTACTAATCGAGTCATAGGTTGGGCACATCTCAATGTTGATAAATTGAGCTGAGTTTCAGTCTGAGTCGAGCCTTGAGCTGACTTCCAATGTATCATACTTAGTTACTTTGTTTTCATTGGGCTTGAGGATAAATGAATTAACCATACTTGAAAAGAGCGGCAACAAACTATCTAATTTCAAGTTTCAACATTATACGGATATTCAATATGAAATCTGCCATTCTATGCAGTTGACCCAATTTTAAGAATATAGCTAAATGGGTTAAAAATGACTTGCGGTTCCGTTTCTCGTAGCTTTTTTGAATTTTATTATTGCTATTCATGAAAGTTCACTCATAGGTAGTTGGGTATCTAGGATCAAAATTAAATAAGAAATACAGCAACATGTAATATGACGTCAACACATACATATCTCCTGACATACAACCATAATTCCCTTTCTTGGATTGATTTCTTCAGTGGTCACTCCTACTTGGTTTGTGAGAGATAAAGTCATCCTGAAAATATTCGAATAACAATAGATTATTTCAAGTATCAAAGAATGTGAGAATTTGATCGATTTAAATTTTGTTTCCTTCTCATTTTCTCCCTAAGTATGTGCATGCATTTGAGGAGAAAGTAAAGGAACATATGGGATGACATCGAAATCTAATAGAACCTTACCGTGTTACCAGTTGCAGCTGGAATCCAGTCATTAGTGGCTGGGTTACCTTTGGTTGAAGCATGATGTTCTGTACTAAGTTCTGGTTTTATTGGGTTGACACTTTTGTTTTCCATGGTGATGAATCCTGTCCCAGTCTGGCTTTCAATAAAAATAAGTGTTTAAACTAATTGCACAACTCTTTCTTAAATATCTAAATATATCTAATTAGGAAAATTAGCATTTTGGAAAATAGAATTTTATGTTTAGTTTAGTGTTGTTTAGTAGAGAATCCTAGTACCAAATACATCAAGCTTGGCGTAAAAACTGTACTGCTCGTGAAGTGCATATATTAAGTTTCAGTTTATAATCCTAGTTTAGTGATGCATATATTAAACAAATTAGTTATGGAAGATTCAAACCGTGTGGTGAAGTTTATCAACATGATTGAGATCTGTGTAGTATTCTGTCTCCACAAATTCCTCCATGGGCACCTCACTGTTGTTTGCCATTAGTTTCTGCAAGAGAAAGAAGGAAATAGTAAGAACTTTTAAAATCAAAATGCTTTATAATCAAAAGCAACTAGTTCGTTCAGATAATAACGTTCAAAGAAAAACGACCTGGGGATCGTCTTCTAAGCGTTGGAACTCAAGGTACTCGGGGATGATAGTCGCACCACCACTTGAGAAAGCAGCAGCATCAGTGTACTCAGAAGCGTATTCACTACGTAGAGGCTTCGTGTGGCGCGGTGGCGCCATCCCATCGAAGTATTCTCTCGTTGTCTTCTCTATCTTTGCTTCTTCCTCTTCAGACAAATGAACATCGCTACGGTTTGGTCTGGTTCCATGTGCCATTTTCTTTGTTGTCTACTCTGTTTGTTCCTTCAATAATCTTGTATAGTGTTTGTTATTGTAGTCAGAAAGTCTCTTGGGAAGATATTTATCTAAGTGGTCGAAATTTTTTGTCCTCCTAGTTGTGGACCCAGAAATATTTATATAGAGGGAGCGGATGAAATGATATCAGACAAGGAAAAATGAGAAAATCTGTACTGGGACGGATTGTTTTCGAAAAAGGAGTAGTAAAGTCTGTGAAAAAAGCACGAAGGGACCGATAGCCTTCTTACGATTCCCCCGTAGGGAAAATATATGCTCTTTAGGCTAAGGCAGATATGCAAGAGTTGATAAGGTTTAAATTTTGTGTCCTTGTCAAAATTTTTGGCCTCATCCTTTGGTCTGAAAGACATTTATCATGTGAATTGAATGCATCCAACATGCTAGTTGGCAAAATAAAGTGGTGTGGGGTTATTGCAACAGTTAGATATTAGGTTTGGTCCCAAATCGACCACTTCATCTTTATGAAGAAGACCAGTGGAAATTATAATCCACAAATGATCAATCAGATACTCGTGATCTTTAATTCTTTATACGTCTCTTCAAAAGGGGTCATATTGATCATTGGCACTAATTCTTCCTCTGATTATTTAACCACAACATCTGGGACGATAGTTTGGTGTAATGGCTTGACAATCGATTATATGAACATCGACTTCTCAAGTTCTACCAGTTAGACTTGTACCGAAAAGAACAAGGCACTCCATTGCATTTAAGAATGAGAATTATCAAGAACACTGATAATGTGCTACTGAATTGGCTTCACTAATACTGTAATACACTGTAGAATGTAGCAAGATAATACAAAACAATACATTCTCAAATTTAGGAAAAATTAGCTAACTATCATATTCATAGTAATATGTGACGAAAATACAATAAAAATAGCTAGTTTACAAGGGAGATTCCTGCATGCCTTCGAATGTGGTAACGCTGTTTTCAAACCCTTCCAAGTTTATTAGTACAACAACAATATATTGAAACCTTTCAACTAATATCAATACAGCAAGTTTGAATCGAGTATACCGTCCTTATCTGCCTCAAATGTCGTTTCCTAATCTAGTGTCACTCAAAAAGAATATGATGATAGCCAAAGAATAAAGCTGAAGCTCCTTAGCCTATTAGTGTGTTGGAATCCACAATAAAGCTTCTCGTTCGCTGCATCTTAGAGCTCATATAACATATTGCTTAACCTGTCATGCAACACAATGAAGCGAAGGAGTAGATCGAATTAAATAGGAGTGATGCAATCAGAGTTCCCATTGTCATGTATTTGTTCTTAAAGTTGATACATAAGTTATTATGGTAATAGTTTTATATTTCTTTACGTTTAAATTTAGTTTGTTACTTAGTTGAATGAAATTGACTAGTTATGAGATGTATGATGCAATCAAATAAATATTACTTGTTCAAGCGTCGAAAACATGATGACGTTCCAGATACCCAGCCGAGTGAAATTAGGGAGGAAGCCTTTGTAGAAGGCAGGAAATCCCTGCAATACGCATTCCATCAATAGTTGGAAGATGAATAAACCTTGGTAAATGGAAGTCAAGACAGCTCTATGCTTCTATTTTATAAACAAAGTACAGGAAATTGTGCATCAACGCACAGAAGCTGCGAAGTCTGGACAAGTTGCATTAAGCAGCTAAAGAACCAAAACATAGCGTATTATTGGTCTGCAATCAATCTTAAACTACGCCAAGGAATAAATATTCCCTATTGAACAAGATGGCACGCCAAAGACTTCCTACATATCATTGGCCCCTTTATATCATCAGCCTGTAGGTGATCCTAAAATTACACGTTCGAGCATGTAATATTGATCCCGAGTTTGCACTGGTTTAGGTTGGCCAATTGGTTTCAAATTTTTCATTTTTACTTTACATTTTTTAGCCACAACAGACCTAGTCTAAAAAATTAAACAAATCCCCAGAAGATCAACCCCCCCGTCTCCCCTCTTCTGCAACTAGCTCTATAATCTATTGAACAAAGGACGAGCGGTGAGAGCACAATGTATATACCTCACTTTTCAGGGTTCTCAAAAAACAATCAAAAGTGTTTCTGTAAATCGAGTCTCCCATCATTCTGGACTTTACCTGTAACAATATCAGAACATGGAGTTATTTACAGAACCAGCAGTTGACAAAAACAATCAAAACTGATTCTTTCAGCGAATTTTTCAAAATGATTATTTTTGCCACTGGAGCACTTGAGATAAACGAGTCAAGGCGTGGTCCAATCCTAAAAATTCTCAACGACAGCAAAGTGATGTATTCATCCCAAACAAATAGTAGTTTGACAGGTAAGAAAACTTGCCACATCGAGAGGGGAGCCAATACAGACTGCAAAAAAACCAGCACCAATACCAGCTAAGAGATGGGTTAGGGTGCTGTCTGTGAATCCGGGAATTCGCAAAATGGCCTGCATATAATAATGCATATCTTAACCTGCTGCATCTTCATGCCACATTACTAATGTGAACTTGTAAAGCTTAGAAAGGTTATTCACCTCTTTTACATGGTCATAACTAGCCAGCTCAGCTGCATTTATAGTTGCGTTCCGAGCAATATTGGGCCCCAGCCCTGTCCACAAAGCCGCCAATCCTTCCTATTACCACTTGACATCAGCCATAACCTTACAAAATTTGAGTATCCACTTTTATACCAACACTAACCTGTTTTGCTATTGTATAATAAGCATCCAAAGCACCTAAATAACGCTTAGGACCTCCAAAAGGCGCTTTACCTTCAGTCTGGAGCCGAACTTTCACAAGATCAGTTGGACTTGCCAAGGTAATTGCTACAGCACCTTCATAGCATTATGCACAAAGAAAAGTTAAAGCCATCATCGTATACCAAATGTGGCTGAATTAACTAAACACGTTAAAAGTCTGAAAGTATACCGATCACCATATAGACTCACCTGTTAGCAGAGCCGCTAGTATCTTACTGAACAATGAAACATCTCCAACAAAAACACTGCCAACAATGAAGGCCTTGACCTATGAAACAACTATAAATTTCAAAGCAACTAAATAATTTGAAGACTATCAACTACATTAGCACGAGTGGCAAATGAACAGCTTACAGGCTCATACAACCCGATCCTTAGGCCTCCATACACAAATTGCCGATGCAGACCAGGAACAACGCCTTTCCACAGAGCTGAGAATCCCTCCTCCTGGATTATAGTCAACATGGTTCCCGTTAAGCCATAATACTTAGGTACACCGCCTCCTTCCCCTACATTTCCCTTCTTTTGTAGCTGAAGCCTAACTTTGGCAATATCCAATGGTAATGTAAGCAACTGCAAACAATCAACCATCATAAGTTTCAACTTCTTAACTCGTCATATCCACTATATACACTCGTATATCATAATAAAAAGAAATGCAGTACTAACTGTACTAATATATAAAAATCTAACAAATAATCTCATCACTATCTGCTAACATTTTCATATTAGAATTCATTATAAATGGATGAGATCATGATAATATGATATATTTGAGCTCCAGATATGTTAAGTGACAAATAATAATAATGATGATAATAACAATAAAATAATTATAATTATGGTAAAAATCATAATAATAAATAATTGTAGTAATAATAACGATAACAATAACGATAAATAACAAGGATATGTCCCGGACTCTAAAGAGGCTATGGGTCGGGTTGTTGGCAGACTTCATCCTTACTCCTAAGAAGTTGTTTATCTACTACTCCACCATAATTGAGTGTAACTAGTCTAATCAACCATTTTCATTTATTCAAATCATATCAAGATCGATATAATATAAAATCACAGCAACAATAACAAAAATTATTAATAAATAAAATTACAACACATAACAATAAACAATAGTTATAATAATAACCAATAATAATAGTATCAAGAGAAGAGAATAAATACCTCAGCAAAACAGGCGGCAAAAGCGCTGCTAAGGAAAATGCGGTGGAATGAGATCAGTGTTGGATCCGACATTGCAGACCCCTACTATAACAATATGATGATGATGGTGGTGGTGATGGTGATGATGATGATGAGAAGATATTTATCACAAATATCTTTGATGATGATGAAGATGAGCTTCGACTGTTCATGTAAAATGTATCGAGAGAGAGAGAGAGAGAGATTGAAAAAGATGATATGGAGAGAGATGAGAGGGAGAGTAAGGGTCAGAGCTGAGTGATGCAGATTTATACCGCTTCCGGTTGTATCTTATGGAGTATTTTCTCTACTACTAATATTGTTCAATATATCAACTTAACGAATTTTTAAATGTCATTTCAATTGCATTTATATATGTTGTCTTCTTTTTTACTCTCTCGGTCAACTTTTGTTAAATTTAATTGATTGTGCATCAATTATTTTCTTTTTGGTAAATTAGCACGAGTCGAGTTTCGGATCTTCCTATTATTGACAAGAACCTCTTCCACTTGATTATTCGATTAACTCAAAAAGACTAGCTCATAGTCCATAGACGCTATCAATTTGATTGTGCATCAATTTTTAGATAAATTTAGATTGTGTTATCATTCTTCCTTCATTCGAACATCTTAATTTTAGTTAAATTAGAAATAATATAGAGATTTTCAAATTAGTTTTAGGGATAAAAAGATAATTTCTCCATTATTTTATCTGAGAACCATTTTCCTAATATGACAATTAGTTTTTAGAGTTTGATTTTACTAAATTCAGTAAAAAAAGAGTTGGAGAAAAATTATGTTTGTATTATAAATTCACAATCTTGTTAAACTTTGTACAAAGTAAATAATTATTAGAAAAATGGACAACGAAAAAAGTAATTTGTTTGACAATGTTGATTTATGAGTCCGGTGATACTTTATCTAACACTTGATTCAAAGGATTACGTTTTCAAAATTATGATACATGTTTCATATTTTATAGTAATAAATTTATTTAAATAAACACCTTAGTTTAAGAGAATGAAAAAAAGTGGCTTTTTGGTTTCTGCTAAAGCAATTTGACAATTCTATACTTTCACATGATTTTTGTGCTGACTTATTAAGGACTAGCTTTTTTTCTCATAAAACTCACTTTCTAGTTCTGGTGTATTAATTTTCTTCTTTTGTAATAAAATAAGTACGTTGCAAGTTATAATGCAACTTTTAAAGATAACTTAATGATTCTTCAAAGTTTACATGGTTTTGTACAGCCTGTTCCTGGCGTGCCTATACCACCACAAAAGCACTAGATGAGCCAGCAAAATGATTAATTGATCCAAATATACTCTTAGAAGCCCCAAAATGTCTGATCCTATAAACACCGGGAATGGCGGCTTCTGGGATTCGCCATTCTATTGTTGCATAGCTTCTGGTACTCAGCGGCAAGGGCCTTGACCATATGAACCGAAGGCAAAAGTCATCGTCATCATAAGTGGGAACCCATGATTCTTCTCCTTGAAGAATTTCTACCAAAGCAAACGTACCTTCCGTCATGAGATCATTTCTTGGACACGCAGAGTAGAACACAACTGTTACTTTGTCACCTCTTGTGAAAGTGGAATTTCGAGGTATATCAGTACTGGTATCGCCAAAATTCACACCAAGGGGAGTTGTATCCATGACAACTGGTGTCAGTAAGCTTATTTGCTGGTTTAACAAGTCTGGGGGTGATGGTCCTGCTGCCACAGTGAGTCCTTTAGTAAGTGCTGTCGCCAACTTATTGAACTCTTGAATATAAGCACTAAGCGTGTGTGGGCCATACAGTGTTGAGGCACCCTGAGAAGAATGAGTAAAGTCACTTGGAGATGGACAATTGAATAGTAGTTCATCTACACTAACTCGATCACTTACCTCAATATCTATGAAAAGTCAAGATAGAACATTCAATTAGAAATGAATGTAGTATTTCAAATTTCAGCTTACCTCATATCTTTGGATCTCGTACTCCTCAATGGTAGTCACATATTGTGAGTATGTGTTGGTCAATCCAGCTATAACAACATGAATGTTGCCATCAAAATCTCCAGCACTTGTGAGCACTGATTTTATAGCATCACGAAGACGTCTCCCAGCCATTGTTGTAAATTCTGTTGACCAGAAAAGTAAGAATCATAATGTGAAAACATCTGGAATGAATGGTCCTTTTCATAGATTGGAACTGTAACACTGAACCACAGAGCCAAGGGCCTATAGTTTGTATTCAATATCATGATGATAGGTCGAATGGGTGCACAATGATGATAGATCGACTGGGTGCACCATGATGACATCCTTGTAACACCAAATAGACCCACCAAGGAACTCCCGTGTGACCGCACACTGGTTAGTGATGAGCATTTATGTATCTTTAAATAGCAAGATAATGCCATTCGTAGAGTACCAACCCGATACCTTAAATGTTTAATAATACAGCCACAATATTTTATGTATTGGTCTTTAATGTGCATAGTTCAGTTGATCTGAGTTTTTAGATATAACATAAGGAATCTGAAAATAATTAAAAACAAGACAAAGAAGAGAGGCTTGAATTGAGCTATTACCTCCCGGTACAGACAGAACAACTAGCTGTCCAACTCTTAAGATCTGGATAGGAAGTATTGAAGGCTGCATAACAAGGAAACACGGTGAACAAATGTTACACATGCACAAACTATTGAGGGCAATCACATAATGAACCCTAATAACCCTCAGTATTTATAGCTTATTAATATAATATGAATATAAGTACCTATGCTTCCTAGTTGAATCACAATTTCCTACTGTAATGCCATGCGTGACTGTGACAAAGACTGATGGCGTTCATGCTAGAGGATTTCAAGTGATTAAAACTAATTGATTTGATCTAGAAAATAAACTAGTGAATGGTTCATGCATAGGTTATCAGTATTGGTTCATGCAGTCATTCATCTGCGAGTACAGGTATAAGTAGATCTGAAAATGTAATAGAGGGAACAACTCACCGCCCAGTCATAAGGTTCTTTCATTTCTCCAGTGTCTAGTAAAATGGGTTTTGGACTTTGACAGTCAACTTGTTCTTCACCTGGTGTTTTAAGCACATTGCGCACCAGTTTCCAAAATGCATTCCCCTGAAGAGTAAGTCATGTTTCTTAGTATATGTGATGGTATTAATAGTATAGATAGCTTATTCCTCGTGAACAAGTACACAAATGGAGACTATTTAATTTTTTATTCTCCCACACACGGAACTCTGTGCAACAAAAGAAGGTTGTCAAACAATTCAAATATGCAACCTGGTCATCTCCTTGCTTAAAATCAAATGCCCCAGGTCCATCAGTTGTCCCAGCAGCAAATGAAAACCCCATCGCAGCAGGGCAGGTTCTGACTACCTCACTTCCATTCTCACTTGAAATTGTTACATCAAGCTTGGAGAAGTCTACGTAAGTATGGCGATAATCAATCTTCCCCTTTAATTGCTCTGATGCTTCATCAAAAATCTCAACTGCCTTCCTAAACTGCCTATCTCCTATTATACGTGTGCTTTCAAACTCATCGGGATACCTGTAACCATACATGGTAATATTATCACTATTCAGAAGGAGATGTATTTAAAAATATGAAAGAGGGGTTGAAAGTGGATACCCTGGTCCTCGTCCATAGCATAACTCATTCTTCCCTCCACATGTACTCTGATTGAAATCACAAGGGAGCCCTGTATCTATGCAGAATGAACCAAGCACATTTGGACTAACATCGCCACAATTTGACTGGCAAAATGCAGCAACAAACTTAGGTCTATCCGCCTGTCTTAGAGAACTCCTTACGCGTCTAGCCATGCTCATGGACTTAGTAAGTGGTCTACCCGAAGAAGACTGAAAAGAAGAAGCAACTTCCAGCAACTCATGATCTGAAATGGCATAAAATCCAACCGCAGAAACTTCTCATCAGAAGCATTCAGTGTCACCTCTATACATATGTACACATCCTTCAACACAGAATAACTATTAAGTAATCCCTAGATATGATGAGAGTCTGACTGGAAAATAGAAGACAGATAATTATACAATAAAAAGTCAAGTTTACCACACAAAAAAATCTGAGGTAAGAACTCCCTAAAGATATAAACACATAGCAATACAAATAGGAAAACTTATTATCTGGCATGATGAGAAATTATTACTTTCGTCTCAATAAGTATGATACGCTGAGATAGCACTGAAGCATCAATTATGAATCAAATAATGCTATCTTGTATGATAGATAACCAGGTGTCATCTGTTATGAGTTGACATCTCTTCTCCTAGGTTAAGATATTTGGTCGGTATGATTCAGATACCATACGAGTATCTGATATTTCTTTAATTCTGATAAAAATGGGCCTTCACAAGTTCCAAGTAGAATTAGATGAGGTGATCACTTACGCTTTTCATGAACTCCAGTTATGATGTTTGAGACTCTCCTTTTGGAAGCGTCAGATGCTGTCATTTCACCATTATTCTCATCAAACCAGTCCTCCATAAATCGTGCAGCTGCTCCTTTGTTGTCCCCGCTAATAAGTGAATTTGTGCGACTCATAGATGTTCCGTGAGTAGCAAACCAATTGAAGCTGCCTATTGGGCCCCATTCATTATCAACAAACTTCAAAAGAGTCATTTCCTTATCAACATCGTACTTGTACTTTCCACGCTCTGTTGCAGGATTGTTTAGATAAGCACTAGGACTGCGGTTAACACCAGCATCTAAGAGCTCCCCTATTGGTCAGAAATCAAATTCGTAGAAGGGTAATTAATACTTGGTGCCTTTAACAATATCCAGGGTAATCACAGAAGGATTGTTCTATAACAAAATATAATAATTTGGCAAATAAAAGAAGTCAGGACACTATACTGAGTATTCGAGGACATTGATAGTACTGTAATAAGTGACTGGAGAGATGATCTTAAGCACCTGTGTTGATGAAGATTGATCCTGGACGAAGGTTTTCATGGGCTTGAATGATGCTTTGCTCAATCCCATCAACCAGCGCATTAAATGATTCAGGGACAAAGCCAAGAGATGTTACAATATACACAATATATTGAAGGTAACCTCCTGGACCAGCATGGGTGTGAATCCCACTAATAGCAACATTCTTCTCAGTGTATAGATCTCCATATCTGATTCATTGAAAACTTAAACGCTTATAATGTTAAGTGGGAAAGGTTAGCGAAATACACAAGCTAGAAGCAGATAATTAGCGATCACTGGTAAACTACTAATCTCAGTCTCAGTTGTGACGAAAATATTTACAGTTGTGCAAGTACTGTGACCCTGTCTCAACTACGTAAGGTGTAACGAGAAGGAGATTCCTACCTTACTTTTAACCTCTCGAGTACTTTTATAGTCACGAGCTGTGAGGCCATGCATGCATCAAGGTTGACAAAAGCAACGCGGTTCCCTTGGGGTTCGGCCACAATGAAAGTACGAGCACGTAATCTAAAATGAACGCCAGATGCAGTCTGCTCCATGTTAGCATAACCCATCATGTTAACATCGGCAGCTGGCCCCGTAATATCATAGCTTCCGAGTCCAATCAAATAATTAGGAGATTGCGCTGCTACTCTACGACCATCTCGCAGAAGTAGCAGCACGAAGCCAATCCACATCATTTCAACTACTCTCGTTCGATGCAAGTATATCTTCATCTCACTCACTCCACTACAAATTTCAATCACTCCTGAAAAATACAATGCATTAATACTCAATGGACCTAACTCTAACGCAGGACACAAAAATCACCGAATAAACTGAAACAACCTACAACCAATACACAAATATACGACTCTGGAACCAGAGATTGCCACCCAATCGAAACAATACATAGTCTGCATATCCCACTCTACAAAACTTGATACTTTCCAAAATTACACTTCCTCCATCCCAAATCGACCATCCAGTATTTCAATTTTGATAGGCAACTTTTTAAATTTTATATATTGTACCATGGTAAAAAATTACTATCGTAGAATAAAAAAAATATAACCAAAAGTTCATTAAAAAGGGTTAAATGAAAATTGATTGTCAATAGATAACTAATAATTTCAATAGAAAATATCAGCAAAAAGTATATTGAAAATATAGAATCACAATTTCACTGTGCTAAAATGATAAATATTTTCAAAAACGAAAAGTTTTAAGCTAAAACGACAACTAGAAATGGAGGGAGTATTTGTTAAATAATTGGATGACTTACAGTTCGGTAGTGCCGTTTATGGTTAACTGAATTCATGGAGATGGTAGAATTTATAACGATTGTTAGCGAACGTAAAGTCAATTTGTGTGGACTATTGAGAATAATCTCAGCTCTCAAATAATTATTTGTCATCTGTAGACCAAATAGTGTTCTTTTCAGATGAAATGAGTATTTTGCCCTCACTTTTAGTTTCACCAATTACTATATCTGAAAATAGGGGGTTATAATTGTAATTTCAGACCTCAAAATCACCATTTGGGTGTGTAAAATAAGTATAACTGATCAGGTAGTTTATGCTGTTGTTTGTTATTTTGTTTTGACTAATAGTAATTGTTATAAATCATGTGTTATTGTTCGATGATTATGTCTAGATGGCTATAATTAATGGGATATTCGACTACTTACCGCAATAATGTCGACTTTGATATGAAATATCTTATTCATAAAAAGACATTATAGTATACAGGAATTATAAATTGGAAAGATAAACTCCAACAAACAAAAGAATTATATACAACACATGGACTATATAATAAACATATTACAGTGGCGTTTTATTTATTTAATTATTTACTCATTAAAATTATGTTACAATTATACTACCTCTAAATGATTGTTACATTTTGACTTTTGATGATTAACAAAACACTATTTAAAACGTAAATATCTATTATTCTACAAGAGAAAAAATTATATAAAGTTGATATTTCAAAAATATATATTGAGACGAATCTAACAAGGTCTTACAATACTATATTATTTTTTACCGTTTAATATGAATTAATGGCTAAATTTTATTATATTTAAAAAATAAAAGTCAAAATGTGACAATCTTTTAGGAACGGAAGAGTATTATTTTATGTTAGTGATGAGTAGGAATCTTTCTGCTGGTACTGTCGTTTAGTGCAATATATAACCACAATTATATTATTTACTCATTAAAATTATTGACACATGGCGGCATGGCCACTATTTTGTTACATGTGGTTTAATTTTAATTAATTTCACAAATGCATGTTTGTTTCAAAAAGAATTAATTTAACGTTGAAAATAATATTCCCTCCGTCCCTAAAAGATTGTCACATTTTAACTATTGATGGTCAATAAAACACGATTTAAAATATAAATATCTATTATTCTACATGCAGAAAAATTATAAAAAGTAAATATTTCAAAAATATATATTGAGACGAATCTAACAAGGTCCCACAAGACTATATTATTTTTTATCGTTTAATGAGAATTTATGATCAAATTTTGTAATGTTTAACTAACAAAAGTCAAAATGTGACAATCTTTTAGGGATGGAGGGAGTATGTTTGAGGGCACTGACAAAAATCTCCTTTCATTTTTTTCTTTGGTCGTTTATTTCTACACAAAAAAGTTACTAAAATCTAAATTTATTTTACATTATTAGATGTTTCCTCCATAAATCTGAATTAGAATGTAATTGGTGTTGAGATTTTTATTTTTTAAAAAATTGATCATATGAATTGAGATGAATGGATTATGTGGATTCGAGCTCCAGGAATGTTTTTGGACAAGATAATAAATGTAAAATGGATATATTTCGAAGGCAGATTAAAGGCTAAACTTACAAGTTTTTCAACGGAGTGACACCAACAACTGGGTCGGATGAGTCGAGCCCCATATGGAGGTGTTATGTGATTTACATCGACATTTTATGTATATCTGGTATTTCATAAGCGTTTCAAACACGTCGAGATCGATTATCATTTTTTGTGAGATGTTGTGTTCAGTGGAATGATTCACACATCTCATATCAAAACTGACTCTTAATTGGATGACATATTCACTAAGGCACTAGGTTAGTTTGATCATTTTTTGATAAGTTGAGTATTTATAATTTATAAGTTCCAATTTGAAGGATGGTGTTAACATATAGTATTATTATTATAGTATCTATTATTGTTATTGCATCGTGAGTTAACCTAGAAAATTAGGCATTACTCAGTTTACATTTTATGTAATACATTGTACTCAATTATTAATAATACAGCTTTTGTCACAAATACTAATTGTTTAGTTTTACAAGTGTATATATACTAGTTACTTCGCTATTTAATGTGCCAATATGTCAACGTGAAGTTTTATTTAAAGGGTTTTAAATATACTAGCTTAAAAGAAAAAGAATACTCACTACGTGACACATACATGTTGGATGAACCATTTTCTTCTCATTCTTAATCATCCCCAAACAATTCAATTACCCCACCCCATCATAAGTTGACATTGGACTCCAATTACCCTCAATTCTAAAAAAATTTGGGAACATTGTCCTCCAATTAACCTATTGTGAGTAGTCTTATGCTCATCAAACCACTAATCCACAAAATCGTGCACTTTCCCTTGACGTAAGACTCAAATATAATCGAAAATACCAACATATTTGTGTGAAATAATATGAAAAAACACGGATTATACGTAGCATAGTCGAATGAGACCTAGACGATTTTGAGTTCCCGGAAAAAAATACTAGTAAAAATTAATTTGGTAAGCTAACGGGATATAGTTGATCAAGTTTTGATATGACTTTAACAACCGAACTAATTAGAATAATAATTGTGAAAAATTATGAACATTCGTGGCCGATTCGATAAGAAATAATAAGTTGAATACACTAACTAACCACCATTTATGACATGTTTTAGGTAATGTATGTGACCGGTAATGTATAGTCCAATCTGTTACTGCTCGAATGAACTCTGGCATTGTATGTGACTCTGATCTTGAAGTTGTCTTAAAATGTTCGGATATGAGTGTTGAAACGTTATAAAAACAGTCCTAAAAAATAAAAAAAATATGTTTAAATATAATCTTCGAGAGAATGAGAGATATCTTGAAAATAAGCTCAAGCGCGTTACACTAGGTTAAGAGTATTGGTAATTAAAGCAGTACCAGATTCACCATTTTTGTTGTTTATATCAAATTGTTAGCAATTTAGGACCACTAATTTACATAATTAGCCACGCATTTCCTTTCCAATCAAATGTTTAATGTACCATACTGTCATTCAAGATTCATGAGTTATCATACCAACTAGACAACACTACTACATCTACCATTAGTTTCCCAGAAATAAATTGCAATTCAATTTCAATCTGTACCACATTTCTTGTTTTTCCCAACTAGCTCACTTACATCAAGAAAGTGAAAATAGTCGAAGTTTCTCTCCATGAATAGTGGTGGTGGAATGGAAGGGATGGATGGTTTCAATGTGACAACGCCACCTCCTTCAGCCGCAAGCGCCGCCGCCGGTGGTGGTGGAATGATGATGATGCACATGACATTTTTCTGGGGAAAAAATACTGAGATTTTGTTCAATGGATGGCCAGGATATGACAGCTTGGGAATGTACCTTTTTGCCCTTGTGGTTGTTTTTGTTGTTGCTTTTTGTGTGGAGGGGTTGTCTCATTACAAATTTATGAAAGATGAAGAGTCTGACAACGTTGTAGCTGGGTTGCTTCAGACATTGATACATTGTTTTCGGGTCGGGTTGGGTTATTTTGTTATGTTGGCTGTGATGAGTTTTAATGGTGGTGTTTTTGCTGTTGCAATTGTTGGCCATACTTTGGGGTTCATGGTTTTTGGGAGTAGGGTTTTTAAGAAATCTAGTTTGCCAACATTGGGGAAGACCTCTGAAATGATTCCAATAAATTGTTGATCTCTAATGAATTATTGATGTGGTTATTGCTCATACATTGTAACAATTTATGTAATTGTTGTCATTATAAGATGTATAATAATCGAAGCTTTTTAGATTAGTGACATGGAACTTTAGCTTCTTTTCAAGAGGCATCGTATCAATTTCGATTTTTCTAAAGGGTATATTTAAACGTAATTTTGTCTTAAATGCACGAGTATCTTCTACAAAAAAATATATTTAAAACATATTTATTCTGTTTTTTAGACATAAATATATATATCATATTTTCTAGTTGAGTTACAAAAAGGATTACAACTCAATCTTGATAAGGCTGACATGTTAACCTTGTTTTTGGTGAGGGAGAGGATGAATATCGTGATAAATTTTCGATCAGTGTATTATAAAACGAATTATATATATGATCGGGAGTACTGCAAATAGTAGGAGTGGTTGAGTGATGACCAAATGAAATAGGGGATTGATGCCGTAGCCACAATATTACAATCATGTATATCATCTGACGAATTTAATTCATATTATCAGAATGGTTCAGTTGTATAACATTTTCACTTGACGATTCATCTTTGCTTTTAGCCAAACAAGTCATACCTAAGTTAACTCAAGAGTCCCGAGTCTGATTATGTTATACACACACCAGAATAGTAAATTTCAGACGTGAAATTATCATCTTGCCCCCTGTTTGGAAGTGTAATAGTTAAGATACTTAAGTAAGGGTGTAAAATTGTAACTTCATCACTACAGTGAACACCGTTCTGGTGTGTGTATAGAGTATTACCCGTCTAAAATGTTACATGAGGAAATTACAAACACTAGTTTCTAAATAATTCAATCTTATTGTGGAGTATTAGCGAATTTAGTTCCATTATTTTTTCGACAATTATTGCACTTTTTATGTGATATCTTAATAATATAATGACATGTAAATTTCCCTTATTTACAAATATAAATTGATCTTTTTTAGTTAACATGTGTTTTGTTATTTTTTTTTTTGGTAGTTATATTAAAATTGCATAAACATACTTACAACGAAAAGTAAAGAGTTTTTGACATCTAGGGTATTCTTGCTTTACCCAAGATATCATTACATACATATGATACGCTGTTTGATAAATCAGTTCTCTCAAAAGATCCCGAAGGATGTACAAAATGAGAACTGAAGGGTGGCATTTTTGCAAAAAGTGAGTGTTTTGTTATTTTACATGTCATAATACTTATATTTGTGAATTGTGAACCAACATGACAAACAAAATATAACATAAATATAACATAATATCCGAACTCCCATCATTTTCATTTAGTTATGATAACAATCAACGATAACCTAATTTCCAATCCAGATAGCCTCACAAGCCTTGCGGATTTATCGATTCTGATAAAACAAACTATACAGATACATCTCTCTTCCTTCATCTTCTTCACAAATCATCTCTAACTCGTTCTTATTCATCTTTTTCTGCAATAGCCATTCTATTGTTAACCTCAAAATTCCCAAGAAAACCAAACTTTTTTCAAGATTTTTGGTGGTGGGGTTTGTTGAATAGGTGAAAAAGAGATATAGATGGCACAAAATGGGCAGGGGATAGAGCCTGCATTGCTTGATGATATAATAAATCGGTTATTGGGGGCTTCTCAAACAAGAACTGCTAGGCAGGTTCAGCTCTCTGAAGCTGAGATCCGTTCTCTTTGTGCTGCTGCAAGAGAAATCTTCCTGCAGCAACCCAATTTGTTGGAGCTTGAAGCCCCCATCAAGATTTGTGGTAATTTATTTATTTGAATTTGTTTATTGCAATAACTAGGATGTTTTAGCAGTAACATCGTGTGGCCGCTAGGCTAACCTTAGTGGTCGCGGTAATGTTTGTAAAGTTTGATCCTTTTGCAAGAGATATTTGATGGTGTGCTGGATTTTCGTTTATTGGGTTGTGTTTGAGATGGGAAATGATTTTGGCCCCTAATAAGATTTGTGGTATCTTTATTTATATATGTAAATTTGGTATTCGTTATTGCAATGACTTGAACCCGAGATCTCGTAATTGCGATTAACATCTAGTTGCTACTAGGCTATTTGTAGTGGTTGTGGTAATGTTTGTAGAGTTTAGTCTTTTTCCAGAAAACCTTTTATGCTGAGTTGGATTTTTGTTCATGGGTTTGAGATTGGAAATGATTTGGAACCAATTAGGGCTTGGGTAATGTTCGTAAAGTTTGGTCCTTTTTCGAGGAATGTATAATGCTGAACTGAACTTTTGCATATGGGTTTGGGTTTGAGATGGGAAATGATTTGGCCCTCATTAGGATTTGTGGTAATGTTTGTAAAGTTTGGTCTTTTTTCAAGAGATGTTTAATGCTCAGCTAAATTTTTGTTCATATGTTTGTGTTTGGGGGATGGGAAATGATTGAAATATGTTGATGTTGTTGGTCATAAGAAGGGGATTAGGTTTTGGATGTTATTAGTTGATGTGCGTAGGAGAATTCTTGTTATTTATCGAAATTAGCTTTTTTAAAAGATTTTATTTATGTGAAATTTATTAGAAAGACTTTGTTTTGCTCATAATTACCAGTTGGTGGGGAAATATTAGCAGGCTTAAATTTTGTTTGATGTTTTGTTGGTATAACAAGTTTTATTAGCTCATTATAACCTTTAATGAATTTGCCTATTGTACTCTGACCATGTAACATTTATTAATATAATCTAGAACTGAGAAGAGAGAACTTGTTTGTTCTTTCTTCTGTGAATGCTACTTAGTCTGAAGAGGGCGTTAGCGATATAAGCTATGTGTATAATAACAATGACTGAAGGAACGGAAACCTCCATTGTTGTATTCCTGAATGTAACATATGCCCAATGTGTATTAATCTATTGAAGATTGATATCAACCAATATAATAACAGTTTTCGTAATTGCTTGTTCTTGGCTACCATGACAGACTCATTACAATTTAGTTTCTCAGGCTGTTGTATCGGCCTCATCCTCACGTGCCTTGAGTTTGGAAATAATCGGTGTTATGATTGAGGAATCTCTCATCAAGCTAAAGCTAATATGGTGCTTACTACAAGATAAAGTGATTGCATGAGAAAACACTAAGAACAGATGTACAGGCACAATAAGAATTAATGTAATGGTTGAAGTTGGACTATCTCAAATAAACCTAACATTTATATATGGTATGAAGTCACTAAATAAAGTAAACCAGTGTCTGAACCTGAAGCGTTTGACTAAATAGGAATCTTATAGCAATGGCTGGTGCTAAATATAAGTTGGCGTATGGAGAACAATGTCGCGAAGATTAAATCTATCATAAGTTTGCTTGTCCATAGGGGCCTAGATTTGATTTTTACTTGGGACAGGAGTTTTTAAGGGGGAAAATCAGAAAAGAGTAACTATGGCGTGCTTTATTTGTGTTTTGTTTTTATCATATTGAACATCCACGTATTGGTTCATATGCACTGTGGTTGGTTCTTGGTACTGGTATTCACATTTTTATTCCATCTCTTTGCTTCAGGTGACATCCATGGACAATACAGCGATCTTTTGAGATTATTTGAATATGGAGGATTTCCTCCGGAGGCCAACTATTTGTTCTTAGGAGATTATGTTGACCGCGGAAAACAAAGTTTGGAGACAATTTGCCTTCTTTTAGCTTACAAGATCAAGTACCCTGAAAATTTCTTCCTTTTAAGAGGAAATCACGAATGTGCTTCGATTAACCGTATATACGGATTCTATGATGAATGTAAACGTCGGTTCAATGTGAGACTATGGAAGACCTTCACTGATTGTTTTAATTGTCTGCCTGTCTCTGCTCTTATAGATGATAAAATACTATGCATGCATGGTGGTCTTTCTCCAGATCTTACCGACTTAGATCAAATAAGAAATATGCCACGGCCAGCTGATATTCCAGACTCTGGTTTGCTCTGTGACTTGCTGTGGTCAGATCCAAGCAGAGAGGCTAAAGGTTGGGGATTGAATGACAGGGGAGTATCATACACATTTGGGTCTGATAAGGTGGCTGAGTTTTTAATGCAGCATGACATGGACCTTGTTTGTCGTGCTCACCAGGTTATCTTCTTGCTCATTATTATATTATCATCTGATATATCCTGTTATGTATACCAACTTGAATGCTTGCTTGTAGGTTGTGGAAGATGGATATGAATTTTTTGCTGATAGACAGCTTGTAACGATATTCTCAGCTCCGAACTATTGTGGTGAATTTGATAATGCTGGTGCAATGATGAGTGTTGATGAAAGTTTAATGTGCTCCTTCCAAATTCTGAAGCCCACAGATAAAAGACCTAGTTTTTTCTGAACTATCACTCGCATCTGACGGACTTATTTATCCAAGGTAGTTTGTTTTACTTCTTCGTTTTGTTGAAGCCCACAGCCCAGTTAATTCATTTATTAGTAAACTATGAGTAATGTGGCTGTTTTTTCCTACTTATATAATATATTTATTTTGTCTGAGTTGCGGAAATCTACAGAATTAAGAAGAGTAACATGGATGTGCTGTTATCACTTAGTGACTTAGATACCATGCATGCTATATTTAGTGTGTGGCGAACTGAAGCGACACATAACCCAAGGCTCCAATCTTCAGATTGCACTTGGAGTTCCAGTTGTTTATTCTCGAGAGGTTCTCCCCAATTTCTTGGAGCGAACAATATACTACGGAGTGAATTTGTGTTTTCAGTACTCTTATAATCTGAAATCATGACATACAACGATGATATCTATGTAATCTCTAAATCATGGGAGTTCGAAAAATGTCAAAGTGATATGATTTTAATATTGCATCAGGAAGGTCTCTCCCCCCCACCCCCCTCAGATGAGATATTTTTGATATTTTCATGTAGTTTTTTTGTTTGGATAAATGTCGTTAATCTCCTGCATGATGTGGTGGATTGTCTAATGTGAGTATTTCGTGCAGAAGCATTGCAAGGAGATCTTGGAGGTCATTTTCGCTACTTGCCATTTGTCGGTAATGTTGAAGTACACTATAGCATGAGAAGAGGAGACCTTAGTCTTTCTAGATGGATGTTTGAAGACTTTTACCTCAGCTGGGACGAGATTGTTCACTTAATGTCCTTTTAGCGCCAATTATTTCATAATCTTATTTCAACTGCCACCACGCAATTATGATTTAACCATGTAAATTCATTTGGTTAAGTAACCTGCTACACGGTTACTGATTGTTGCCCGACTGCTTCTATTTTCAGTTTTCTTCCAGCTTGAACCTTTATATAACTATGTTGTAATCGTTTCCTTTAGCACTGCGGTTGTTTTCCGCTAGTGGTACAATTTACTGGTAATTTAGCAGCCAATTTTATGATGCAGCAACAGACTCAGAAGCGGGAAGGCCATATTTCTAGCCTGTAGCATATTGCATGCACACCTTTATGCCATGAAGTGAATAGTTAAAAATATGGTTGCTGATAAGAAATGTAGATGAGAATTTGCATATATTCCAATAGTAATATGATCCTTATTTTCTGAATAAACTATAATGTCCAATGTTTTATTTGATAAACATTTTCCTGAATATTAAATTCTTTTGGAGACTAAACTACTTGCCAAATGTTTGAATGGCTTATTGACATTTTCGGATGGTATCCAATTTTATTCAGAACAAAAAAGAGATTGAGTCAATATTTTTTATTTGAGCATTCACATATATGAATGGAAAGCAAAATAAAATTTAATAGTAAAATAATAATTAATAGAGAGTCAAATTGAATACAGTATTTTAAATCATTAGTCAAATACTGGTACTGTATACATAGTACTCGTTGTGATTAAAACTTTGTATGAACATTTTTTTAAAGGTTAATGATAAACAAGTACTCTAGAAGACAGATATTAAGGGCACACGTGGTTACTAAGTAGGGTAAAAAAGTAAAGTAATAATGTTGAAAACTAACAACAGTCAACGAAGAAAACAAAAAACAATTATCTTTGTTGACCACACGTACACGTTGGGGCATCAGATTGTTGCAGGTCGCACTTGTTCGAACCCACTCAAGATTACATTTGCATGCCCCATTTTCTCCACTGCCGATGGGCTTCCTTTTCCTTTAATGGAACTCTCATCCTCTCATGATAGTATATGGCTGCTCGTAAATCGGTCATTAGTAACGGAATCATAAATTTTATATAATATTTGTGGATAAATTGTTGATTATAATCAGGACAGGCTCAATAGCTTTATAGCATGGTGTAAAGTACAGTTAATTTCAAGATAGATACTAACGCGTATTGCATGACATTATATGCACACATGTTGTACAAAATCTACGAGTATATATACACATGTAAGTGTTTTGAATACCACTTTAAAATTTACATCTATTTTAAAGACTCAATCTAAAATACATAAATTCACTCGTGATCCACACTAATAACACCATAGGCAGTTTATTAGTTCCCCAAAGTTTATGACACCATAATTGTACAACATCATCCCATTTGTCAATGAGACTATATGGATTATTACTCCTCTAAACTAGCTATCTAGGATGTGATTATTATATATCTAGCACTGCAACTAAGGTTGTCTCCTCAGAAGAGAAAATAAAAAAGCAAAAATGGACGTAATTAGAAGAGATATCTTGAAGATGGAGACATAAAGAAGATACAATCAGAAAATAAACAAATTGAAGGGGCCATATATATATGGTCAGACACGAGCTGATCAAGTTGGTTTTTGGGTAAATAATATGTACTCATTATGAGTCATGACTCATGAGTATGTATTGTTTTATAGGCATGGGATTAAAAAGGTGGAGTTCTCAGGAGGCATTAACATATGGAGCTCTTCACTATACTACTTTAGAATCTAAGATATATTTGCACGTGAATCAGAATCTTGGAATACTAACAGTACAATTTTTACATACTTCATCTTTTACTCCCTCCGTCCATAAAAGATTGGTACAATTTGACTTTTGATGATAGTCAAATGTTGAAAAATTCTATAAAAATTCTCAATAAACGATAATGAATAATATAGTCATGTGAGATCTTGTTATATTCGTCTCAATATATATTTTTGAAATATCTTTTTTATAATTTTTTCGGATGTAGAATAAGAGATATTTATGTTTTAAATTGTATTTTGTTGACCACCAAAAATCAAAATGTATCAATTTTTAGAGACGGATGGAGTGTTTCTTATGAAAACTTCACCTTTATCAAATCTTTTTCGATGGCTTTACCTTTATGATTATTAATTCATCTGTAATTAATTAATAATATTATTTCCATTCCAATTTGTAACAGAATTATGTGTTTTCTGTTTTTTGCAATATATATATATATATTCAAAAATGTTTTGAAATGTTATTTTACTATAAGTAATTAACTCTTTTTTGAACTATCTATCTTTCAAAATGTTCTAGTTATCTTCAATAAGTTTTTGTTAATGGATATGATATTAATATATAGTAGTGACAGATAATAGTGGAGCTCTGGATGAGCTTGCAAGAAGTAGCACTTGTTTTGATAACTTCAATGTCACTTTATGATTTATATATATTTGAACATGATAGTTTAATTGTGATATATATTATTCTAAAACTTTAATATGCGGTTATTTTCAGAGTTGAAGATGATAATCACATCAATTGACTTTTGTTGAACATATAAATGATTATTATTCATATATAAATTGTTGAGATAGTTAATTGTACTAGGTGTTTCTCATGCGGTGGAAATATATATATAACAGGCAATCAATTCATAAGAAAACTGGAAATAGACAAGATTACAAGCCGCCTTATGTTTATTGTAGACTTATTACATTTTGGATTTGGAGTGTTTGATCTTTTGTGCATGTGGACAACCTTAATTTTGAACATTCATTCATATGGAGACTTTAAGTAGTTGTAAAATACTTCAATTTCGTGGTCCTTAATTTGAACCACTTGAAACTATTGAAATGATGAAAACAACCACATTTGCAGAAATCATAAATATGAGACAATAAATGCTCTAATTTTCACAATTTTGGTACTAGCCAATCAAGTACATGAAAAATTGTCAACCTTTCATTACTTCAAATTGTCAAATAGAAACTCACCAAAATAACACATCAGACTGCTAGGCTAGCTATATACCACTCATATTAAAATTTCCTAAAAAAAATAATAAAACATTAGCATAATAATAAGATATTTACATTAAAAACCATCCATAATTTGCTAGCTAGTGTTACAGTTTAATGTTATTTGGATTGTTGATGATCTCTTAAAGCCATGGCTAGTTGAATATCTTGTGCAATCCTCTTGGCATCAAAGGATGCACCAAGCAAGCCACGTTTAGTGAACCCCACTGCATACAACCCACTTTCTCCTTTCCACCCATTGGGAAATGGTTTCTTTGGCAGCCCATTTTTCTCACTAAACATTTCCCTTTCCTATATATACACACAATTATTTCAAATATAGGGTTACATAATATGATTACAAAAGAACCCCACGTTATTAATGGGGTTCGAACTCTTTTGGAACGAGAGATCCGCAAGGGCATGAGATTCGAGGTCTAAACGTATTAAAATTCAGTGTAATTAGTTTATTTGGTTATTGAAGAGAGTCATGAACATTGCTAGAAGGAAAAGATCAGATACACAATTAGAGAAATAAATGTAAGTATATACCTTTAACCAAGATGGCACATTGCTTTTATATCCGGTTGCTAGAATAATAGCATCGAAATTCTCTTTTTCACCATTTTCAAATTCCACTGAACATCGTGTTAATCTTCGTATCGGTGGAGTTACCTAAAATAGTGATAAAACACTAACATTATGTTTATTTCTTTCTGATAATAATAATAAAGCCCTGTTTGCTTATACAAATTTGGCATATGGTGCTAATTAATAATATCAAGTTGATATTCTTAATGAAAAAAATCTAGCTAGCCACCCTGATTTCCTGACCAAATGTGATTGAACAATAAAAGTAATAATGTCTTCTTGAAAGAAATCATGACTTATAAAGTAATAAAATGGCTTCACTTAATAAGTTGGTTTGTTTAGACAAAATTGGTGTGGACAAAAAAGAATAACTAGTGCTAAAGCAATCATGGGTTCAGATGATATGAGATCCAACAGACAAATAATCACTTACAAAGTGACAATAAAGTCACACTACTACTTGAGATTTCACAATTTGAACAAAAATACTACTAATTCTAGTAAGTGCTACTTTATGGTTTTCTAAGTTGGTTTCATCTTTTCATTTTGTTTTTATGTTAGAAAAATCATACTTGCACAATTCTAACAATAATGTTCATCCCATTGGGATAAACGGTACTGTACCTTAATATCACCACTCCGAATTTTGGCTAGAGTCCCCACATCGAGCACTGGGGTCTTCCCCGCTACATTCTTTAGCTCGAGAGGTCCAATTTTCGGCCTATCAAGACCGAGCTTGGCCGTGTCACCGAGTAGCAGCCATGACACGATCAGTAGGAAATGATCGACCAATCTCAATGGAAACCACTTGAGCAACCACATTGATAGTCCAAAAGTCGATGTCCCAAACATTTCTCGCGGTAGGACATGCACCTAATTAAAATCATCTTTAATATTAATAATCATCATTAATTAAGTACATACTCTAAAGCATGTAAGAAAATACTAATTTAGTAGCGAATGTAAGGCGTGCTTGCTAATCACAAGAGCGTTGAGAAGGAATGTTTAGGAGTTGCACCCTTGGAACTATAGAAATTTGAAAATACTGTTGGAACTTGAAATGATGACTCAAAAACAGTTGTAAATCTGACATCAAATCATAAAGTCTTTTCCATTTCCTGTTTTCAACATGACCAACAAATCCACCTAGTCAAGCCCTAATAACTCCCACTTCTTAAATCACTCCAAAATATCACCAACAAAAACACTAAAATTATGCAATTAAAACTCCACCTCAACTTTGAGTCAATCAAAACTGGAAAAAACTCTTGCTAGTGATAAAAAAATCATCGCGAATTTACAAAAAAAAAAAAAAAATTCACCTCAACTTGGATTAAATCGAGATTTTCGAATAAAAGCTCAAGTCATATATTACTAAAATTAATGATTATTGATAATATAGAATTTAATCAAAATGAAATTGTTACCGAAATTTGAAAAAAAAAAAATTACTATAAAAAATTAGTTCTCAAATCATATATAATTGACAAATAAAATAGAAAGAGTAGGCAAATAATGTAGATAAGAATTCTTACTGAATCTCTAACAACAAGAGAAGGTTTAGCTTTATAATTGCAGAGATCCAAACACACTTCCATTCCTGAATTTCCACATCCAACCACCAAAACCTTTTTGCCTTCAAACAAATCCCCACTCTTATACAAACTAGTATGCATCACACTTCCTCCAAATGCCTCCACCCCTTCAATATTCGGCACCACGGCCTCGGCATTTTCGCCCGTGGCTACAATGAGCCACGGGCACACGTACTCCCTGTCCCGTTCATCCTCTCCCTTACAGGCGCTATTCGTCTTCACTCTCCACAATCTTTTGCCCTTGTCGTACTCAGCACTCACGACACTCTGATTAAAAACCGGCCTAATGTCGAATTTCTGGGCGTAATCTTCCAAATACTGAATAAATTGCCTTTTATCCGGATAGGTTGGAAAGCTATCCGGAAAATGCATGAGTGGCAGCTCGCAGAACTGCTTCGGCAAATGTAGCCGAAGCCTATCATACGTCTTGAGCTGCCACAATGATGCTATACAGTTGGATCTCTCCAACACGAGGCTCGTCACTCCTTTAGACTTCAAACATGCTGCTGCTGCCAAACCTGATGGTCCGGCTCCGACTATCAACGGCCCTGGAACATGTACTACTTGATCACTACTTTCATTACCGATTTCTGCTGGCTGCTTTCGATCACTCATGTTTTTTCGAGGAGTCCAGTAGTGTGGATCATGCACTCTTTTCCCTTGTATTTCTCCCAACAATTCCATGACAACCAAAACTAATATTAACACCAAAATTAAACTAAAAAAGAAAATTTAGTAGTAATATTGGAAGTAATAACTAGAGAGTTAGAGCTATATTTTGAATAATATTCTTGTAGTATAGATGTGATTGGATACATAAACATAGCGAAAAACAAGAGTACCCATTCGATAAAAACACCCGTTTAAATTGTTTTTTTGATTGAGAAGGAAAAAAAAAAGAGAGTTATTTAATTATAACTAAGATTTTAGAGAGTTTTAAGGGATAAGTCTTGTGGGACTTATCTAATAAAGATTAAGATAATTTGTTGAACAAGTTTTTATCCACTTATTAAGAGAGTGAGAGTGAGCAAAATTGTGTTGTTCTGAATCTTGTTTGGTTGAAAAAATAATGTTGAGGAGATGAAGTAATAATGAATTAAATGATGAGCATTGAATAAAACATAAAGAGAGAGGAATGAAATAATAAATAGTTGAAGCAATAATAAGAATAAGAATAATAATTGTTCGTTTTGTATGTTGTTATAGATAGAGAGATGGAAGGAGAGCATTAATTAGAAGTATGAATGTTTGAGAAAGAAAGGTCGAGCAGGTGGCATTCAAGTTATCAAAGGGTGTGGAGTGGGGGCATTATATAGAGCATGCTTCTTCTTCTGCTTCTGTCACCCTATATATATATACTTACTCTTTCTTATTTCGAGCTTTTATTACAAGATGTTTTGGGGTTGATTTTCACTAAATATAATCATATTGTATTTCATACTTTGTTTGAAGCAGTATATATATTCTAATTATTAAATTAATTTACAAAAAAAAAAAGAAAAATAGAAATATTCTTTTACATTAAGATTACAATAATTTCCAAAACCCCGCCCTTTAAATTTTATAGGGAGATTTGAACCCTGCCACCTCAACTACTAGAATATTGGGTTATATGTATATGCCATCTTCAATAAAAATCTCGATTTAAAACGTAATAAAATTGTGTCATGTGTAGCACAAGTACACAACTATTCGAAATGATTACTGAAGAGAGACTTAAGTATGAATTGATTTAGAAGAGCTGGACAAAATGGTTGAGTAGATATAATAAGATGAAAGTGATTGAATAATAATGAATGTAATTAAGTGTTCACTTAATGTTTTTTATTACGTGACTAAATGAGGCTAAGTTCGCTTGCATAGTCATCATGACTCATTAGCTCACGTTATCACTAGGTAAGTGGCCGGAGCTCAAACATAATACTCCCTCCGTCCCTAAAAGATTGTCACATTTTGACTTTTGTGGTCAATTACAACAAAATTTGATCACGATTTCTCACTAAACGAAAAGAAATAATATAGTCTTGTGGGACCTCGTTAGATTCGTCTCAATATATATTTTTTAAATATCAACTTATTATAATTTTTTTGCATTTAGAATAAGAGATATTTATATTTTAAATCGTGTTTTATTGACCACCAAAAGTCAAATGTGACAATCATTTAGGGACGGAGGGAGTAATAAATAACATGCTTCAATTTCAAGTGTTAGTGTTACCATCAAAATAATTAATAATTTAGATAGTATTGAATTAAGTAATGCTGTAAAAACGCTAGGGTAACATTTTAAGAAAAATGTTTTAGTTTTCAATACTATCTGAATTGGTTTGTGTAATAAGTCAGATAGAATATTTCAATATAACACCACCTATATACTCGTATATTAATAATTCTGTCATTTGTGTAAGTTAATAATATAAATAATAGCTAGTGCCAATTCAATGAGGTTTAAACCTAATATCAAATGAAATTATATTATATTTCAATAATAATGAACCCGAACTATATATAGACTCATGGAATGAACTCGAACTATATATAGACTCATCGATATAAGTGGGAAATAATATATGATTCCTTTCAAAAGAAACATAGTTTATTTTTTGAGAATATCACTTTCGATTTTGAATAACATTATTAAGGATGGCGTGATTCTCATTGGCATAGTTGCGGTAGGCCATTCGTGGATTGAAGTTAATTGATCCATTTTGGGGCCGTCACAAAATTATGAGTGCAAGTAAGCAAATACACCATAAATTACGCTGTTCGAATTACATTATTAAACTCATTAATTAATAATAATAATTGTTGAGTTAATCAAATAACCTAGTGGAAAAGGCTCTTACCTGTAATCGGAATGTCCTGGGTTTGATACTCACTTCATCGCTAATTTACAAAAAAAATAAAATAATAATAGTTGTGTGAGTTGTTGATTTTATACTGGTACTGAGATCAAGTTGCATTTTATTAATCCCTCAACTCATAAAGAGCTAGAGTGTTAAATACCTACAACCTCGCCTCTCCACCTAACATGTGTTCGGAGTGAACCTTAAGCTTGCTGTGTTGAACTGATTAATATGCAAGCTCTCTCGATTCGCCTGTACCCAATGACAGAGATGCATGAGACTGTTAAAATAACGATTTAATCTCTTATAAAAGTTCGGTCGATATTATCACCAGTTTTTAATTTTCTTGAGAATTAAAATGCAAGGTTATAACAATCACTCTTATAAAATAAAATGGAGCTTATTTCAATTTTGAGATGGTACCAACAATCCACCCTAACAATATCCATATAGATACTAGTAACTCAATCATAATTCTCACCATATAATTTTTAATTATCCTTCCTAGTAGTAAATTAGCGATAGAATATAATGAGTATTAATAAAATTAGAGCATTTAGAAAAGCATAATACGCATCAAACATTAGCGCACTAACTCGTTTCTGTTTTGTCTCTGCTAATTCCTATTAGGAGCTGTTAAATAATTAATTAATTAAAATGATATGCTAATTTTATGTAATGTGGGATAAGAGATCATCAGGAGGCCAACAAACATGTTTAAAAGGTAATTAAATTCTTCTAATTGGGTCCATTTGATATGCATGAAACCATTTTTAAAAATATAATAACATTGTGATCCAACTAAATACATTTATAACAGATTCAAAATCTAATCTTTTATAGGACATTTTATGGTGGAACGTAAGGTGTCATTTGCTAAACCGATTGCAAAATTTATTTAATTCAATAATTAGCTCTCCACACTAATTTTTTCTTTGTTGTACAATGTACATGTTCCAATACATAGCCTCTACAAAGTCTTTATGATATACGTAAAGATTGTCTTTCCTGTAAGTACTCGTCGAATAATAACAATATATTTTCGTTATAAAACAAAATATTGAAATGCTTGTTATTCACAATTGTACAATCTTTTGTTATTATAATTAACATTAATATATTGCATTATAGGTTGATATTCAATTTTATTGTTACAATACTTTAATATTCCACTAAATACACACATTGTGACTATTTTTCCCTTTACAGATTTACTCTATAACAACTCTCCTTTAACCGGAAATGAAAAAAATTAGTCGTGGAAACAATTTTTGGATGTGTGTTGAAATATTGGGCACATCCATAATGTATTTTGACAATAGTTTGACACTCCTACAGGCTACAATGGTTGTGGTTATGAGATTACAAACGTCAAAAATCGTTTTATGTACGACATTACTACATAATAACATATATATATATATTGTTTTCAAATTCACCTAATAATAAAGTGCAGATATTATTTACTGTTTCAAAATAAATAGTGAGTGTAGGTAGGGTTGTAAATGAAGACGAAAGCTCGAAAAGATTGGTCGTATTCGATTCGAAAAGCTCGGCTCATGGCTCGATTCAAGAAATCAAACGTAGAAGCAAGCCTTCACTTTTGATATTCGGCAAATCGAGCCGAATATCTCAAATAATTCGGCTCGGCCTTCCCTTATATATATTTATGCTATAAATTCTTGGAGGCAGTACCACTCATATCTCTATTAATTATGGGTGTAATCCCATGCCGTGAAACGGTGAAAACACAAACCTCAAACTCTAACCCCGCTCTTCTCCTCATCCTCCTGCTTGTTTTAAATTGAAGATTTGATGTTCATGCATCTCAAATCAGTTATATATTTAATTAAGTGTTCGGTTCAATTAGGTACTCATGTACCCAAAAGCTCGTCGGATCAGGATATTTGGCTCGAATTAGACCAAGTCAAGGAAATTTAAGTTTCCCCAATTGACCCATTACTAAATGAGTTAACGGGCCACACATGAGCCGAATATAGGCCTGTTTGGATTAGTTGGGACATCATCTGCGTATATTCTTATGAGATAAGGCGATAGCCAAACTGTTCAGAGGAAGCCGCCGTTGCTTCTCACTCACCTTCCAAGCTCCAATCCTAATTAAGGTATTCATTTTTACTACTATTTCCATCTCAAAAAGATTGTCCACTTTCTTAATTATCCAAATTAACTAATTTTGTAGTATTAATTGGCATACATAACTTGGATTTTCAATTAAAATTCATATGTTAATAGAGTGTATTCGAAATAAAACCATATATTAGACAATATTCAATTCTGTATATAATCATTTCAATTATTTGTTATTACTTGATTAGAAGTGTAATGTTGTATCAGGAAACTATGAAATTGTGATTCCTTGGTTTTTAGGCTTCAATTGATTCTGCGAAAATTGGCATATACATTTCATAATTAAGTTCGAAGTAGATTTTCTTTTATAAATATGATATAAGTTCAAAATTATGCACAAGCTTTAGATACATGTATGTTATGTGTTTGGTCTTTATTGTTTTTCAATTTAGTTTGTGCAGATTGATGCTAAGATATGGTTTATGGCGGATGCATTCTTGGCTCCGGAGGTATCCATGTGTCTCATAAGGCATCTAACACCTACAATTTGGCATCATTTCGGGTACATGGCTTGCCTGGAAAAACTTCTCTAGCTTGCCTCAACGTAGTCGGTGAACCTTATTCCAACCACACATATTCCGCCAAAGGTGAGTATGCATCGATTAATTTTGGTTCAAGTTCATTATATCTATACATCGTTACAGAGTTTGAGGTTTTGTGCTTCGATGATGCAGTACTATCTAAAGTTGGTCTAATGTGCCACAGTCATTAGCTTTTAAATGAATATATGTAGTGACTATTTCCCAAAACAAATGGTACGTGATAGAATTATTTTGTGACTTTCCAATATTGTGTGATAGGTATGATTCATCCTTGCGTTTCTATTGGCTCGTCACATCACTTTAGAGGAGAACAAGGTAGTTTGTATCTGACTATACCCAAGCTTCCTCAAAGACGGGGATCCAAAAATTATGCACCAAAGGCATCTAAGGATGTTCCGTACAGTTACCGCTTTCCTGCAATGACAAAAAAGCCACAATGGTGGTGGAGGATGTTCGCTTGCCTACCTTACTTGATGCCTCTTCACGAGACATGGATGTATGCTGAGACTGCATATCATCTCCATCCCTTTTTGGAGGATTTTGAGTTCTTTACATACCCATTTCTCGGAGCAATATCGAGATTGCCTAGTTGGTTTCTTATGGCATATTTCTTTGTTGCATATCTTGGAATCGTTAGGAGAAAGGAGTGGCCTCATTTCTTTAGGTTCCATGTTGTTATGGGCATGTTGCTTGAGATTTCTCTACAAGTTATTGGTACCGTGAGTCGTTGGATGCCCCTTGCCGTCTATTGGGGAAAATTCGGAATGCACTTCTGGACTGCAGTAGCATTTGGTTATCTTTTCACAGTATTGGAGAGCATCAGGTGTGCCCTTGCTGGGATGTATGCTGATGTTCCCTTTGTTTGTGATGCAGCTTACATCCAAATCCCATATGATTAATGGTAGATATATATATATCAATACTGAATATTTTCTTGTCCTCGGTTGTAGTTGAATATTGTAACATCTTTAATCAAATGTATTGTTGCTGTGAGTTCCTCTGACATTATCATCAATGTATGAAACTGTTCTTTCAAACATTAATCAAATCATCTACCTAGTATATAGTAACTTAAGTTCTAATATTCATTATACATCCATTCTTGATCCTGCATAGTTGACCAAAATTCCTATTGGAATTGCTTTTCACCTTTTCTTCCCTTATTTGATAATGGATTTCTGGAGCTTTTTCTTTTAACTTTCATTTCCTAATTGTGTTTGATGTATTTGAGTTCAAATATTTTATATTTTCTTAGATATAATATGATGAAAGAATTCAAAATGCTTTGTTATATTACTTACGTTTCTTATATATTGCAAAGTTATAAATAGTTCTTATACTTTATTGTCAAATCAATTCGAAAACAACCTCTTCAGATTATAAGGTAATATTGCATATTATTCGATTTTCTCTTATCTGGTTCAACAGTAATCTTTTTAAAGACATTAAGTTCATAAGTTCATGTTGATGTTTTCTCAAGTCTTAGTTGGGCTTTTCTTATGGTCGTTTGTGTTCAAACATAGCATGTCTACCTAGGCGGCTAGGCCGACTGTAATACAGTAAACCATTAAAATCTAGACATTTTAGTTCATAAGGTAAACTTTCCATTTTTTTTTTATAAAACAAAATACCAGTATTTTCTTACGTTCTCTTTCAGAGAAATTTATCTCTCCTCTCTCATCTCTCTCCTGTCTCTCTCTCTCTTGACTTTTCTCTCTCCTCTCTCCAGAAGAGAAAAAAAGCCCTAAAACACAAGTAAGTTTCTTTATCTTCTCTTTCTCCATTTCTCTCACCTTAAAAAAAATGGGCCCTTTTAAGACATATATATACCCCTTCATATTACAAATGTGAACAATTTATTACAATTTGTTGATTATTTTAACTTGATCTATATATTGTGCTTTTCAAATAATTGTTAGCTATGCTGGATCTGATAATATCTCCTTATTTTGATTCAGATCTGTATTGTAAACATGCCAAGATCAAATTTTTAGCTGAAATTAACTTCTTTATGTAGGATTTATTTTGTTGTTGATTAATGATATGTTATGTATATTATGTTTCCATTTGGGTACTTGTATTTTCTTTTTAATCAACATTGTTTGGATTTTTGTGATGGGAAAATTACACTGAGGTAAAGGTTTGATGGGAAACTCAGTGTGGATGTTATTAGGGGGAAAAGAGAATAAATGTGCAGACTTTGAAGAATTTAGCTAAAGTTTCAATTTTGATGTTACATTGTGCTGTGACCAACTTGCTTTCATTGTTAATAATGTATTTATAATGTTGAATAAAAATTGGATATTTTGGTTCTTGATCTATTCGGTCAAAGTAATTGATGTGAGTGATTATGAACTGAATAGGGTATCTACTACTATTATTGTTTTAGTTGAACTGGTACGAAGAATGTGAAAGTCTCTCGAATTCTATCGTATCACTAGAACAGGAAGTTTGGGATTATGGTGAAGTTGTCTAATTGTGTTGTTATTTTTGCATTGATATGTAGTTTAAGTTAGTCGATGGACGATGACGGCTTGAACATGAGGAATTGGGGTTATTATGATCCTTCTCCGAAGGGTCATCTTGGGCTTCAACTCATGTCACCTATGGCAGATAGAGATGTAAAACCTTTTTTGACCGGGAGGGATAATCCTGTAATGACGCCTGGTAATGGAGCCTTTCATCGTAGGGATGGTTCGGCTTCTGGACCATCTGATCGCATGGACTTCGTGAAGGATAGTTGGTTAAACCATGGGGAGAAATTTATCATGTATTCAAATCATTACAATTCGATGCATGTAGAACCTTTGAATTCCCAGCCTATGCATATTCCTGATATACCAGCTAAGGATGTGAGAATGAGTGATGAGGAACCAGGGGTTAGAAAGGAAGTTGGTCCGGCCAAAAAAAGGGCTGCTAATGCCACCACGCCTAAAACCCCAAAGTCAAAGAAACCCAAGGCCCTTTCCACGCCAAAGGAAAAAGGAGAAGTGTCTGTTCAGCGTGCTAAAGCACCAAAAAAGAGCATGGATGTTACAATAAATGGTATCGACATGGACATTTCTGGCATTCCGATCCCTGTCTGCTCTTGCACGGGTACTCCACAGCAGTGTTATCGATGGGGTTGTGGTGGATGGCAGTCTGCTTGCTGCACTACATCTATATCGATGTATCCCTTGCCAATGAGCACTAAAAGAAGGGGAGCAAGAATTGCCGGACGAAAAATGAGCCAAGGAGCTTTCAAGAAAGTACTGGAAAAGCTTGCCTCAGAAGGCTATAATTTTGCTAACCCTATTGATTTGAGGAGTCATTGGGCAAAGCACGGTACCAATAAGTTTGTGACGATCAGGTAAAATTGACAATTCCATTGCCTAGTAGCGCATCAAATCTGGTCTGTATTACATGTATGCGTCTCCTGGTCTCCATTGGATGCTTACTTGGTACTCTGTAATTCATAAATTTTCTCCCCTCGAATGTTTTTACGTTTAGACATTAAGGTAGCCGCAAGCTGTTGTTTATTTACATCTCTCTTCAAATTAATGGCTCAAAGTAGTATGCGGGCGGGGCTGTTAATTTGATTGTAACTGATTAACCTTCTCTGAAATGTGTTATTTGGTAGATGTGGTCTACTCCTTATCATATAGAGGCTTAATATGTTCATCTATATGCAATTTCATTTTTGAACTTTTTATTATATCAGACACTGCCCTCTTCATTTATATACAGTTTGTTATGTGCTCTCTTCATTCTTGTTTTTACATCCTCAAAAAGGCCAGCTACTAAAACAAGTCTGTTTCCTCACTTAATATTTCAATAATGCATATTGATGTAATTGATCAATTCAACTTAAGTAGATGTATAAATCTAGCTTCAATTCTCAAATGATTTATGCAAGTTGTCATATTAAATTAAATGGCAGCTTATACAAGTACTAGTAGTTTTCATTAGTGATTCACTGTTATTGTTGGATGTTATCTTCAAAGCTACTAAAATTCCTGCATTAACAATTTATTTGTGAAAAAATTATTGTTGACTATTAACAATGTAGTTAACTTTTATTTAAAGTTTTTGTCACTAATCTATTCGACAATAACTATAACAGGGGAGTGTAGCATTTCTAATACATAAATGTATATTTTCTATGAAATTGCTAAAATAGGTGTGTATGCTTTTATATTTGATCGGCAAAAATCAATTAAGAAAGTCGAATAAAAACGTACAAGTCAATACTCCTTTCAATTCGTTTTTTAATTCACGTTTTTGTTTTGACCACGAATTATATTTTAATTATATTACAGAAATTACAAGAAAATATCTAAGAAGATTAATCTAATGTTATCAAATTTATACATTTTATAATAATAAAATAAATCATGATTATAGGTTATAAAACAAAATGTAAACGTCAATGAAAGATTCATGATAATTAAATGATCTATTTAATACTCCCTCCGTCCCTAAAAGATTGTCACATTTTGACTTTTGGTGGTCAACAAAGCACAATTTAAAACATAAATATCTATTACTCTACATGTAAAAAAATTATAAAAAGTTAATATTTCAAAAATATATATTGAGACGAATCTAACAAGGTCCCACAAGACTATATTATTTCTTATCGTTTAATGGGAATTCATGATCAAATTTTATGATGTTTGACTATCAAAAGTCAAAATGTGACAATCTTTTAGGGACGGAGGGAGTAATAAATTTGTTTCCTTATACGGAATGGATCGATATTATAAAAGTATACGAACGCTATTAAATATTAATATTTGGCTTAAATTCCGACAGGCCCCTGAACTTTGATCATCTGGTCAATTTGGCCCTTGAAGTTTGAAATAGGTCTACTTGCCCCCTGAACTTTCACAACAGGTCATTTTGGCCATTTTCATAACTGTTCAGGGGCAAATTAACAAATTTTAACTTTTCATGAAGGACAAAATAGGAATTTAGTATATAACAGACATTTTGGGGTCACTTTTAATAAAGAAAATATATTAGGGCTCTTTTAAAAGAAAATAAAATTATTAAAAAAAAAAAAAATCCCCCTCCCCCGTCGTCCCCAACCCCCATCCCTCATCTCCGGCAACCGCATTTTCCTTCCTCGTCCCCTCCATCTCTTCATCGCCCACAACCCCTCCCTGAAATAGCCCCACCCCCGCTCGATCTCCGTCCATCTTCATCGATTTACAGGTCCCGATCTCCCCCTCCCCCATATCCGATCTCGACCTCCCCCTTCCCCCACCAGCTCGAGCTTCTTCTCGTGCAGCCCAGCTCGATCGTCTTCTCGTGAAGGCCTCGTCAATGGTGAACGGGGTTGGGGCTAGGGTGGTCTTCTCGTGCATGTTCTATCAATGGTGAACGGTTTTAGGGTGGGGTGGGTGGGGGTTTATTATTATTTAATAATTTAATATTAATTTTATATTACTTTTTAATTTTTTTTCAAATTTTTTATTACTTTGTCTATTATAAATTGACTCGTAATGCCTATTATTGTTGTATGCCTATTTTACCCTTCATTTTAAGGTAAAAATGGCCAAAATGACCAGTTAGGATAGTTTAGGGGGCAAGTAGGCCTATTTTCAAACTTCAGGAGCCAAATTGACCAGATGAGCAAAGTTTAGGGGCCTGTCGGAATTTAAGCCTTAATATTTTACCCTCCTACCATTTCTTCCGACGAACTTTACGCTGCTACTCCTCATAAATTATGTAAGTATGTTTAGTCATTGATACTCCCTCTGTTTCTTTTTCTTTTTTTTTGATGTAGTCCATAAAAATTTGTAGATTAGATTTTGTCATTGGGTCTCCCCTTTCAATGTATATATATATTCATTAGAAAATAGATACATATGTTGGTAAGAATTTTAGTATGATTATAATAAGAATTTATGAATTTGTACTGGCTAATTATGATATTAATTTACCTGAATAATTTGGTGGTGCCTTCTTGAGTTATGAAGTGTGCTTTCCCTCTTTTTATTGGGGTGGTCCAGACCCGATTAACGAAATTTTACATGATATCAGAGCCCATGATTAAGTGACCTGGGTATTCAATTAAACAAACTGAGCCTTATAATGCCGGAGAAAAAAAATACCCCGTGATTTGAAATATGTCGGAGAAAAAAAATACCTCCGTGATTTGAAAAAAGTGAGGGGAGGGGAGTGTTAAGATTACTCCAACTGAGTCCAAATTGTCATATATTCAAAAAAAAAAAAAAATCAACTTCGTCAAATAACCTATGGCACAGTTAAAATAGCTATGCCAGGACTATCTCCTAATTTCTACTATACCCATTTCCTCAAAACCCTAAACCAACATCAATACCCTTCTTCAGTCTTCTCTTCTCCAAACTGAAACAAACAGCGAACAAACATTTGCAACACATCACCAAAAAGATCAAAAAAAGAACCCAACATGGAAACATGATAAAGAGTATATAGAGAGAAGGTCTCATTTTCAGTTTCTCATCACCTCTCACTCCTATGCTTCCAGTTCCCAGGTACATTTTCACTCTCTTCCTCTCCCACGTGCACCTCACGTACCTCCTCCTCTCTACCAGAAACCTCGCATAGATCAAACAATTTTAGCACTCAATTTTTGTGTTAGTTCTTATTTAAGCTCTTTATTTTCTTGCTCAATAGTTTTCCAGTATGTGCATCGATTAATCAAGAAGTGTGATAATTATGCAATTCGTCACCTACCCAAATCACCATTTCAGCTGAAAACCCCTTCTTGATGACATTTTTGCGAAGGTGGTATTCTTGTAATTTAATTGGGCATGAATTAAATAAGATATGTGGGAATTCATACCTTTTGACACCTGCCCAGATGATTATTTCAGCTAAAACACCGTTTTTCATGACATTTTTGCGAAGATGGTATTCTTCTGATGCAATTAGGCATCGATTAAACAAGAAATTGGCCAATCCATACAGTTTAGAACCTACCCAAATGACCATTTCCGATAAAAATCCCTTTTTGATGAGATTTGTGCGAAGGTGGTATTCTTCTAATGTAATTAGGCGCCCATCTGGACCCCCTTCAAGGTCCTTGAGGCGGAGAATGCGGAAACGGTTCATAGCAGCTACAAAGCCAGTTCTTGATGAATCCCTGTTTCAGAGGGCTGTATCAAAACTGCCTCCTAGGTTTAGCCCTGAGGAGCTTCACAATGTGATGGTTTTAGAAGATGACCCTCTAGTGTGTTTGGAGTTGTTTAATTGGGCGTCGAAGCAACATAGGTTTAGGCATAATGAGTTAACTTACCATGTTACCATTAAGAAACTTGGGGCTGCTAATATGTATCAGGAAATGGATGATGTAGTTAATCAAGTTCTTGGTGTCCCTTCTATCGGTTCGGAGGTTCTGTATAATTCGATGATATATTATTTTACTGAAGCGAGAAAGCTTACTAGGGCTGTTGTTATATTCAAGCATATGAAGGATAATAAGAGGTTGAGTTGTAGACCAACAATTAGGACATACAATATTCTGTTTGCTGCGCTTTTAAGTAGAGGGAAGAATTCGTATGTAAATCATATGTATATGGAGACTATTAGATGCCTCTTCAAGCAGATGGTGGATGATGGAGTTGAGCCGGATATTTTCTCGTTGAATTCTATGATTAAAGGTTATGTGCTGTCGCTTCATGTCAATGATGCTCTCAGAATATTCCATCAAATGGGTGTTGTCTACGAGTGCTCGCCAAATGCATTTTCCTATGATTATTTAATCCACGGGTTGTGTGCTCAAGGTCGGACGAAGAATGCCAGAGAGTTGTGCATTCAAATGAAGAATAAAGGGTTTGTTCCGAGTAGTAAGTCATACAATTCTGTTGTTAACGCATTAGCTCTTGAGGGAGAGGTTGAGGAGGCAGTAAAATACTTGTGGGAAATGTTCGACAATCAAAGGTCGGCTGACTTCATAACCTATAGCACAGTGATTGATGAAATGTGTAGGCAAAGGAGTGTTGAAGAAGCCAGATGCTTGCTGGAAGATTTACGAGACAAAAACCTTGTAGATGAACAAGCTTATAGAAGACTTGGCGACGAACTTTAAGGCAATTTATGCGAACTAGCTGTCAATGCACAGCGATGCCTGTGCAATTTAATATTTTGTTTGGTAGCGGCCCTTCTTATTTTTAGGCTAACCCCACTACACAACTATCTCAACATTGAAGTTGCAAGAGTAAATATTGTTGTATCTCTTGCAGCTGAAAAATGAGTACCTACTACTTGGTGGAAATTATCGAATATAAACTGTTGAAAACTATAGGAGTATTTAGCTACTGCTTTGCCCCATGAGGAGAAACAGAGGAGTTAAACGATCCTTCAGAAGGAAATAATGATTAAATGAAAATCACCCTGCTTCGTATATCTTTTGCTTATTTGTGGGAGCTCGTAGTTACTACTCGTTGAGTGCATTGGAATATAATTCCAGGGAATTATGAATAATGGCTATTGCAAATCAAATTCGTCTACAAGATTAACATTAATGAAAATATGCATTGAATAATAAATATGACATCGAACATTGTTAAGATTGCATAATCTTGGGTTCAAATTTCGTTGGACACAATTACCTCATGTTTCATTCTACTTGTTTCATATTGCATTCTAATTGTTCAACTTATAAACTTTTTAAAATAATAAATTGGTCATATTTCGATTAAGATATAATTAAAATATTTCAAAAGTCGATAACATAATAAGATACTTTTTTTCTGAAAAACCTCTTTATAATATATTGTAGCACGAGAAAGTCGTAAATTAATCTCTTATAAGTCGAAAAGTAATTATTATTGTTTAATGAAAATTTTGTTTTACAATTGTTTGTTTTCTTTAAAATTTCAAATCTAATTGAAGTGTGTACAATAAATCCGAAGCTTTCAACAACTTTCATTGAATTCATCAACTTCTAATGTATTTCAATTTAATATAATTGTGCTTATTGTGTAAAATGGGGGAGGGACTGAGGGAGTAGTGTTTTTCCTACAATACGGTTCACAAGTCCAGACCACAACCACCAGGAGTTGACTTTTTAGCCGCTAATTCATTTTTAGCCCAAAAAGTTGACGATTGACCCGAGTCTTTGGTGGAAATGGTTCACACGTCAGAGTGGTCACTTGTTATGAGTTCTTGATTGTAGGATGTGTATATTCCAAAAGCCGTTAAATCAAATAGGGTAAGATTGTGACTTTAATTTCTTAATGCTCACATGACAAATTATTTTATGTACAAATAATAAAAATGATAAAGATATTGGTGTAACAAAAAAATATATCTAGAATTGTTGTGAACGGACTAGTTTTTTTCAGAGCAAGAAGGAACGATTGTCTAGTGTACCTCTTCTAGTTCTATCAAAATATAATGTTTAGTTTGAACAAAGCCGATTTTAAACAGATTACAAATTAATTAACGAATACTTACAAATTTTAAACCGATTACAAATTAATTAGCAACATTACATGTGCATTCACACTTGGAAACATAATGTGTGAAGGGATTCAAGGAACGAATTGGACACATGCCAACCCAATAAGTGAAATGGTACAATACTAAATTAATAGAGAATTGATGGTTTACTACATTTCATTAAACAAATAAATTCCAAGTCCTAAAGAAACAGAGTACATATAGAAACCTCCACAGTCCACACCCTACTTTGTAGCTATTGCTAAGGTATTTAAAGCGAATATAGGACACACGGAAAATCAATTGCAGATCACATTATTCAATATTATATTCCTTTCAAACTACATAAGGAATAATATGTTTCCAACAGTGACGAAATAAAATGATCAATTATGGAACTCGATCGATGCAAGAGTCCTCGAAACTAGAATAGATACCTGATAATGTAGGCCAAAATTTTGCCATCCTCATGATTTGTTGAGCGAAGAACCGCATCTAGCAAAAATCTTGAAAAAAACAAGTAAAATTACATAAATGCCAATTTTTTGCAACGAAAAACTGAGTCGTAATTATCCAGATAATAAACGTTAGGAGACAAAATTATGATGGTCATATACCATTACTATTAGTGGAGTAAAAGTTATAATTCCCAAATAATGGTATTTTTAAGTTTAAGTATTGTTGTTAGTGATGTTGATTAGTTCGGAATATTGGTTACTACTAGTTATATATCCCTAAATTCTTTAGCTTATTGACAATCATTAGTTCTTTGACAACCTTTTGATGATCTGTCATACTATTTTAGCTTAACTATTTCTCAGTAACTAAAAAATTAACATAAAATTAGAAACAACAGTCCGAAATTCATTTTATTAATAAATTAAAGTATGTAGCTTCGAGATCAAGTCAATGACTAGTTTACTTTTTAATTTGTTTGGTATGCATTATTGAGTCAATCCATTTATGTAAGTATGGAATTTCTCTTACGCGTAGACTAAGTCAAAAGGCATACTAAATATATTATTTTTGAAATAAGTAGACAAATGATCCCAAAGTTTACCAAAAATAAGGATTTAGTTTTAGAGTTTGCATTGGTTATTAACAAAGTAACAATCCTTGAAGTTATATAATTATTGTACAAATAGTTCTTACTTTTTGTAGTTAAATTAGTCTTAAATCTTCATTTAGTTATTCTTAAAATTTAATGTATTATTCTATAAAAAAGACACGTTAATTATCAACATATATTAATAGTCCTTACTAAACGGACTGTTTAATTTCTGGTTGAGTATATAACTCTATAGATTATTATTGTATCAATTCGAACTTTAAAAATTAAATCTTAAACTCAACTTGACAAACTTTGTGACCGTTTTTCCAATTATCTCATTAATACTTCTCCACCAATCAAAACATTTCCTAGTGTCTTCAAAAAGAAATACTTGAATCTCCTCATTGTATGTCCTTTGTGGGTCACACTCACCTCATCATTTTCACTACTATATACTTATCACTTCGTTTCTTGAATCATTTATTCTCTCTGTACATTTAAATATCAATCTATCTCTCAACTAAAAAGACACAAAAACCAAATGATATCAAACTCAATAATTTCTAACAATAATCAAAATATCTATCATTCAAACTAAAGAAAACCCAGGGGTGGCTTAGTAGCGTGGCTTACAAACGACGAGTGTCCATTTCGTCGTTTTTGGTACTTTTTCGAGGAGGAGGGTGCGGTGGCATATTAAAGAGATGGCCGGAGCAACTGGAGGAAGGTCTTTGCAAGAAACGCCGACATGGGCGGTGGCGGTGGTCTGCTTTGTGTTGGTTGCAATCTCAATTGTGATAGAATACATAATTCATTTGATAGGAAAGGTACATATAAATGCATGCATGTTGTTTTGTTGTCAAAGAAGGTAATAGAATGTGAATATGTGAATATGCATAAACCAACGGTCTAATATTGTTCCAATGTTACCATCTTTCATTAATGCTTGATTAACTCAACCCAACAACATTATTCACATATATATGCTGTATGCACTCTAGTTTCTTGATTTTTTGCTTGTTTAATACAATGACTTATTATTTATTTATTTATTACTAATTCGTTTTCTTTAATTTTCAGTGGCTTAAGTCAAAACACAAAAGAGCCCTTTATGAATCACTTGAGAAAATTAAATCAGGTAACACTACTAGCTTCAATCATATTATAGCTACTAGCTAAGTATGGGGCTTAATCTTATTAGATAGAGGATATTTAATAATTCAATTAATTATATGTATGTGCATGTGTGTATGTTTTAATTTTAATATAAAGGGACTATAATATTATATATATCTCCATATTAATTTAAATGTGGTATTTTGCTAATTAATTAAAAGTCAATTTTAACCCTAAATTAATTAGTTTCAGTTTTAACCCTAAAGAGAGTATTATTGATTGTTTTTGGTTTGATGTGTAGAGCTTATGCTCCTAGGGTTTATATCCTTGCTCCTAACAATATTACAAGGTCCAATTTCGGACATTTGTATACGACCAAGTGTTGGAGCTTCATGGCATCCATGCGCCAAGAAAGAAGAATTAACCAAATACCCCGACGGAAATAAAGACGTCGACGTCGAGGAGGAACATCGACGAAAACTCCTCTGGGATGACGTTCATGCTCGCCGTGTGTTGGCAGCTGCCGGGACGGACAAATGCGCTGCCAAGGCATGATTATTTCAATTTTTTCTTTATTTATATTTGTACTATGTCACTTATAATTAAATTAATCGAGCGATTTTTTTTATAATCAAGTTTTGATGATATGTTAGTGAATTTTTTTGCAGGGGAAGGTACCATTTGTATCTGCAGATGGAATTCATCAGTTGCATATATTTATTTTTGTGCTGGCTGTTTTCCATGTTCTTTATTGTGTTCTTACGATGGCCCTCGGAAGAGAAAAGGTATCGCATCCATATTTATTTCGAAACGACCATCGTGTTACTGTATGTGATGAAATACATTTTTCTCGAAAAAGTCTATTCAAATGAATTGAAGATAGTAACAATTATCGATCTCGCCAACTATATATAATGTTTGTTTGGATTTAGATGAGAAGCTGGAAAGGTTGGGAAAAGGAAACAAGAACAACTGAGTATCAATTCTCACACGGTATGTCCACATGAGAATAGAAATGGTAATAGAGTCGCCCCACACTACATAATAAATAATAATACTCTTTAATCTTTATCCATCTGTTATTTGCATGTGTGAACAATTGCATATACTTTGGTGCATCTTAATTTGTTTGGAGACCTAATAATAGAACATTTCCAACATGTCTACATTTGTGCATGATTAACTATTTTCAAAACCTTTCATCAATTGATTTACATATTTTTACTTCCAAAATCACTATATTAGGCATCCCTCATTATAATTATAATGTGAGTTGTGATTAAGAATTATATATTACAGATCCAGAGAGATTCAGGTTTGCAAGGGAAACATCGTTTGGGAGGAGGCATTTGAGTTTCTGGAGTACAAATCCGGTTCTTCTTTGGATTGTAAGTTCATTACCACAAATAACGAATATATGTATTTTTAATAAATTACGAATCATTAACGCTCGTGTGAAAGCTAGTATCCATACGTATATTGTAAATTAATCAAAACAATAAACTTCGTCTATTAATCTTAATTCATTGAATAACTTATTTATTATAATTGAAATAGAACAATTCGAAGAATGGAGTAAGGAAGGAAGTTAGTTAATGAAGTTGATAGAGGGATAAACTATTAGCATGAAGTAGATAGAATGTGATTATGTACCCCTATATTAGAAAGTGATGGAATTATTGCATGTGGACCACTATCTATAACAATTAGGACGAAACTATCTAAATGAAGTAGTGGCCTAGTGGGTGTGAACCTGTGAATATAAGACAACCAAATGAATGTTCCTCTAAATTAGCTTGTCCTACATGTAGCTGTCCTATATATAAACCTTCCAATTTAAGAATATTGTCCAAAATAATTTGTGGGGATAATAGAGTTGACTTATTATATGATCCTACAATTGAAATCGATTTTCAAAGTAAGCCAGAAGTAAAACTAATTGTTCACACTATATGTGAAATGTGCTTATTAGACTTCAATATAATTCAACAATTGAGTGAAAAACCTCCGTAGTTCTAATAATCCTGGTGTAACAATCGAAAATATTTGTGTTGAGTATAATATGTTGCTTTAATTTCAGGTTTCCTTTTTCAGACAATTCGTAAGATCTGTTCCAAAAGTCGATTATCTGACACTAAGACACGGATTTATCATGGTAACTTTTGATTAATGTTTGCAATTAGATATAAGTGCCATTTTCCATTAGATGACCATAATATTATCTCATCTCTATCAGGCACATTTGGCCCCTCATAGCCACTCAAAATTTGATTTTCAAAAGTATATTAATAGATCCCTGGAAGAGGACTTCAAAGTGGTGGTAGGAATCAGGTCAGCCTAATAAACTAACTTTTGACTTATATTCTATTTGGATTTACTAAATATTGTTAAAATACCTATTACTATTATTGTTCCCATTTATTTGAAATGAATTTAATTTATTGGTTGCTCTATTATACTGTTCTCAGTCCACCCATCTGGTTCTTTGCTGTGCTCTTTCTGCTATTCAATACCCATGGTGAGTTTTTTCAATTTAGTACCCCTCCATTTCAATTTTACCATAGTTTGAAAAATGATAATATTAGTCTACACACTTTTCACATTTATTGAAATTTTCAGGGTGGTATTCCTATCTTTGGCTACCATTTATCCCACTCATTGTAAGCTCATTTCAATTAGCAAAATTGTTTTATTACTTTTTTCTAGTATGTTATTTGTTTGGACATATTTCGTTAACGTTGATACATTACGGATAAAAGTCGGCCTTAGTGATCCGACGGTGCCGAGTGGAAAGGCCGTCGCTTAACGGATAAAAGTTACTGAATGATTACATTTATAATTACCAATAGTTGTCACAACTATATTGCATAATTACATGATTCCGACATAAATAAAGAAAAAGATAGATCTAATGGACCATTTATTTATAGATAATCTTGTTGGTTGGGACCAAGCTTCAAGTGATCATAACAAAAATGGGGCTAAAGATACTTCAAGAAAGAGGAGAAGTTGTCAAGGGTGTACCTGTTGTTCAACCTGGAGATCATTTGTTCTGGTTCAATCGTCCACATCTTCTTCTTTATCTCATCAATTTCGTCCTCTTTCAGGTTATTATTCATAACTCATTTGCTATCTTCTATAATAACAACTACTTATGATTATAGTCAATAGTTCGATTCCCTCTACCCACATTTTCTTGATCGAGTTTAGCTTGTCGCACGAGACTACTCTGTACGAACCTAACTTACGAATGAAATTGTTGCAGAATGCATTTCAATTGGCTTTCTTTGCCTGGAGTTGGGTAAGCCACTTCTATAACTAAAACAAAAACCATATTCATTATATATCAATATTCAATACTGAGCAATGCAAATTATTTTATTTCTCAGTATGAGTTTGGTATAAGGTCATGTTTCCATGAACATGTGGAAGATATCATAATCCGAATATCTATGGGGTGAGCACACTACATAAAAGTTTCTTATTAAAAATTAATATTTCTTACATAAAATTCTATTACTAAACTTTTTGTTTGTAATTTGATCATCAGGATCTTGATTCAGATTTTGTGCAGTTATGTCACCTTACCTCTTTATGCTCTAGTTACACAGGTATACTTATAAAATCAATGATATGGTATATATTGTTCGTTAATGGAATTAACCAGACAAATTAAATCGCTCCACCAACGGCAATGCACCAGATATTTTATACATTAGAAATTTTAATGATGAAATTTTGATTTTCTATTATCAGATGGGATCATCGATGAGACCAACAATATTTAATGAAAGTATAGTAGCAGCATTGAGAAACTGGCACCAGACAGCAAAGAAACATATTAAACAAAACAAAAACGCCAATAACTTGCCGAGTCCGATGTCTAGTGCACCTCCAACACCAACTCATCCAGGCATGTCACCCGTTCGTCTTTTGCGTAACTATCATCGATCAGAAAACGATAGCCCACAGTTCTCTTCTCCGCAATTAACCATCAGATCTGGACAATGGGACATGGATGATGATAATTTGCCTTCTCCACGTCCCGTCCATCAGGGGACGGGATCATCATCACAGCCACACTTTCATGAAGTTGTTGAAGTGGAATTTGATAATGTTGAGAATCCGGAGTCGAGCTCATTGCCTAAGCTGCCACTTGAACGTAGACGAAACGAGCATGATGATTTTACAGGGCGACGAGATTTTTCTTTTGATAGAAGCTTAAACTTATAGGCCAGATGAACAAAAGTCCTAGTGGCTAGTGCCAATAACCTTTGAATTATGTGCATTATTATTTATTGGTCATGTTGATCGAATGAAGCAAGATTTATGTCAATAAATTTAGTTCATCTTTTTTCGAAAGATTCATATTTCTAGGAAAAGAAGATTCACTAATTAGATTATACAATTTGATGTAATAAATCAGGTTTAATGTCATTGATCCCAATCATGAATCAAGTATATCAAGTCACTATTGAGTCAAATCGATCTACTTACAATAAAACATCAAACACTTAACATCCAAAGGTAAAAGTACTATTTTACCCCTGACCCCCTCTGTAGTTTCAAGTGTGAATGTTCTAATTAGCGGTAAAATAGTAATTTAAGAGAAACTTTTTAATATGTAAAGACTAATTCCCGCCATACAAATGAAAAAGCACAGGCACCTTCAACCGCTTTTAACGGCTAACCTCAGCTCTCCTCCAGCGAAAAATAACTGAAAAAATTTCAAAAATGGCGAATTTGAGAGAAATACCAGTTTCCCAATTATCTCATTCAAACTCTATCTTCATAATTTATCAAGAAAATACAAAATTTAATTCATATATCTAACAAAAACAAACGAAGATGAGCGTTATCGATATTCTTTTCAGGGTAGATGATATCTGCAAGAAATATGATAAATACGATGTTGATAAACAGACTACCCTTATATCCTCCTCGGATGATCCCTTCATCCGTATCTACTCCTCCTTCGAAGAACAAATTGAAGCTGCTCAACATGTCAGTTTTTCGATTTTTAATGTTTGCATTTTGATTATGATATCTTCGAAAAGATTGTCTAGTTTTAAATTTTGATTGTGCATTTTAAAAAGACCATCTAGTTTTGAATTTTGAAATTAGAGTCCTTGAGTTCAGATGGTAGATGATTGTTCATAATTTAGTATATTTAAGATTTTTGCAGAGATCGGAAATCGCTTTGGTCGAGACAAACAGGGCCAAAGTGGTGGCGATAAATGCTGAAATACGGAGGCTGAAAGCAAGGTTGATGGAAGAGATCCCGAAGCTACAAAAGCTTGCTGGAAAAAAGGTTGCCTATGGGATTCTATATTCTCTATTTATTATTAATTCTTGGTATTCTCTATTTATTATTAATTCTTGGGACTGAATACTAGTTAAGAAATGATTTTATTAAGTTTATGGTTTTTTGAAATTAAAGAATCAACAGAATGATGATATAACACTGCTATTGTTATTTCTTTGTGTATAATCTACTAAGGTTAGTTGTTAGATGTTCCAACTAAATCAAGGTTTGCTAATGTACTAAATGAATAGCATATCATTCTTGACTCGAAGTGTTAGTGCAATTTTCGCGATTACTGAGCTATAGATGTTGGCAGGCAAAAGGGATCTCTAGAGAAGAACAAGAAACGCGCCAGGATCTTGTTCTTGCACTTCCTGAAAGGATTCGAGCAATCCCAGACGGGACCACCAGTTTCAACCAAACTGGAGGATGGGGAGCTTCAGCTTCTAATGGAAATATCAAGTTTGATAACTCAGGTGCAAGCATTACCATAACGAATCTGACATGCCTGATGCAATCATATTTGTTTTCTGATCAACTGTTTTTATGTCATTAACAGATGGGAACTTTGGGGACGCATTTTTCCAGCAGACTGAAGAATCAAACCAATATCGACAAGAATATGAAATGCGGAAGATGAAACAGGCTTGTAATTTCCCCCTCAATTATACTGTAGAAATTTTACTAATACTAATGTTCTGTTTCCAAAGCTGCCTGACTACTATTTATGTTAACATGTCCACTTTTCTTTTGTAACGCTTCGTGCTCTGATTCTGCAGGATCAAGGTCTGGACATAATATCTGAGGGTTTAGATACATTGAAAAATCTGGCTCAGGATATGAATGAGGTCTTTGGCACCAACTTCCATTCTTGAAAAGAAGCAAAATATATAACCTGTTTGATATTCAATTATCTTTATGCCATTTCAGGAATTGGATAGGCAAGTGCCACTTATTGATGAAATTGAGACGAAGGTTACATCTTATTCCCTTATCGCCAAAATGAATAGCGTTACGAAACTCAAGAGGAGTTAAGAAAGTTGTGTGTCGTTGCAGGTGGATAAGGCAACAACAAACCTACGAAGTACCAATGTTAGGCTCAAGGAAACTCTTCACAAGGTTTATCTCTTGATATTGTTTAGAGACACTTAAAAATTTGTCTCTGTTCGACTGATCTCCCTAATTTCACGTTTCTTTACTATTTCAGTATCGATCCAGCCAGAACTTCTGTATTGACCTAGTCCTTATATGTGTTCTACTTGGCGTTGCGTCGTATTTGTACAAGTAAGTGCATTAGGCTTATAAGCAAATATTTGTTCACTGAGATGCAAACACCAATTGTCTCGACTCAAAAACCGTCTTAATACTGAATAATTAGACTTCGAAGATTGACCATTTCCCTCGATTTTGAGATGCACTGACGAAACAACTTCTCATTTTACTGCAGTGCACTTAGCGAATGAGCAATATATCAACCTAGCTGCCAGGCTACCACAACGGTACTGCATCCTCATTTCGACGTCTTTCATCACATGAGCTATGTGGAGCATATATGCTAATGTATGTTACCTTAATATCCCCTGTAATACTTATGCACTCTAATAATGCTTACATGCATTCTTCATATTTATGTTCTATTGAAAGAATCGCAGCTTCTGCTCGAGATTAAATTGGTTGATTAAATTACTAAGAAGATAAAATGTGACAACTTATTAGTCTAAACCTTATTGAAGATTATTCTGAGACATATCTTCTTCATATTTCTTTGGTATAAGTGATGTATTTGTCTATTTTCTTCTTGTCACTTACATTTAACAGTTTATGCTTTATCAGCATCATTTACCATTTGGTGTTTACACTTCAGTTCATTATGCTTGAAATCAGAACAATTTAAAACACACCACCGTCAACGCACAAAATTAAAAAATATGTGTGCCCTCATTTAACTTCATCTTCGTCTCCTCTTTCGTTATACCGTGGCACTCGAGGAATAGTATATACTAATAGAGACATATAGATGATAGTGATTCGGATTCTCGCACCGAATTATATCAAATAATTAGCATGTGAATGAAAATTCGTCTAGGCGAGGGGGTCTACTGATTCATGTATCTTTTGAACATGATCAATAACGATGTCTCCAAGTTTGCGTAAAATATAGTTTAGAACAGAAAAGTACACAAAAGCAAATGAAGTTAGACATTGATTTGAATTTCGACCAATTAAACATATGAGGAATTGGAACAGATGCACGAGCGACACAGTATAAGATGCCAATTAAATTGAGTAGTTCTAATTTGGGATAGTGTCGTAACATTGTTGTCAATCTTCTCTGTCATGATTCTTCAAAACTATGGTCGGACTATTAGGCCATTATTTTTGGGTCATGGCCCCCCCTATGTTTTCAAAAATGCTATTATATGTTTTTTACACCCTTATAATTCAAAAATATATATTATATCCATGATCATTCAATTTCCATTTAATAATGTGCGTGTTGGTATATTTTAAACTTTGATCTATCTTAAATCTTTTTTAATATGTTGTACAATATTTTACAAAAATTATATTGCAATATATATATCATGATCACCTAATTTTACTATTAATATTGTAGTTCTGAATCAGATCAAAAGTAAGTGAACAATATATTGAGTTAGTTAGGATATCAAAAAATTTAACCGACCATTAAGCTATACGATCTTATAGAGTAACATTAGGTAGAAAGCGTTATTAAACTAGTTCGATTTTTCGAGTAAATTGATGAAATAGTCCTCGATAATGTCATCAAATTATAGTTTAGCCCCTTATAGTGACATCATTGGTATCACTATTGGAGACGACTAAACTGCAAGTTGATGATAATATATGGACCTATTTTATCATTCATTCTCAATTTTCTTAGTGAAATTTTGCGGTACTGATCGTCGACATGTGAAGAGAAGGAAGAGGCAAAGAAAAATGAACACCTCTTTGCTAGCCCCGCCTTGAGCTGGACGATTCGTGCATGAAAATGATAGGTAATTATGTATATTATATTGTATTATTTGAACCCTCAACGTGGTCACATAAGCAGAAATAGTATCACAATTCACAAGTGATGATGAGATCCAAATCCAATGGCCAAAACATATGTACTCAGACTCACATACAGTAGTACACTTTTCACATCAATTTTTTTGAATAAAAAGTTAGTATTTGAAATCTTTTTCTTTCTGCATGCAATGCAGCTAATAGTGCTTTTGTAGTATTGTTCAACGTCGTTTTTTGTCAAGTATCTTCCAGCATGCATTCCTACAGAGTGGACCCCTCCCCCCCCCCCCCCCCCCCCCCTCACAAACCAATCAAAACTTTCTGACAATTCACAAGATCTCTTAACCTTGGTTTCTTCTTGTCGTTTCTTTCGTTCACCTCCGTCTATCATATCTTGGTTTCCTTTGCCTGTCAGCTGCATGATTACAATCGTTGAGTTTATGTCAAAAGTCGAGACATAGTCCCGAGTTTGATGGAGTAAACTGTCTTTATTATTTTACTGGTTTGCGTTGAACAACCCGAACTTTGCTAAATCATTTTGGGAGAAGAAGGGTCTGTTGTTGTTGCCTCCAACACCAAGAAAATCCCTTGTTAGGCTCCCCTCTGCATCATTCCCAGGGTTTGATTTTCCGGGTGGAGTCGGGGTGTTACTAGGCTGCATCATCATCAGTAACGAAGGGTCTGTAGCGGTTCTTGATGCATGATGATCAATTGTCATTGTTGAGGCTGCAGATAATGTTTGATCAGTACTGTTTGAAGACATTAGCCCACTCATCATTACATTTTGATCGTTCTTGTTCTGGTTCAATATGTTGAAGCTGCTACTACCCAGATTTGAGAGGGAGGAGGAATTCATGAAGCCAAAACAATTTGTCCCAAAAATTGATGGATTGTTATTATTGTTCCCACTTCTTGTCGATCCCATTTGAGCCGCCTTTTGGAGCAAGGCGGTTGCAGACATTTGAGGTGTTGGTGTTGAGGCCGATGCTTGTGGATGATGAGGGTTTTGATAGTACATTGAATTCAAAGACTCAACCACATTGTTCCCTTTGTTATTATTCACTTCTTCTTCCTTCATCATCGTTGACAACGATGATGCATTTCCGCCACCAAAAGATGAGTCTTGGGCACCCACTCTAGTATTAAACCATTGGTTTTGTGACAAATAATTCATCATATTTGGTAGTAGTCCCTCGGGCAAGTTCGATGAGGTTGGTGATGCTAAGAAAGCATTAGCATTAGGATTATTATTGTTGTCCAACCACAAGGGCAACCTTGTCTTTTGGCCCTCTAAATTTAGGTGATGAGGAGGACCATGATGAGTGGGGTCTAATCCACTGAAAACTGATGAAAATTGAGGGTTGTTTCCAGCTAACTGATTATGGATGAGATTAGGACCGATTCCAGGTGGAGTTGTGTTCATCAAATCATGCCTGAAGTTGAGATTTCCAGATGGAATTGAAGTGAATCTTGCATTTTCTTCAGCCAATGCATCACAAAATGCTCTGTGTGTAATGAAGCTGTCTTTCCTGTTTTGTCACATAATAATTCATCCATTACATTCTTATGAGACGACCTTAATTAATATGTTCCGACTCATGATGAGTTAATTAAATGAATAGTCTATCGGAAAATGCTATTATTAATGATAAGAAGGTCCTGAGTTAGAAACTATCTCACCGTTAATTATCAAAAAAAAAACGCCGTGACACATCACATTCAATAAGAACATTAAGGTTTAGCATGCAAATGAAGAAACATAAGTAAATAAAATAGAGAACATCTAAGCATTAAGTGGAGGTTATTGAAATCAACATTTATAGTAGCTAGAAATATATGGTGCACATAAAGAATGATGAATTCATTTATTGAAGTATAAGTTTAAATGATTGAGATAATAATAATAAATGGTTTAATTATTAATTGTACCTGGAGAAGAGTGTTCCACAATCACATTTATACTCTCTAGTACCACAAATTTTACTATGAGCTTTCCAATCAGATTGAACAGCATATTTCTTTGAGCATTTCTCACACTTCCATTTTTTCTCACCATGTTTTCTGCTGTAATGTTTCTTGATACCAGTAAGGTCTCCAAGTGCTCTTGAAGGATCATGATGCACACAAGTCTTTTCTGGGCAGATGTAAACCTTCTTCCTCACCACTTCTAGCTTGTTCCTTTGCTTCAACTTCCATGGCAGATTGTGACCTCTCCTATGGAGCTGCAAATTTTGGTCCCTCTGGAAACCCTTGTTGCAGATCTCACACAGAAATCGATTCGTCGCCATCAATGACTTTGGTGATAGTGATATCACCTCTGCATCTGGATCTGTTTTTCCAAATCCATCAAAAGCTAAACAACTTTAGAACAAGGAAATCATCAAAGCCATTGGAAGAACTCGAACTCAGGCCTCGTATCTAGGTAGCGAGTAAGACCTGATGCCCATTAGGCTAATATTAATGGTTATACATATAGATGAAGGTTTTTGGATTAAAAAAAAAAGCTATGATGAGTTTAAAACCTTACCAAACACCATCATATATTGATTATTGCATACATATTTCATTGAATTTTAATTTTGTGATAAACATAAAATTATGTGAAGATGAAATGAAGCTAAAGGCTTACCAGGATTACCTGGCATGTTCCTCTTCCTCTTGTTAGTAGTAGATGGAGTTGAATTGGTAGGGTTAGGGTTTTGATTACTAATGGGGATGAGAATATTATTACTAATATTAGGATCTTGAATGAAACCTCTCATGGAAGAAGAAGCAAGTGAAGAAAATCCTTCATCAGACATCATCTTCAACAAATTAATTAGGACACCTCAGTAATAATAACAACAAAAGGAGAAGAACAAACACAAAGAATTTAATTTATTAGTTGAAGAAGATTTAATAATTATGGATGTATGTATGTGTATGCAAGACTATATATATATGGGCAACAAACAAAGAGAAGCAAGCATTTTAAAGCAACAGATTTCCTCAAAATTACTCAATAAAAATACAATATATGACTTTAATTTGTTTGAGTTTATCAAGTCCTAATATATACTCCCTCCGTCCCTAAATGATTGGTATATTTGACTTTGCATGGTCAATTTTTCAAAAATTTGATTAAAAATTTTTATTAAACAATAGGAAATAATATAGTCATATGTGATCTTGTTAGTTTCGTATCAATAAATATTTTTGAAATATCAATTTTTATAAGTTTTTCATATGTAAAACAAAATATACTCACGTTTGAAATCGTGTTTTGTTAACTATGAAAAATTAAAATGTATCAATCATTTAAGGACAGAGGGAGTATTATTATAAAACAACCTTTAGGCACAAAATACCATTGAAAATAAATAAATATATAGCTTAGAAGACCTAAACAAACAAGTGTTTATATAAATATCTCTCTCTCTGAATATAATCTCTCTGAGTCTCTCCCATATATTTCAGTATATTATAGGGCTGAAATGTGGAGTCGGTCAGCTGTATAGTCATGTGCGGACCACTGTCTCTCTAGTTGTCGATATGCCCTTTTAGTCATCATCATCTTCACTCATCAAACTGTAATTTACTGTATGTTATTCCAATAATAGCTGCCTATATATATGTAGCTATATGTAAATAAAATTTGTTTTATGTATCCAATTCAGAAAGCTACAAGGATTTTACTTACTGATATTACTTTTTACTACTACTACACAAAGGAAGATATTTTTAGATTCAATTAAAAAACAGTAAACTTAATTTGCATGGCTCCTAGGTAAAAAAAACTGAAACATACAGGATATGAACTGTAATACTGTGATAAAATAAACATTGGTATAAAAAAGCAAGATTCATAAATGATAGCGCTATTTCAATTTTTTTCATTATAAAGTTCGTAAATTTTGATTGTGAATTATCATTGCAGATAAGAAATAATATAGTGGTATCGGATATTGTTAAGTTTGTTTCGATATATATTTTTTATGAGTATCGATTTATTATAAATTTTACTCTTCAAAAATTAAATATAATTATGTTTTAAGAGAAAATTTAAATGATCTCGTTAGGGATGAAGGGAGTAATTTTCACCTAGAATTAAGATTCCTTTGTTTCCATATATAAGGATGGTCAAAAGAGTAGTACTATTGTTTTTAAGAGTGTGAGCATTATTAAGTTGAAAACATATCATGATAAGGAATTTTAGTTCTTAGGCCGAATAAGAAAATGAAGTGAGGAGCAGAGGAGGTCATAGTTTAGACAAAAAGGGTAGAAGAATGTGGGGTTGGTGCAATTACAATGACACAAATAATTAATTTTGTCTTAAATGTAATAATTGTGCATGGATCATATTTTAGTAATTAATACTAAGAGTTTTAACCCCGTTAAGACAAATAATGTATGTATACAGTTTTTTTTTTTTGTAAATTAGTGATGAGGTGAGTTTTGAACTCAGGATCTTCTGGTTTCTAGCAAGAATTTTAACCATTAGACTATTTGATTAACTCTATATACCGTATATAGTTAAAGTTTTATTTAAACAATAAAAAGAAGGTAAGAATTTAGTACTCCGTAATTAATTATTGAATTTGGAGGATAGGAGGAATAGTGATGTGTACAGTATATAGCAGACCTTGAGAGAGGCATATCTTGTACCTATACGGTGCCGTCTCGTGAAGTCATCATCAAATGTCGTCTGGAAGGTTAGGTGGCTATCAACGTGGCTCCCACTTCCACATTCTATCTATCTCATGCAAATGTTCACATATCACATATCTACTTATATTATTTCTCTATATTACCCTAGTATATTTTATAGTACTCTCTTCATTCCAAGTTATTCAGTCAATTTTTAATTTTAATATATATTTTTAAAATATTAATTTTTGTAATTTTTATACTTATAAAATTATAAATATTTATATTTTAAATCGTATTTCGATAATAAGGTAAATGTTACAAACTTGCAATGGACGTTACTTTCCATATTTGAGTCAATATTATGATGATATACCGCGTTAATATTAGCATATACTATATTACTACTTTCATGGTATTAGAGCCTGAAAGTTCCTAAACCTATTTTTTCTCTTCCGCTGTTAAGATCTTGGTTCTTTCCGCTGTGCCGGCGGGTGGTTCACCACTTCAAAACCATCCGCCGGACATTCGTATTTTAATCTATGTTTTCTTTTCAATATTACTTTTTTTTTCTTGCTTTTATTTTCTCCTAAAAAAAAAAATCAATGTCTTATAGTAGAAGTCTTCGATTTATTCCTCCTCCAATAACTTATTTTCTTCTTCGATAAATCTAAAAATAAAAATCATAGTTCTCGTCTGATTACTATTGCTCAGTTTATTTCGCGCAAATTTTAATTCTTCCTCTCAAATGAGGCTCTTATGATTTCCTTTGTCTATGATTGAGACTCTTTTTTTTTTCTTTCTCGTTATAACGCATCTTCTTAATCTGTTCTCTTTTACTCTTCATATTTTCTTTTCCTTATTTTACTCTGCTTCAATGCAGAGTTTTGTTTTTTTTTCAGATCACATCTAACGATGGTCTACTTTCTTTTTCTTCATATTTCTATGGCGATGTCATGTCCGCCTATCTTTTCTAGTGTTTTTCCGGTGATGCTCTTCCACCGATGTTTACATGTCCGCCGATGTACTTCCGGCTTATTAGTGTTCCGAAGATGTATTTCCGTCGATGTTTTTTTAATTATTGCAGATATTCTATTTGTTCGAGAGCAGTGAGCCGGGTTGAAGTCCGAGTTATGCATGTTCCCTCTCGTTATCAAACCGCAAACATCTTCACCAAGGGTCTTCCACTCATCTTATTTACTGATTTTCGGGACAGTCTTAGCGTCCGTCCTCCTCCCGCTTCGACTGCGGGGTGTATTAGCATATACTATATAACTATATTATTAGAGTCCTATATTGTTTGAGTACTAGAGTCCTTATGTTATTAGGACTAGCATCCTTGTTGTGTATAAATAGGACCTTCCAGTGTATGTAAAGATCATCAAAATAATATTACTACTTTCAGTTAATAACTACTGTCATTTTTATTCGTAAACCAATTGTTGGAATATCACATTACTTTAAATGCAACTATGCAAATAGGTGGCTACTTTTGGATTGCGAGTAAAAGAATCTTGCCAGCTGACTCATTCATCAACCTTATTTTTCTGTACCCTTACAGAAAATTGATGTAACCGCTCACAACTTGATAGGATTCCCGAAAAAGATTGGCTCGTCTATTTTGTAATAATAATAATACGTAGTCAAAATTATTTTAAAAAATTGTAGAATTTCATTTGATTGGTGTACATTATTTTGAATTGCATTAAAATTATTATGTTACTTAATGGTAAAGTAGATACACCATATTATATGTTAGGAGGTGTTTTGACTTTCTTGTAAAAATTTAATTTATACTGTTATTAAATATAATATTTTGATTCGAAATTAGGTGGCGAACGTGATGGTTTCAATGGTGAAGTGTGGGAGGTTCGAATTTAGGATAGAGGTTGGAGTGGGGAGGTATGATTTGGGGTGGAGTTGGGCAAATTTGGGATAGAACGGAGGTTGTGTATGAAGGATATTTTTTTGAAGTGTCGTTCAAGTAGATGTTATTGAAGAAGCGTTGTATCATGTATGTATGTTGTCGATGATGTATTGTAGAGTGCAACTGGCATATTCGATGATTTTCAAGTGTACTCATATGCATGATTTTGTTTAGCTCACATGAAAAATTATAAGATCGATGTATGTGAATTGTTGTATATATGCATATAATTAAAATATCTTGTGATGGTTTCTTACTCCTAATAGTAAGAGCCTGATTGGTTTGCATCGCATATTCGCATGCATGGAAGGTAAAATGTCAGCATCTTCAACAGTTATTAATTTTAGGTTTGGAATTATTTATTCAGACAATTAAAGATAATAATTATTCCGACTTGGAGATAAAGATATTTACCCATATTATATGTTCCCGCATGGAAAACATTAGTATAACAGACTGACTGCCAGATTTTAGTGTCTTGTTTGGGGTGGCTACAAGTGATTCCCGTATGTATTCTCGTTTTTAATAAAAAAAAATTATATATAAAAATGAAGGAAATAGTTATGAAGTTCATTAATAATATAGATGGTCAAACAAAAGTTTATTAATAGTTATAAATAGTTACTATTAATCATCATCTTTCTCCCTTTATTTTCTTTGTCCAACTCTTTTTCTCATTTTTTATGTCCATTTCATGTGCCAATTTAAACTTATTTTTTGATTACTTTTTTTTCAACGTGACTTTCGATTTTTTTCTCGTTTTCTTTTCGATCTTTTTTTCTATTTCTTTGTCGATTTTTTTCTTGATTTATTTTTCAATATTTTTTCGATTCATTTTTTGATTTTTTTTTTTCTTGATTTGTTTTTCAATTTTTTTTCTTGATTTCTTTTTTGTCTTTTTTAAATTTTTTTTTTATCTTTTTTTTAGAAAAGTAAAAAAAAAGTGAAAAAAATAATCAAAAAGTAAGTTTAAATTGGAACATAATATGGACATGAAAAATGGGGAAAAGAGTTGGAGAAAGGAGATGGAGGGAGGAAGTAAATGATTAATAGTAAAATGACTAATCTGTCTAGTTAAAAACTTACAAAAATACCCCAAAACTTGAAAAAGAACGCAAAGTGACTATTTTTTAGCAACAGTACTCGATACAGTAATCATAAATATAGATAAAATTAAAATAGGGTGATCGAAGTGGAAATCTTAGATAAACCGAGTGATCGATTGTGTCATTTGCCCTAAAGGGAAATTAATATGCCAAATAATTCATATCGATTGATAGTAAGCTTTTCATAGTGGTTAGTTGCTTAGTTTGTTTTCATAAACAGTGGTACGGAGTCTTGATAGCATAATTGAAACAGTTAGGTAGTTCCATCCATCATTTTAATAATTAAAGCAAAGCATATTTGTCTTCATGTATTCGGCCTTTATTGGACGACATTTATGTTTTCTTGATTCCTCAACCCCCTCAACCCCCCTCCCCATCACCTGAACATTTTACTTACTCTTTAACTTCCTCCATTATTTAACAGCCCCAAACGTGCAAATCCAGCTTATAATAAATCATACAATATATACATGCATCTCTATTTTTATGCTGCATAACCCATTGGTAAATAAAATTACTTATTTTATTATTTAACAAAACAAGCACGAATTTCAAAATTAATAGTCCAATGAATAAGTGGAGTCAAGTTATATTTTGATTATATTAATTGGCATCATCACTATAATAACAGTCTCAATTTCCAAGATGATGTATATCAATTCACTTTAATTTCAAAATTAATGGCACCATTAGAATTTGACGATTTTTTTTTTTAACTTTTTGGAAGTTCAAATAAATGCTTTTGTCCCAAAACAATGAAAAACATGAAAAAAGTTAATGTTAAGGTATTTGAGCTACTTGGGAACAATGATCAAGACTTTTGCCACTTGTTTTAGTTATGATAAAAAAAATATCAAAAAATTATTTGACTTCCAAAATGTTATAAAATGTCAAATTCGAACAGCATGGTATATATTTTGAACTAAAGATCAACATTATGTACATTTTCAAGAATTATTGTATAACAGTACCAATTATTAGGATATGAAAGTGAAATTTGACCTTATTTATTAGAAGGACCATTAATGCAATTCAATTATTTCTTAACACAGAAACAGAATAACGACTAGTAGAAAACTTAGTTTGTCGTGATTTCAATTATGTATACCCAAGTTTGGCTTGTTAAGGATGATTCAAGCGAGTCGGCTTTTCCAAATCGGAACTGGAGCCGGAGTTGAGTTACCATAGTTGACAACAACCCTATATATAATGTTTGAACTCCAGCAAATGTGTATGTGTACAAATTAGTTATTGGGCAAAATTCTAGCTAGATAAGCTATAGAGTAGAAATTTACTCGATGTGGCTAGATATTCTTTTTTCTTAATGATCCAACCCTGTCCGTGATAATGATAATTAAACTCAAAATTTATATGTTATTGGAAAATCTCGTGATTCGATATTTTTTGGCTAGCAGATAAGAATTCGAACAAAATTGTATGACGACTGAGAAGTACTAAAATGGTAGACTTAAAACAATTAAAATTTCTCCAATAAAATTCATCCATTCAAAATATTACTTTCGTCTCAATTTAGTTATAAAGTTTGAGTAAGCTCGTTAGATATTTAATTAAATAAAAATATTCAAAGTTATATTTATAAATTGATCAAATGTTAATAAATAAGTTATTGACATCTACGTACTATACTAATTAATTTATTAACTTTTGATTGATTATTGAAAAAGAGAAAATAACCTTAGAAATGGCATGTAACTGGATGGATCACTCAATGAAATTGAGAAACTATATATGTGGCTATGTTGAAAATGATGGCTTAACCTAAAGCTAAGTTTGTGGGTGCATGTTAGATATTTGTTTAAATAGAGTGTAACTATATATAAACAGGCAAATGAAATGTCTAATATAGATTTATAGTAACGAAAATAACCTAACGTTTTCAATAAGATTTCTAAACAGCGAGAACTCTAAACTAGAAAAGGAGCTTTCAATAAAGGACAAGGAGAAGATAGCTAGTGAACATCCAATAAGATCTGTTAAAATTGATTCGTTTGTTAAGGCCCCTTTTTATTTTTATTTGGAGCCAAACTTTAAAATTCGATCATCAATTTTCATTAGTCGATAAGAAATAATATATTATTGTGGGATATCTTGTTAGATTCGTTTCAATATGAATTTTAAATATCAACTTTCTATAAATTTTATTCGGGTAGAATTTAGAGATATTTACGTTTAAAGTAGTATATTTCATTAACCATGATGAAAAGTCAAATGAGCGTTATAAAAATGGACGTAGGAAGTAGAATTTATAAAGAAGGCCGGGAAGGGGAGGAGGGGAAGTGGGAGTGGGGGATAGAACATAGTTGTCTTGATAGATTCACTACATAAAAATTTGTTAGTACTTCACCAAAATTTGGACTTTCTTTAGTTTATAGTGATCAACTGATCATCTTTGACAAATTAAATTGCCTTATTATTACTATAGTACTAGAGTTCATCAAGACGTGTTGCATTTGGGTTCTTGTCGAGAGACATTTGTAACAATTTATATAGTTGTCATAAAAATAATTTAACGAATATTAAATAGACATGATGAGAGCGAGCATGCATGACAAATAAAATCTTCCTATTTCTAAAGTCATTTACAAAATATTGAGACCAATGGACCACAATCAATGGGTTCCATGGACCGTAGCCTACTTGATCTGAAATGTTAAGACTTAAGAGTAGTTGGCTTTAAGCCTTTAATGGTAAAGCCTAACTTACTTTGCGCAACTTTGTAATGGGCCTGTTGGTCCCCCTGTTGGCTTTCGCGACTAACGTGAATTTACTTGTCGTAAATCAATAATAAATTCTGGTGGCATCCGAGCCAATCTTTTAATTATGATGTTTTGAGTTTAATTTTCGTTAAACCCAATTTGTCTTGATCTATCAGTTAAAATATGTTTTCAAAGAGAATTGAGCTCAAGACCCCTCGTAGTAGAAGTTTGGATCAGATAACATTAGACCAATTGTCGTTGATATAATAAACTCAAATTTTTATATCAGTTTTTCTACAATATGCCCAGTTAAGATGCTAATATGGCAACAAAACATAATATATATAACCATATAAAGGAACATGTGTAATTAGTCTTTCCATATTGAGTTTCAAATGCTATTTTTTAGTCAAATAATTTCATTTATTGTTATTATCTGAAACTGTTCCCTAAAAACACATTGTAGAAAAACCGTTTTTATATGTAGGGTATACAGAGTAAATAATGATTTGAATTATCTTTACAATATATAGTTGGGAAAGAGGGAGTTAGAAGTTATTTTGAATTCTTTTTGAAGCTCCATATTCTCCTATAAAACAAGAGACCAATAATAAAATTATTTATTTTTTGTAAACATTTGTACAATATGTCAATAACTATCCATAACTCTCCGCAAATATTATTGAATATATTTTACCTTTATTTTTAGACAATGGTTTGGTGAAAATTTCTATATTATTTTACACATCAAATTTAAACTTAGTTAAGATCAATTTAATAATATTAAATAGAAAAGTCATATTTTATTTATTAGTAAAAAATCACATACAAAACAGTGAACGAGTTTGCATATGTTGAACCGTGTATAAATATCTTGTATTTATAATGATGGAATCTTTGTAAAGGTTATTTGTATCTTTTGTTTATAGGATGCAATTACTAGTTGTTAATCAAAACATATTTGGTCTAAATAATTAATTTATTTAGAGATGAATTATTTATGGAAAAACAATTACTATTCATATGAGCTTGACCTTACTACCAATGTCGATGATTCATGAACTTGACTTTACTACCAATGCCAATTATTTATCATTGTTTCCTAAAGAAAAAAGAATCATATAACGCGGACAAGCCGACCAAGACAATCAACGCCGAATAAATTTCTTAAAAAATAACATTAAAATATGCCGACATCAATACCCAAATATAGAAACTCAAAATTAAAGTAAAATCAAGATAGGCCTATCCATAATCCATGTCATATTAGCAATATCCAATAGAAAATTACAGTGTTATCTCTTTATCTCCAATATTTAAGTACAGTACTATTTTAATTCTGCAATTTTACTTCCAGCTTCAATAATATTTTGTGATATATTACAACTTATATAAATTCATCAATAATTTTACTGTTAATACTCCATTAATCTCTTCACTTCATAAAAATTATCTAGTTACACACTTTTTCTATTTGTTACAATTTGCCTCATTTGACTGATTTTAACATACAGTATTGTAACTAAATAGATCAATATTGACTTTTACATTTTTCAAAAAATCAAAACTAAATAATTTTAGATGATCAACGAGTACCAGTATTTAATTATAAAACAATATTTTAGTAAATCGCAGGAGGACCAAATAATCGACAAACAAAACCCCCACCAACTTACTAATTAGTCATTGCTTTATCTGAACGGCAAAGTTACCGTGCTGCTCATCCTCACAGCTTTAACCGTACACCTTCCCACGCCATACCCCACACAATTTCACTGTATTATTATCATCACTTTCATTTATGTTTTTCTAAAAAATTAAATAAAAGAAATGGAAAAAGAAAATGTAGAGAATTGTGGAGTATGTTCATCGGAGACGGCGGACGGCGGCGAAGACGTGTACAGCAGTGATTCGTCGAATGTTAAGTCTGCTGATCATTTAGTTATTTTAGTTCACGGAATTCTTGGAAGGTACTACTCCTTTTGTCCCAAAAGGATTGTCCACTTTAATTTTGTTTCTAACAGATTGTTGGGTATGATTTATATTGTAAAATACTTAATGGTATTAGTATGTGCACAATTTGATTTCGAATGGAAATTGTATTGTTAATTGTAAAGTTTGTTGAAAATACTAAGAATTAAGTGTTACATATAGATGTTGATGCTATGTATACTTTAGAAAGATTCTCGGGTTTGATTTTCAGTTACGGTATTTATTGGCATAAGTGAGTTTGATCAATTGTCATGTTGATCATAAAGTTCGTTGGAAATTCTAGAATTATTGTGTATGGATGTATGGTTTTATTTTCAGTAGTAAAAAGTAACAACCTTTGCTGATTTTATTGATATATTTAACTTTGATTTGAATCAAATTGTCGGTTTTAATGGTGGAGTTTGTTAATAATGCTAGAATTATTGTGTATGTAAATTTTGTTACTTTATGTTGTGTAGTTTAATTTGGGTTTGTCTAGAATCGGAGAAGAAAGATTTGACTTTTAATACTTTATCGGCTAACTTAAACTGTTGGTTACTTCAAAAGTTTGATTGGCTTCGATTTAGAAGTTATAAGGTGAGTATATCTGCTTCCTTGCATAAAGTATACAGTTGAGCGTTGGTCGTTATGAGCCTTTTCTGCTGTTGTTTTGTTGTAATTTGATTTTTGTTCGGATCTACGTGATGGGCATAAGATGAGTCTAGTATATTTGTTCGCTAGTAAGATGAGTTTGCTTTATTCCTTATATCTACTCTCAGCTGGAAAGTGCTTGCTAGTGGGCTAACTTTCCCGTGAAACCTGTAAATAGATATCCATATATGGTGGATGTTAGCTCTTCTATGCGTAAGTCATAAAAAGCTTTAATGAAGTACTAAAATAGATAGCTGAAGTTATTAATTTGTGCATTTTATTTCGTGGAAGTACTGGATGCTTATAGAGAGTTACATGATAAAGTGAGAGTTTAGTGTATGGGAGACACATGCTGTTTCTCCTCCATTCTATGATCCTTTCTGGTAGCTGAAACTGAAATTATCTCCTCATGTATTCCATGCCAATTTGCTAGGCAACTTGCTTAACAGCCTGACAAGTCTAAGCAAATCGAGACCTTATGAGTACTGCAATATTCTTTCTGGCGGTTACTTTTCATAGTGAAACACTTCCTTTCTCTAGAACCTTGTTTATTGTCGTTTGAGTTGTCCATGCCATCCTGATAAGTGGGATTTTATGAAGCCTGTAACTTTTATATTGATCAATTATGCCTATATCTGTATTCAATGGTTATGTATAAATATTTTACCAATTTTCTACACGAAGACCAGTTATTAGTCAACTGATCTTTCTATTTATACTATCGTTACAGTTCATCAGATTGGAAATTCGCTGCGGAGCAGTTCGTAAGAATGCTTCCTGATAAAGTTTTTGTTCATTGTAAGAATAATTTCTGCACAGATATCATAGTTGTGGTATCTTTCGTTCTGTTTGTTATTGCAATCTTGTTTTGATCATGGACTCCTCGGCGTTGCCATCATTTCAAATTCTCATTTCTACTACTTTGAGCATGCTATAAGATAATGTATGCTTATAATTTGTGAGATTTTATGTCTCTCGTTAACTTTATTGACCTCATTGTATTTTATAAGTTCCTTTCTTTTAAAATTATGATTACGCGATGCATTTCTTGAACCTTGATTATCTACTGAAGTTGCTTGTTGGTTATGATACCAAGATGCACTTCTTGAACCCTGACTATCTACAAAATATGTTTGCATTGCCTTTCAGGTAGTGAACGTAATATGGCTATGCTGACGTTAGATGGAGTGGATGTAATGGGAGAGAGATTAGCCGAAGAGGTTTTAGTTTCTGCATTGCTAAGATTTTTTTAGTTTTTGGTCTTGATTAATTTTTTTTCTCATCGTACATCCTAGTTTATTGTAGGTCCTTGAAGTGATTGCAAGAAAGCCTGGATTGCGGCGAATTTCTTTTGTAGCTCATTCTGTGGGAGGACTAGTTGCAAGATACACCATTGGTAGATTATATAGACCCGCAAGTGTGGAAAATGGTGAAGACTCGTCGCCTGATGCAGACAAATCAAAGGAAACTATTGCGGGTTTGGAGCCAGTAAACTTTATCACAGTTGCTACTCCTCACCTAGGCTCGAGAGGTAACAAACAGGTAACATTCCGAATGTGTAAGATGGAGTGAAATTCACATAGTGGTAGTAATTTTCACCCTCTTCGTGGAAATCAGCATGGATGAAAGAGTTGACCTCATAAAAGCTTTCCTGTCATCAAACTTAGTAGTGTTTCAATAAGAAGATTTTGCTCGAGTGAGCAGAGTAAATTTGGTTGCTTTTACAACTAGTCATGTTTGTTTAGCTTGCTTCCATTCTTATAAGAAACTGTTTACACTGTAACATTCTTGACTCAATATAGATTTTTATTTGTGCTAAATCTAACTTGATTGTTATCCTGTAGATATTCCTCTAGATGTTTTCTCACAGTTGAACTAGAGATATTTTCTAGAGTAGTTAAGCAATAATACTAGAGAGTTAGCAGTGAAGCTGTGAGCCATCTTTTGTTATCATGTTCTTAACTCAAAATAACTCACAAAGGAAAAGGTATATACATTGTGGAGCAAGTAGATTTTTAATTATCATTTATTTCAATCCTATTGGTTAACTGATGCCAGTTTAATATCGCATGCTCTTCTGACGAGAAGATGTTGCAGATATAGTGTATGCATGCTTTCTGCTGAGAAGCTATTGCAGATGTAATCATGTTTTCAGTTCTTACTAATGGAACTTACAGTTCTATTAGCATTGAACTTTTTAACAAATTTCATTGGCAGTTGTCACTCTCTCAAATGTTATTAATATAACGAATTTACTTCTTTTTTTTGCACGTGGTGTTGGGTCTGTTTAGAGAGAGAGAGAGATCAATGTTGGAAAATCTAAGTCATTAGATTCTTGTGTACACCATACATTTTCATCCATATCGGGTATGCTTATGGGTTATAAACTGATTTGTCAATTTAATTGATTTAGGTTCCCTTTCTTTTTGGAGTTACTGCCTTTGAGAAAGCTGCTGGATGTATTATACATTGGATTTTTAGAAGAACAGGAAGACATCTATTCCTTACTGATGATGCTGAAGAGAAGCCTCCACTACTGAAGCGTATGGTGGAAGATGATGGTGACTGTCGTTTCATGTATGGTATTCATACACATTTGACATAAAATGTTTTAGCTCTCCTGATTATTACATACACTTAACGTTCTTAACAAATGATGTCTCTAACTGTGTTTTTACGCAGGTCCGCTTTACGTTTGTTCAAGCGCAGGGTAGCATATTCCAATGTTGGCTATGACCGTATCCTGTCGCTCAGATCTTATGAATTCTCGACTCTTTTATTATGTTACTGATATTTATGTGTATTTTCCTTAACTATGTGATGTATAGACATTGTGGGTTGGAGAACATCATCGATCAGGAGAAATGATGAATTGCCCATGGTACTTCTGTTCGGTGCTTGTTGTAATCCTTGCTTTATTTTAATGTGAAGGTTTATGAAATCTTCTTATTTGTAGTGGGAAGACTCCATCAATGATAAATATCCTCATATTGTGTATGAAGAACGTTGTAAGGCTCGCGAGGGGGACCCGGCTGAGCCTGTGGTACAGGAAAATAGTGGTCTGGATGAGATCGAAGGTCTGTCTTTTTATTATTCCTAAAAGTTTTGGTTTCTTTTCATGAATTTGCATAGAATGAGAAATTGGCAGATATGGGTTCTAATATGTTAATGTTTCTCCTGTCTTTATATGCTCCTATTCTGGGATCACTCTCATATATTCCATTACAGTCTCTCAGCTTATACATATAAAAAAATGCAATAAAGCTAGAATACGAAAAATCTTCATATGCATATACATGCACCAACAGGCCACGACCCACCCAAAAGTTGATATTTAGTGTGCTTGTTAAGTGCATCACAAAATTGCTTACTTCAGTACCTGTTGACAAACGCTCTGTTGTCTTTGCAAGCAGAGGAACTAGTGACTGGCCTTTCTCGTTTATCATGGGAGAAAGTGGACGTCAGCTTTCACAGTAGTAGGCAAAGGTTTGCTGCTCACAGTGTTATCCAGGTCTTCCTTTCTCCTACCTTACAAAATATGGAGCACATATGTATACAAACATGCGTATATATACTCACACATAAATGCGTATATAATACGAAGCAACTATATTACATATCTTTTATGCATGTAGTGTTTATTCACGTTTGATTTTTCTAGCGTTTGCAAAAAACACTTATTTGAATTAATTTTTACTCTAGGACTGATTGGTATGTTATGCTGATAAAAGATTTATGGGGAAAATTACTAAAAATAGAAATTGGCATTCTGCAGAAACTAGTAAGTAATAGACCAAAAAAGGTACTCCCTCCGTCCCTAAATGATTGTCACATTTGACTTTTAGTGGTCAATAAAACACGATTTAAAATACAAATATCTCTTATTCTAAATGCAAAAAAATTATAATAAGTTGATATTTCAAAAATATATATTGAGACGAATCTAACGAGGTCCCACAAGACTATATTATTTCTTTTCGTTTAGTGAGAATTCGTGATCAAATTTTGTTGTAATTGACCACAAAAGTCAAAATGTGACAATCTTTTAGGGACGGAGGGAGTATTTTGGTGAATGTACTAGCAAACTAGCTTCAATGTAACTAAGCTTTATCTACCATGCACTGTATACAAAAGTTCTACGGAATAGTTTTTTAGCAACACCATAGATTAACAATATTCTCATCCAAGTTGTTATTATCGGTGTATTTTTTTTTCTATCCAAAAACCGTTGAAATTATTTAAAATCCATTTAAAAGTTCCCAAACTTTTACATCTATTCATGTAACACATGAACATAGACCATCAGATCGCCACTAGATACAACATATAATTCCTTTATGGTGAAGTTTAGGATACCACAATAACAAATCAAATTATACTGATAAGCTCAAAAGTAATGTTTTTCTTATAGTCTCCGGGATGGGGCTACTAACATCAATCTCAGTAAGCGTTTTGGTGGCTTCCGACTGTAGTCACTTGCTAGATTATCTTTGGTCAGGAAGCTCATCCATTTCCTTCTAGCTTTAGCGCATGCATTTGGTAGCTCATAGTCGTTTCCTTCTTTGTCTCGGCCCCTTTTATATTCTGTAAAAAGCTACGCTATATATTATACAGTTATCTAGTTTTCATATTCGCTTCTATTGCCTCCAGCGTAATTCACGACTCATTTGGACATCTACAGGTTAAAGACCATTATATGCATTCGGAAGGTGCAGATGTTATACAACACATCATTGACCATTTTCTTCTTTAGCTGGCAACTTCTGTAAATCATATTCTCCAGGAAATTGAGCTGTTTGGAATCATATCATTCCTGGTGTTTGATCATCTTATCAACTACGCGACAATGCTTCGTCTTCTACATTTTAGTCTATAATATGTTGCAGAAAGTCTCCACCTCGAAGATGCTAATATCTTCAAATATCAGTGAAGATAGGCACTTGTGGATGTATGTCTTTTCCTATATTCGTGTCACCGACTCGCGCAATTTATAAGAGGTAAGAGGTCAATAACTATATATTTGTATATTTTCCATCTACTTTGGATGCAAGTCTTATACTCTTGTTAATATTAGTTTCTGGCTAGTCAGTGTTCACAGCAATATAAAAATATTGGCATTAAGAGGGGTAATGTGACAATATGTCGATAACACAAAAATCGAAACAAGTCACACAGTCAAATAGTGTTTCTTTAAAAGGACATATCAAGCCAAAAATTGTAATCAAAACGACAATAAAAATTACTCCCAAGGGACTTCCAAAATCATTCATGTTTAAGAAACAATTCATTTTGCTCAATTTTTGTTGAAGCTCATCAAATTTCGACCACTCGAATTGAAAGGCATCTAAATGTAACATACGACTTATCGGTCCAACATAGAGTTAATTGAAGGCATTATACTCATATAGTCGATTCACTTAGAGGTTAAGTTTGACTTGATTTGGTTAAGCCAACATATAAAGTATTGAAATTCTATGTTGGTGATGATTAATATGTTTATTGTGTTCGATCATAAATAGGGAAAGTAGAGCACGTGGGTTCAAATGAAAAGAGATGTTTATTTTGTTATTTTCTATTAATGTTATTCCTAGAAGAAATGCATGATATAAGATTCAACCATCCTCATTTATAAACCAATCAATGTAAATGTAAGTATCCCATTCAACTATTCCATACCACTAATAATTGGACGAACCTAAAAGACTTCGAACCATGTGTGGTGCTCCATCCCTTTCATTATTTCACGCATATATTTTCATCTTTTTATTGCTTTGCTTTGAATTTATATGCTCAATTATACCGATTCCCAACTAGGCATTTTGATTTCTCAAGATAGGAAAAGTTTGGACTTATTATTAGTAGATTATAAACCTTTTATATAAATTTATTTTTGTTTATTTAAAATATGACTTGTTTTATTGATGGCTCAATAGTTTGATGGCATTTGACACAAACCTCTATCTAAGAGGTCCTCGGTTCAACTCTCGTCAGATAAAATCGTCTCTATCTTGTAGTCGCTAATTTACAAAAAAAAATGACTTATTTTAACTGGTAAATTTCAAGTGTGGCTTAATTGATAACAAATTTCTATAAGAACAATATTCATGATGAGGAAGTATAATGCTTGTAATATGGTAAATGATAATGACAGAGCAATTTTCATATTGTCAGAGCAAAATTACTTTTAATCTTTTTATGCCCTTTGATTATATGACTTATAATTACAATGTTGATTGTTAATGATTGAATACTTTGATTTCTATTTGAATAATAAAAATATGAATAAATTTTAAAATTAACAATTGAGATTATGTTGAAAATATAGTTTGAAAAAAATTCAACATAATTTTATTTTGACAACATGAAAATTACTCTCACATTATCGGTATGAATTACTTTATCATAGACTACCCAAGCCATTTTTCAAAAGGGAAGCTTCCGACTTTTTCACCTAGATTTTATCATAGACTACTCATTGGTGTTCATTCCACTGATATAAACAGTACATTCCCTTGAGAGATTTCGTTCTAAATATTATTCATAACATTAGTTTTCATAATTATTCAAAATGAATGGAAAAAATATCTATAACCAAAACTTAGTTTCAATAATCACAAGTATGAGTATATAAAAAATAGTGTAACAAATTATAAATATAATCCATCTCGAATATATTTTTATAATACAAAATTAACGATAAACGTATAAATAAAATAGAATTAAAAATAGCAAATACATAAATTTCTAATCAATAGATCCTTAGAGTAGGAAGAAATCTGCAGTGTAAATGTTAACTAATAGACAGTTCGAATAAAATATGAAATATTATTTCCAATGATATTAAACCAAAATCTTTTTATTGAAATATGAAATTAGATATCATCAAACTATGAATTGACGAAGAATGCAACTGGAATATTATGAGCATAAAAATAGTTTGAAAATGAAGGCCATTAGATTCCAGAGAGATTGAGGGAGACCATCTGTTGTCATAAAAAGATGAGTGATAGAAAGTGACCATTAGTGAATTAGTAGAAGAGAGAAGAATGCAATGTACTGCACCCTACAATAATGTCGAGCATCATAAACATAGAAAATCAAACATTTAATTTTGGGTCTCTCAATTGAGAAAGACAAAAAAAAAGTCGAATGCAGCCAAATGGACGCAGCTGGCACAACCAACACGCTCAATTGAAATTATTCAAGTATAAGAAATTATGATTGAGTTAATCGAATAGGTAGAAAAGATTCTTGTCAATGATCAGAAGGTCCTGAGTTCGATATTTACCTCATCGCTAATTTACAGAAGAAAAAAAAAGTACAAGAAATTATCACAATCCAAATTTTATATAATTTTGAATAATAGATCATTTTCTACAATTGTAATCGTGAAATTTTGAGGATAAAACCTCGATTTTTCGTACTCTTTAAATTGTGTATAGTAGATCTAAATAACTAATATGTATATTTAAAATTCAAAGAAATTCTTGGTAAGTTTATTTTTTCGAAATAATTTCTCAAATCTCGTTTTGAGCATTAAAAGTGACATTTTTAATAGAGAATTGTATAGATTGTAGAGTTTTTTTTACTAATTATATATACACTTAGATTGAACAAAAAAGTTTATTTGTTGAGGTCATTTTCTAATGAATCGAAATTTTAAAAATCAGGATGGAAATTAAGTTTATTTTTTAGTTATTTCAATATAGTACTGCTTATATCGGAGGTTGACGAAGTCAAATCCATATTGAGTCACGTTCGACTTCCACATAATAATGTGAAGTTATATTTGGATTAGATTCGAAAGTTTGAATATAATATTCAAAATTTAATAACAATATATAAAGAAAAAAATTATAAATTCATGTGATTCGAGTCGAACAAAACTTGTGAATGACCATCAAATTATAATAAAACACGCTGTAATTACATAAAATCGAGTTATAAATCAATATATTTAAGCATAAAATTGAAATGTTTGGAATCTAACTTTCAAATTCTTTTATAAGATAATGACAAGCAGTTTTGTAATATTAGTGTGATAATCGCATAGGCCCACTTCACGTGGGCGCACGTGGTATTGAGTTATGTTGATCTGTGAAAAGGCCACGTGGGGGTAAATTAGGAGTTGCAGTTTGGAGGTCGTACGTGGCGAAATTATAGATCGTCTAAACTGCTGTTTCTGATCCAGGTGAAGACCATCTCTGCATTCGGTACCACACTCTTTGCTGCTTTGGACACACACTATTTACTTCTTCCCAATAATGCCCTCATATGTGGACCATGCCATTTTTGTCGTTATGCACTCGCTTGTCAACATACATACACTTCATATTTCAACTTTATTTATTTTTAACACTATTAAATTCGAGTTGTGACTTGTGAGATTTATTCTTTTGTTGATGATTACTTCGTTCAAGATTATTAAGAAATTTTTAATTAATTTTATACTTACGTGAAAGTGCAAGCTTTTTGTGATTGTCTATTTTTTTCAAGCGATAGAAATAGTATGATAAAAAAAATTAAATTGCATTATAAACGAAATATGTGAGAATCTAAATTCTAAATAAACAGTTTTGTGCGCATATTTTATCCTTTTTTATAGTTGTTTAAAGAATTTTCATGTTATAAATGTGACTTTAATCCATGTATTATCTGATTTTGCTCCCTTAATGTGACTTTAATCTACTAAATAATTGAAATGCCCACAAATTTTAAAAAATTGATACTGAAATCGCCGAAACACCTAAAAATTTCACAAAATAGGTGATATACAAACTTAAATCTAACGCTGCCTGATGGACTACCTCAACGTATTAAATATATTAATTGAGTATATATTAGAAATATCAAACATCATGCGATATTACTCTTTCCATCCCTAAATGATTGAATTTCATGGTCAACAAAACACGATTTAAAATGTAAATATTTTTTATTTTACATGTGAAAAAACTATAAAAAGTTGATATTTCAAAAATATATATCGAGACAAATCTAACAAACCCAGATGACTACTGTATTATTTTTTATCGTTTAATTAAAATATTGATCAAATTTTTTAAAGTTTGATTGCAAAAGTTAAAATATATCAATCATTTAGGAATAGAAGGAGTATTATAAATGCAATTAGTTTGATGAAACAAAAGCTTACCTAGATAGAATAAAGACAAAAGGTCTAAACGTCTATTGCAGGACATTATTTGATATCGTCATGATATTAGATGACAAATTAAATAGAGCCGGGAGGATAAAATTTGTATCCTTCGAAACTTGACAAGAAACAAGTTGAAGCGTGAGAGAATGAATCAAGTCTATTTTGAAGCAAAATGAACAAGATATGTACTTATTATGTCAACGAGCAATTAAAATGTACATTAAATATTTTAACAAAAACACGTAATAAATACTTCCGCCGTCCCTAAAAAATTGTCACATTTTGATTTTTGTTGGTCAACCATAACGAAATTTAATCATGAATTCTCATTGAACGATAAGAAATAATATAGTCTTGTAGAAACTTGTTAGATGCGTCTCAATATATCTTTTTGAAATATCAACTTTTTATTATTATTTTGCATGTAGAGTAACAGATATTTACATTTTAAATTTTGTTTTATTAACCATCAAAAATCAAAATGTGACAATCTTTTACGGACGGAGAGAGTACATGCATGTTTCGTATGTTCACATTGTTTACCTAGTTACCAATAGTAAATTGCAAATCTTATGCACACAAATTTACTCAGTATTAATTCCAAGTCGTTTCCTCCAAAGTTCCAATATTTTATAATATTTTCGATTATAATATGTTTTTAAAGACATGGTAGATATTTATCTACACACATGGTGAATAAGCAATACAATATTTATCAACTAAAATACAAACATTTGTATTTTGTTAAGATAATATCTGTAGTTAAAATTAACATCATAAAAATATCACAAACCCATATTAATACAAAAATGTTGATTACAAAAACATATAATAACCCTTCATATATAGCTCATTTATTAAAGCATTGTGTTATTTATTAGTATTTTTTTATAGATAAGATTTATTGTTATTGATGATAATAGAAAGTAAAGTCGAAGAAACAAACCTTCTTCGTCATAACATTGACAAAATAAAAATAAGAAGTTGTAACAGATCTAATTACGGTTGTATGACATATAATACCAATATTGTTAAATTGAACGGTCCGCAAAATTGATGTCACATACACTTGAATTCTAGTAATGAACGAATCGTACTAAATAAAAATTTGAAAAAATAAGTTAAAGATAAATTTCAATAAATCAACAGAATGAAGTATCATTATATGACCACAATAAAAATCATGCACTAAATAAAATAAATACATAAATTAAATAAAAGATAAATTTTTAATTTACAATTGAAGAAAATAGAGTCATTTTAACTGCGAAGGAGAGTGACCTTATCCAAAAACTCAACCCCCTCTATAAAAGCACCCCCTCTCCCCTCAATATTTCCCAATAAACTACCAAAATATACGGTACAATTATTTATTCACAAAGCACAACCACATTTTTCAACTGCTAACAACCAAATCTTCTTCAATGGCAGCTTCAAACACCTACCTCTCCAGATCAAACTACCGCTTCCTCTCCACTGATCCCACTGCCCCCACCCGTCCTGACCCCTTCGAGTTTAACGAATCCGACATTTGGAACGCGCCGGCGTCTCAGCAGCCGGAGTTCCGAACTCAGAATACCACCAGACGGAAATACTCTTCTTCTGCTAGTAAGGCGGTTCCCGGCGGATCTCCGGCTTCACTTCCGGTGAATGTGCCGGACTGGTCGAAGATACTGAAGGAGGAGTATAGAGGAAATCGGAGGAGTAGTAGCGATGATGATGATGAGTTTAGCGACGACGGAAATGGTGGCTCCGGTGACCGGATTCCACCGCATGAGTTTCTGGCGAGGACGAGGATGGCTTCCTTCTCGGTGCATGAAGGAATTGGCAGGACTCTTAAAGGAAGAGATCTTAGAAGGGTTCGAAATGCAATTTGGGAAAAAACTGGGTTCCAGGATTAATTATATTGGGGGGGCAAATTGGGGGAAATGAAATTAGGATTTATATTTTTTGGGGTAAGATTTTGTATTTTTCACCGTCTAGTGTTCTTAATTTAATTATTCTCTGCTCCTATTTTTGGATTTTGTTTGAAGAGGAGTGCTTGTAACATTTAACTTGTATTTAGAGGAGCCGATGGCTCAATAGCCTAGTGGCATCCGGCCCAACCTTTCATGTAAGAGGTCATGGGTTCGAACCTTGTTGGAGACATATTTGTCTCATATTATACTCTAACTTTCTATTGGTTAGCAATTTCTGTATTCATGTTTGTAATATCATTGTAGTCACAATTCATCGCTAATTATCAAAAAAAAAAAACTTGTATTTAGAGGAAAATTTAAAATTAACATAAAATTATATCTCTTTTCCTCTATTATTTTAATTCGATCATCTCATTTGTTTTTTTGTAACATAGTTATAGTTATGAAATTGTGAATATAATAGTATTATAAATAATAAATATATAAATTACTAATTAATAGATCACTAGTAGGTGATAATGAATAAAAGTTAAAATAAAATATGAGATAAATCGTATCAAATAGTAATTATTAAACTTAACACCTCCTACTTAGCTCGAGTGTGATGTCAATGAAGCTATTGAATTATAGTCAATGTGAATGAGGATGTTGATACCATCAAGACTAATATTTTGTGATACGTTAATTTAATTGTGAACACATCTATTTTGTCAATGATGTCTACATAAGAAATTTGAATCTATGTTCACCTATGTCATATGCCCTTGATAAATAGAAAATTGAACAAACATTTTTCTTATTTTTTATTTTAGGATTAATGGTCAGGATATCACTTACATTTTTCTAATATTACTAATTGACCACTTATCTTTTAAAGGGTCGCAGTTGGTCACTCACAATTTCAAATTTATTTTAGTTGGTCTATCGGCCATTTTTTCGGCTGGTCGATGTCTGGTCAACGCACACGATGACCATTATGAAGGGTTTTTTTTTTTTTTTCATGTCGAAATTAAGTAAAAAAAGAGTTGAAAATTAGAAAATAAACTCAAAATCAACCCTTAATTTCAACATGAAAAGGCGAAAAAGCTCTTAATAGTGGTCATCATAAGCGTTGATCAGCCGGAAAAATAGCTAATCCAACTGAGACAAATTTTAAAAGATAAGTGATCAACTGGTGATATTGCGAAAAGATAATTGATGTCCCCTATTTTTTTATCATCTATTTCTTTTTTAATCAAATAAAGATAAGTGATGTCCCTTACCATTAATCCCTTACATTTATAAATGTATTTGGTGGGGAAGTGACATTAATTAGTTTCCCTAGCGGCTTGAATCATGTAATATAACAAATGGCACATTAAATGGAGTAATTAAAATGTAGTAGAATTTTGAAGAGAGGAAACGACAAAACATGGACACCATTTTTGCAATGCTTGAAAAATCTGTAACTTATTAAAGTCTTAGACATCAATTGACATTGTGGATAAGTATTGTTCTGACTTGTAAGTTGTAAGTATGTCACAATTGATTCCAAACTTTAGCTTAGATATTTTATTCGGTAAACGGCCGGGATGATCACCTATCATTGGGGCAGGGTCCCAGATGATCACTTAACTATCAAAGGATCCCAGTTGATCACCTTACTTTCTAAATCGTTCCCATTTAACAGATTCATCACTTATAATGATAATTTTTGACTAATTAAGGTTACTGGTCACTAATGAGACCTCCGTGAGATGCTATGGATCGACTTCCCATTAGTGATCACTAACTTTAATTAGTCAAAAATTATCATTATAAGTGACGAATTTGCTAAATGGGAACGATTTAGAAAGTAAGGTGATCAACTGGGACCCTTTGATAGTTAGGTGATCATCTGGGACCATGCACCAAAGATAGGTGATCATCCCGGCCGTTTGCCGTATTTTATTTGGCTGTATTTTCTTGAGGCATTTGGGCCTGGTTTGTTATACACAATCCAAATCAGTGTATTGATTAGGGATGAAGTGACTATTATGTCCCCTTACTTATTACAAGTATGGTAATTGTTACGTTTTAGTGTGGATAAAAGAGTTATTTTACTTTTTCAAAAATACTGTTCTGATGTTGCCATTTGGGGCCGAGTTCACGGATCAGTACTACTAATAGAATTCTAAGGACAAATAGAATATTTCATACAAAATCAATATAAATAATCAATTTCAAATTCAAAAGCTGAAAAAGAAATTTATAATGCAAATCATATGAGAAAAACTAATTGCTTATGACCAGAGGTGCTGGATTCGAAACACATTTTTTTGCTAATTACCAAAAAAGAAAAATGACTTTATTAAATTAAATAAATATCTTTACCTGTTCTGGCTGCATCTAATTTGAAAGCACTTCGACAAAATACAATTATTAAAGACTTAAGTTGACCAGTTCTTGATTGAGTATTAGGTATCACATTCTGAACCAAACATCGGCATGTTCGCGGGAAAGATAACTCGACTACTTCCGCTAAATAAGTTAGAAAATATTGACTTTTTTAATTTAGTAGATTTGCTTTCAGCTTGCATCTATTTTTTGTTCCTTCTACAATTGTAATTTGCCAATATATGGGATTATAGACTTATAAAAGTAACGAGATGGTCCAACTAATAGCAAAAACCATAGCGACAATCATATACTCCCTCCATCCCTAAATGATAGACCCATTTACTTTTTCACGGTCTCCAAGACACAACTTAAAACGTAAATATTTTTAATTTTACATGTATAAAAATTATAAAAACATGATATTTAAAAAATATATATTGAGACGAATCTAACAAGATCTCATATGACTATTTTATCTCTTATCGACTAATAACAGTTTACAGTCAAAACTTTCGAAGTTTGACCCAAAAAGTCAAAATGGGTCTATTAAATAGGGATGGAAGTAGTATCAATGATATTTTTGTCAGTCATCATAAATTTATTTAATCAATAAAAATCAAACAGAGTAATTTCTTTTTAATGAAAAATATTCTTTTAAAACAGAATTCATAGAAACAGAAAGTCAATTCACATGCACATGAGGAATCATAAAATATGATGAATATATTAATATATACTGTATATAATTGCATATTATACTACTAGTATACAACAATATTATTTTAGGTGAACATACACATGCAACCTTCAATATTTACCCTTATTTTTCACAAGTTGAACAGTATTTTTACAACTCCTAAGGCCTACCATTATTGAGGATAACGTTTCCACAGTATGAATTGAATGATGTAGATGAGGGGACAGAATATTATATGGCCCCCCCATTTGAAGTATTTCGATCATCTGCGTTGTCCGTTTTTTAGGGGTAAGAATTGAATATTATTAATGTGTTTCAAGTGGAGGAGCAATAATCTTGATCACTATATCCTACATATAGCATGCAAGTAATGCGACATGCCTACGAGTCGACTGTTGAGTATATTATTTTGACCGTTTTAAATATGATTAATTTGATGGAGTAACTGAGTTGGTGATCACAAAATCATGAGTTCAATTCCTTCTTACAAATATTTTCTTGATCGATCATGTCAAGTGCAGCCTGTCTACTGTTTTGTAGGTTATTACCTCTGCTCGATTTCTACCTAGTCCTCACATACACTAGACTTGTCTAGTATGATTTGTAGACTATTATGTTAGCCCGAGATCTATCCGGTGGGTACTCGTCAAATATGTGTCTTGTATTCAAATTTCCCTCCTTCTTCACATCTCACAAATGGACCTTAATTAATGGATTTCTAAAAATAAAGAATGGCCCTAAGAATTAGGGATGGATGGAGTATCTAATTAGTATTCCTTCCGCTCTTTTTAGTTGTCTTTAAGTCATTCACATATATATTAAGATAAATAAAAATTAATCAAAAAGTATATAGAAAATGAATTGAAACTATATATTTAGTTAGTTATATAGGCAGAAAGAGGAGGGAGGAGGGGCCATGACCACCATTTATTTACGTAAAACTTCAAAAAAGTTTAGAATTAACGGATATGTTAATTTTAGGGACCAAATGCACACCCGCTACAAACTTTCAGGGACCATTTGCGAGGTAAATCCTCATATATAGCTAGTAATCTAGATCGCTGCACCTTTCTTATCTTCGTTCCCTGCTCAACTGCACATTTGACTCATATATAGTGCTCACAAGTTTTGTTGTAACCTTTTCCTAAACCTGTTCCTAATGGTATAGTTGACATAACTTGTTGCAGATCCGGAAGGGAAGTACGAGTCACTAGAAAAATATGGAAAAGATTTGACTGCCATGGTAAAATCTGGAAAGCTTGACCAAGTTATTGGAAGAGATGATGAGATTGACAGGGTATAGTGTAATGTTTGGTGAAAAGTATACTCCTAATAATTTTGAATTTTAATCTACTTCACTATTAACATGATCATTGAGATTCAAATAAAAGTTATGTGTGTCAATTAAGGTCGTGACATTTGTTAATTAGAGTATTGTTTTTTATAGTAATTTTCTGTATGATTGTGCCGTGTGTCTTTTCTGAAATCAGTATGCAGATTGATAGGAATTTTAATTTTTCAATTGTGTTCTATTGGTGATTATGTTGGCAGATTACTCAGCAAGAGTTCACAGAGATGGCGTGGCAGGCAATTGTGTCGTCACCTGAAGTGGCGAAGGAGAATAAACATCAGACTGTTGAGACAGAGCATTTGATGAAAGCTCTACTGGAGCAAAAGAATGGTCTCGCTAGACGGATATTTTCGAAAGTTGGTGTTGATAATAGCTGCCTCCTCGAAGCTACGGATAAGTATATTCAACGGCAACCGAAGGTAGCTTATGAATCTATGTTACAGATGTGATGATTTGAAGCTAGATACCAATTTCACTCTATACAAGAGAAAATATTAAGTTGTTGGGGAGCCTCATCAAGCAGCAGCAAAGAGAAGACGATTCTAAATGGACTAACCGGTATGGTATGCCCAGGAGAAATACTTGCAATGCTTGGTCCATCAGGCAGTGGAAAGACAACCCTTCTGACAGCTCTAGGAGGCCGTCTCTTGGGCAAGCTATCAGGAAAGATAACCTACAATGACAAACCAATTTCAGGTTCCATTTAACGTTGAACAGGGTTCGTTGCTCAAGATGATGTTCTATATCCTCATCTCACTGAACATGAAACTCTCATGTTCACTGCCCTTCTAAGATTACCGCAAAGCTTGAGTAAACAAGACAAAGAAAAGCATGCGGAGCATATTATTGCAGAGCTGGGATTAACCAAGTGCAGAAATAGTATGATAGGAGGCACTCTATTTAGAGGTGTATCGGGTGGGGAGAAAAAGAGAGTAAGCGTTGGTCAAGAAATGCTAATCAACCCGAGCTTATTGTTACTAGATGAGCCTACCTCAGGCTTGGACTCAACCACCACAGCTCAAAGAATTATCACCACCTTCTGGCTAGTGGCGGGCGTACAATAGTTACAACGATCCACCAACCTTCTAGCCGGCTATACCACATGTTACCAATTTAAGGTGCTTCTTTTGAGGGGGCTAAAGGAACAACGAAAAAATGTTTAGGAAGAGTAGGCCTGCTGCGATTACAACTTGAGATTATCCAAATCAATCCCCTTTTCGATAAAAACTTGAGATTACAACTGATTGCCTCCTTGATCAAGAGAAACTTTACTGGAAACACTGAGCAAAAATTAAAGCAATAAAAGAAGGGGACAACAATTCTAAATTCTTTCATGGTCATGTTAAATTCAATACTAAATCTAGCAATACCCTTGAACTCATTAATGGTAACAACGATGTTGTCAATTCTGAAAAAGATATTCAAGAATTATACATATCCTTCTTTTACCAACTCTACAACCCAATCAAACCTTTGACACACACATACACACGCTTAGGTTGCGTCTGGTATAGTGGAATGGAATGGTGTAGGAATGGAATAGACAAAGTAATGGAATAGACAAAGAAAATGAATGAATTAATGAATTTTATTACTTTGTTTGGTATGTGAGTAGTAATGTGTACCCCCAATTTTTGTAATTTGATTACCTAGTAGGAGGTAATCATCCATTACCCCCAATTTGGGCGGAATGGTTATTACCTCAAATGAGGTAATTCAATTAACTAGGGAATGCAATCAAAATTCATTGTTATCTACCAAACTAAGTAATACAAACTAATTTAATTTCATTCCTTCCTATCCCATTCCATTCCCGCATACCAAGCACAACCTTATTACTTCAAAACTATTGACAACATCGCTGCCCACTTTACCCCTGAGTAATACCCCCTCCTTGACCAACCGTTCACTTATGAGGAGGTCAAAATCGCCCTTTTTCAAATGCCTCATCACAAGTCCCCTGATCCAGATGATTTCCCTGTGAAATTCTATTAGAAAAATTGGGATACAATCAACCAAGACCTCACCAACTCCATCCTTTAACTTTCTCAATAATGGTCATCTCTTAAAAGAACTTAATAACACATTCTTCACTCTGATCCCAAAAATACCTAATCCCAATAAGCTTAAAGACTACAGACATGTCAGTCTTTGAAATGCATCATATAAAATTGCTTTAAAGGCTATAGCTAATAGACTAAAACCTCATTTATCTAACCTCCTTTCTCCTTTCCAAAATGGCGTTAATAGTGATTCTCTTCTCTCCCCTACATTATATTTAGGTTATAGCTACTTGGCAAGGTGAATATTTAGGTTCTTTCACCCAATCTCTAAACTCACTTTTCTCTTCTCTCTCCTACATTATATAGTTCTTCCATCTTTTCATAAATTTTTTATTTTTATTTTTATTTAATAGAGAGTAAAATAAGGAAATTGAAAGGGTACTAAAATTAAAATCATTCCGTACAATTAATAAAAGTAATACAGTATATAAAAAAGAATTTAAGGATAGCTTTGAGAAACTAGTCTGGATGTTCGTAAATTGGTCCGATAAGAGTGGGCCCAGACGTCCACTTACGAGAAGAATCCATGAAAGGAAAGGTCCATTTGAGTAAATTTGATTAGTTACGCAAGAGATGGACCCAAAGAGAGGGTAATGTATTGAGTTTAATATTGTTGGTATTAAGAAAAAGGAATGGTTGAAAGTAAAAGGAGGGATATGGAACCCTCCACCTGAAGAAAAAGTAGACAAAAACAAAAGTGACAAACAATTGGAGTGGGGTTGATTAACAAGGGGACAAAGTGGAGGTATATGTTAATCCATCATATATTTATATAAAGTGAAATAGCAATAATAATATAAAAAAAGAATCCCACTTTGACTTTGCCATTCATAATCATGCACCCTTGATTGAACTATATGAGTTGAAGTTTTAGTGTCCTCTCTTTTCATTTATCATCAAATCTTTGCTTCTCATGTCGTTTGTTGGACCTAATTTTCTTAGTTATATAATGAATAAGTCTTGTCCAATCCAATCTAACATTTCATGTAATATTGAATATTTTATAATATTAAAATTTATTTATTGCAAATTAAAGTACAATACTATTATTATTTTTTGATTGAATTCGAAAGTTAATCGAAATCCCCCTCCCCAAATCAATATATCTAATTTTAATTTTACCCTCGTGTTAAATGAACTTCCATATATTATAGTATGAAACCAGGGTTTTAAAAGTCAATTTGACTAGATGAAAGTATAAGCGAACAAATTGACACGATGAAATAATTATTATTAGGACAATATATAATTTGAAAATTCGGCCATATGTACTTGATTGAGAGACAAGCAAAACATGCCTACTAAAATTATTACTATCATTTATACAAATGGTACAATTAATTTTTGGTGACATTAATTTATATTTAATATTCTTTTGTTATCTAAACTTGACGATGAAAGCTGCAAGTTGGAATGTGATTAGTTCCCTGTTGTAATATTCTAATGCCTTAAAGTTATGTATTGGACTAATCTCTTTCTAAAGCTGTTTGAGCTTGTTAAAAAAACGAGTTTAATGTTTCTACTTTATCTTCTTTTAATTAAACAATGATTGAGTACAAAAGAGTCATCTTAACCTTATGTTAGTTCTTAATTAATTATGTTAGATATACTACTTTAATGTAATCTCTGACACTTTATAACTTAATTGCATTGTGCAGATCGATCGAATGCCCACTTTCACAACAGAAAAGATTATCATTGTCATTTACAATTAAAATATATTCAAGTTAGGCACAAACTAATACTACTACTATATTTAATCTCAAATCTTTGTTGTAAAGGAACTAATATGCATATTACTCCTTACATATCTATTGAATTGTCATTTTAGATAAAATTTTTTATTTTAAATTAGTTACATCCTATTATTTATGTATTTTTGTTATCATGTTTTTTATTTCTAATATTAACTGTAATTAAATATCGTCAATGACTAATAATATATACTGTACATATATATGTAAAAGCTACGTTATTAATTTATTTTGATTCATTTATCATAAAAAATTGTATTAATAATTTTTGATAAACGCGAAAAATAAAAATGAACTTTATTATTTAGTGACAATTAAAAATTATTCAGTTATTTTATTGATTTCTTTAATATTGGAGTTGTTGCCGTTCTGTCAATAGTGTGTTCAATTATATTGTTGGGGATCATGTTAGGCTTAGGGCCCTTTCTACGCATGCCAAAAGCAAATGAATATCAGAATATGCAATACCATACGAAACATATTCTTGCGCAGAATTTTATTTTATCTTATTGCTCGAATTAATATTTAATAATAATATTGAGGTCGTCAATGATATATAGTATATACAATACCAAATCCCTTTGTTTATACGACTGATTTGCTTACATAGTTGCATGTATTATTACATATGCTAGGCGGGCTTACGGTTTACTCGATAATTTTCTTGTTAGCTTAGAGACTTTATGAGGTGAAAGTCGTCCAATAATACATCGATTTTTTTAAATGAAGATAACTTTTTTGTACGTGTCACATAAATTGATTCGAAGTATACCCAATAATAAGACACGAATCATCGAAGTAAACATAGCTAATAATAAACAAATTAGACTTAACACATACAATATCTTGTATATATATCTAACAAATAGGATAATGAGCGATCTAATATCATGTGCATTTAGGTATATAAATCATATAGTGTTTGAAAAGCTTGTGCATCATCAAATGTGCAACATGTACTACCAAATTATAAATTTATAATTTTAACTAAATCATACATTGACGATTATATCCAAGATATATATTATAAAAACGTCTTGTACATGTGATACACGCGTGGTTGTCTGACCGACGCGCATGCATTAAAATGTTGTACCTTGCGCATAATGTGGTATATATGGGGACTAGGAAACTGATTTCCAGTAGTGTCTAAATAGGACTTATAATAATAGTCCACTAAAATACATAATGGTCCCAAAAAAACATTCCTCCAGATCAGATCAGATCACAATTCACAACTACATTATACATTTCCCACTCATGTTATTACATGCTCCTATATGATGAAGGTCGTCGTCTTGTCGTTTTTATTATTATCTCACGTTCATTATATATAGAATGAATTAAAAAATTGACAATAAGGGTTATTTTGCTAATAATTCTGAATGGACGTTATCGATAGTAGCTAGTAGATCAATTAGATAAAATTATTATATATATATGCATGATTATGTGATCGAGACGGATACAAATAATATCACTAATTGTATCATCGTCGAGAAAATTTGGGATAGTGTTCGATTTAGTTTAATACAAAGACTATTATGATTGCATCGAGAATAATCTATCTTGAAAAGTATTAAGGTTTAGTTTAATATGATTTTAATCCAACTATACTTATTTGTAGGTGATGATTTGCCGGTATAAATAATAGAAAGTTATGATCCTCCTAAGATTTCTCTAAAGTACTAGCATGTTATTTATATAAAATTTATGAATCAAATTATGAAATTAATGCATTAGGAGAAATCTTAAGAGAAAAATTTTTAGGAGAATCGTAACCAATCCGATATAAATATACCATTATATATATATATAGTGTTATGTAATGATTTTTCAATCAACATATAGTACTTAAAACAATAATCACGATCAATACATACTATTGAGGCTAGTATTATATGAATAAAATAAAAGTTTTAGTTGTCATGTCGGTGAGATTTATACAAATATATTCACTGGAGGGATTTCGACAATTTTATTTTTTGTTTTCTGCAATTTGTGTTAGTTTTGCTCGAGATCTAATTTTTGTTTTTCACATATAGAGAAAAAAAGGAAAAACCCAAAATTAAGGGAAAAGAAAAGAAAAAGTCTTGAAATTAATTGGGCAGGTTAAAAAAGATTGATGTTCCTAATAACATATATTGTTGCGAATTATGCATTGTATGTTGAATTATATACGCATTAATATTATTCTACGAGTCATATACACATAAATTTGAGATTGAATATGATGCTAAAGAAAGATCATTGTATATGTAGTGAGCAACTGAATCCAACTGTAGTTATCTTATCAAGTTGGATATTTACGTTGTATATACCCCAACTTGAGTTAAGGTATTGGGATAAATCAAGACGAGACAAAGATTATTGTGTTGCGAAGAATTTGAACAGTTTTTTTATATTTGATTTATCTCTATAATGGCAAAACAATAAAAGAATGTTCTTAAATGTTGTTTATTGCACTTCATCAGGTCGATTTATTGTCACACTTTTTTTTTTTTTTGTAAACTCAAATTATTCTCATCATCCATAATTTTCTCAATTTTTTTGCTTCAAGATAACGTTCGTTTCTTATGAAAGTTGAACCCAGGTCAGATTGCATAAAGAGGCAAAAATATTGATACTTTGCACTATAATTCATTACCGATAATTAAAGTATGTTCGGGATCGAACTAAAACATCCTTGAATCCATGCAAAATGATGAAGAATGCAAGCTAATTAAAGCAGCCTGACATAGTTAATGTTTTATGGTCAAAGACTTGACAATAATGTTAGTATTAGGAAAAGAGGAGATACTGTATGAATAGTAAATGGAACAGAAGCATTTGGTATATTTTTGTAAGGAAACACTGAACAAAGTCTACTATCATTTCAAAAGGCTGGATCGCCTTCTATATCATAAGTCATGTCTACTATGAATGATATATTTTCCGCACACGTAATACCGAGTATATCATAATAATATGCAATATTTAATTGTATCAATGGTCAATGAGGATAGTTTTTTTTTTGATAGGTAATGCATATAGTATTAATCCAAATAAGAAACATCTGTTCGAATATTGTTACAATAGCTCAAGACTGGGGAATAAAAATAATTACAATCTTCCTTAGAATTAAATATGCTAATGTCCTGAAGATTCCAAAAACATCCAATTTTGGTTGGGTACCAAAAAACTCTGCAGCAGCATGATAGAGCATTATCCTTAGCTTGATCCAATCCCAATCTTTGCTATTCTTAATCTTTAAGAAAAAATTACTCCAAACCTGAGAAAAGAATCCATCAGTAATAAAGTAAACAGAATGGTAGCTTTGTCCCTTAAGAATGAGAAGACTGGTGATAATGGCTTGAATCAGGGTGACTAGGTCAATATCATGATTATTGGTGGTAGAGGTTTTGTATATGCTATTTCCGGTGAATGTATAGGGTTGGCCGAAGTATTCAAAGCGGATGATCCATGAGGATAGTTTTTATATTTCAATTGCTTACTGCAAAAATTGATAATAGAACTTTAATAAGTATGAAATACATATATTATATATGAAGCTCGTATATAAACTTAGATAGAATGATGTAATTATTACGATTCATTTTAAACTAGTCAATTCGGATATCTTAATATATACAATTCAGGATCCTTTTAAATAAAATGATATTATAGTGACACATGACATTTGACTCAATCACTGTATTCATACTTATATCAAATTAACAAAAAAAATTAAATTAAATATGGCAATTTAGTTGAAAATGTATGTAGTGATGATGATCTATGGAATGAAATAAAAGGATATTCATACGAATCTGGCTTTATTTTGATAGTAGCTAGAAAGCAGAAAGTTGTGGAAGTAGAAGAGAAAGAACAACTAATAGGCTTTTTATACATATACTCAGAGAGAGAGAGACTGAGAGAGAGAGAGAGAGAGTACAGTATGTAATAACAGTTCATTTGTACAAGAAAGCATGCTGGAAACATCACATCATCATCACTATTTATACGCATTTTTAATTAATATTTTCACTGTTAAATTGATTTACTGCTCAGATTTAATATGCTCCCCCGCTTCGGCTACCAATGGTATTATTATGCACCTCCATAAAAATATTAATCGTAATGCATATAAGACACATTTTTCAATTTATAACTCACTTAGTCATTTGATAATAATAATACTCCCTCCGTCCCTAAAAGATTGTCACATTTTGACTTTTAGTAGTCAAACATTACAAAATTAGATCATGAATTCCCATTAAACGATAAGAAATAATATAGTCTTATGGGATCTTGTTAGATTCATCTCAATATATATTTTTGAAATATTAACTTTTTATAATCTTTTCGCATGTGGAATAATAGATATTTATGTTTTAAATCGTGTTTTGTTGACCACCAAAAGTCAAAATGTGACAATCTTTTAGGGACGGAGGGAGTAATAATAATCACTTTTGATTTACAAATCACCTAATTAAGTTATCTTTCATATAGATAGAGAGAATATTAATGAGCTTTAATTTACAACAATTAGTTGTGGGAATTAATTAAAGCTTATGAAATTTATTAAATTAAATACTAATAATAATTGTTAATGAACAAAAATTTAATCAACGGTAACTTTACAAGCTAATAATGCCTTTGTCTACAAGAGAATAATAGTAGATGACTACAAACAGCAGCAGATCGATTGAGCAGAAGATTTTGTTGACAATGGCTTTTGGCTTTTGCTGTAGTTTTCACATTTATTCATCTCATCATCATTAATTAATAACCTCAAATGACAGCGACCACAACACAAAATCCGTAATATTATCTCCCTTTCAGTTTTGGTTTTGGTTTATTCATAAAAAACTTTATATACTTTAATTTAATCTGTAATTCAATTGTTTAGTTTTTAATTATATCAAAAGTTTATACAAACTAAAATTATATAGTATATGTTGCACACTTCACACTTGTGTATTTTTACTATATCACACATCAATAACAAAACGTTCGTTAACGCATTTTGCTATATATTAAATTAAAACTCTCAATAAGATCGTAGTGCCAAAAAAATAAAATAAAATTCACAGTCACAAATATTAAAAAAGTAATAGCAAGAGTTTGGCACAAATTAATAATGTTACGCATTGAAAGACATACACTTACATATTTGTGGTGATATTTTATGTTAGATAAATAGGAATATAACCAAAACTAGTAGTTTATTAATTTAATACTTACAAGATGTTATTATTAGTAAAAACCAGATTTGAGATTAAAAATTACAATAACAATAGTGACTGAATTAAAAAATTAAAGAATATACTCTAATTAAAAAATTTGATCGAATTGTTAATTAAGATAATTAAAACAACCAACTTCCAAAGTGTCAAATCTATATCGAAAAAATAATATTCTCTTTTGCAAAGGATTGAGGGGGAATATACTCGAGGCATGCATAATCTTCATGTCACATACATAGTAATTTATCTTTCAAGAGATTTAATAGAGGGAATAAATACTTGCCCCACCATCTACTACGATATAACTTATTTAATTAAGCAATTCTATATAAAGCATGCATTTCTACATTATAGATAAATCATTTTCTGAGCTGTAATTATATATGATTTGACATACATTGATTAATTATTTTAATGATTGAAATGTTGGAGTGTTATCATCCTCGATTCCTACTTATCCTTACAACTACTATACGATGGAGAAGATAAGTTGATGGGGAGCCATTTTTTTCTTACATTAGCGATAGGTGCCCGTCGTCAAATATAAAATGAACATGTATTTAATAGTAATTCTTTTATATTTCTTCAATTTATTGTAGTAAAAAATAAATTTGTTCAAAAGTATCTGCCATTCAATTTGAAAAACTATACATTTATATTTTTAATGAAAATTTTGACCATATTTTCTTAAAAAATTAAAATCAACCAATAATGTAATTTGAAATAGTTATCATTCAACATTTTTAATGTACTCACATTTTAGTTTTAAGAACTATGTGCAAATTATTTGACGAAAAGTATAAATAAATGTATGCATGAATTACAAAATAATTTTATAGGTGAAGAAGCGGACAACCTTCTAATAATTGCTAGAGTATAAAGAGAGATTTTATGCATTAGATTGTATTGTACTATAGTTATACACCATGTGTGAATAATGTTAAAGATCTAGTTGGCCATTTTACATTAAATATTCAAAATACGTTACTAATAAATATTTTCACATTATTTTCTCCATCCCTAAATGTTTGAATACTTACGAAAATCACTAATTTGGTCACCATTTATCGAAAGAAAACATTAAAAAACAGATTAACTTGTGAAAGAATTTAATTTTCTTTTAATCTTTGTATCAAATAAAATGTTCTCATAAATAAGGATTAGATAAAGTAAAATAAGGATTAGATAAAGTATGATAATGTTGCAATAAATTTTCATGCTAAGATCTTAATAAAGAAATTCAAATAATAAACACTGCATGTAATTAATAATTTATTATTCTCTGTAGCAGAGTTGTACTTATATGCTTACAACTATTTTGTGAGCACCATGCTCACAAGGGTTTCATGGTCATTTAAGAAATGTTTTTTTTATGGAATGTGAAAAAGTAACACCAAATTTATTGCACTCCAAATTTATTACCATTTATTAACCAAAATAACACCCAAATCTGGAATCTTAATTATGAAATTTTACAAAATATATTCACAATTTTAAACTTGAATACTTAATACATATAAACAATACAAATTTGATTGGTGTACTCAAATTAAATTTTTATTTTCTATTGTGATTTATATAATTTGGTTTGGTATTGCATTAAGTCTAGTCAAGACAAATTCAATTGGTATTTTAATTATTCCACCAATTTTGGTAGTAATCATATTACAATTTCTTAAGCGGTTAGAGTTAATTTTGTGTTTAGAGATAATGAGAGATACCAAAATACATTTTAAGCATAAATAGTAAAGATATATAAATAAATTTTATGTGGTGTTATTGAAGAAATATGCAACACCAATGTATATTATTCAGTGGTGTTATTGAACAAGAACGAAACACCAGTGTGTATTAGTAAATGGTGTCACTAAAAATATATCTAAAATTGAGATTAATACAAGAATTGTTTATTATTGAAGAAATATATCTAAAATGAGATTTATACTAGTAAAGATATATAAATAAATTTTATGTGGTGTTATTGAAGAAATATGCAACACCAATGTATATTATTCAGTGGTGTTATTGAACAAGAACGGAACACCAGTGTGTATTAGTAAATGGTGTCACTAAAAATATATCTAAAATGAGATTAATACTAGAATTGTTTATTATTGAATAAATATATCTAAAATGAGATTTATACTAGTAAAGATATATAAATAAATTTTATGTGGTGTTATTGAAGAAATATGCAACACCAATGTATATTATTCAGTGGTGTTATTGAACAAGAACGGAACACCCGTGTGTATTAGTAAATGGTGTCACTAAAAATATATCTAAAATAAGATTAATACTAGAATTGTTTATTATTGAATAAATATATCTAAAATGAGATTTATACTAGTAAAGATATATAAATAAATTTTATGTGGTGTTATTGAAGAAATATGCAACACCAATGTATATTATTCAGTGGTGTTATTGAACAAGAACGAAACACCAGTGTGTATTAGTAAATGGTGTCACTAAAAATATAATTTAAAATGAGATTAATAATAGAATTGTTTATTATTGAATAAATATATCTAAAATGAGATTAATATTAGTAAAGATATATAAATAAATTTTATGTGGTGTTGTTGAATAAATATGCAACACCAATGTATATTATTCAGTGGTGTTATTGAACAAGAACGAAACACCAGTGTGTATTAGTAAATGGTGTCATTAAAAATATATCTAAAATGAGATTAATACTAGAATTATTTATTAGTGAAGAAATATATCTAAAATGAGATTAATACTAGTAAAGATATATAAATAAATTCTATATGGTGTTATTGAAGAAATATGCAACATCAATGTATATTATTCAGTGGTGTTATTGACATGAGACTGAGAAAATTCATTAGTTTTTGATTGAAATAATTAAAATTAGAAAAAAAGTTATACTTCAATTTATTTTAAATGACATTAATACTAGAATTCATATTTTCGACATTGGTGAGCTGAAGTAACCATTGCATTTAGCTTTCTCTCTCCAATCTCAATTAATTGCTAATTACTCTATCATTAATACTCAAAATACCACTATTATTGTTTTTCCACTTAAAGATGTAAGGACAAAAATACCCAATTAAATATGAACCATAGGATTAAAATATCACTTAAACTCTTAATCTAACGGCTCAGATAGTTGTGAGCACCATGTGAGCATGACCTCCTAAGCATACAAGAATTTTCTCATTTGTAACCATTTTGGCTCCTACTAAATGAATGAAAAAGGTCAGAGCCTAACTATTACATAAAAACACAGTTGCAGTAGCACACTGGAATTTTCAATTTTCTGCCATCTCCTTCCTCATACCACCTCCCCTCCCCCCCTCCCCCCCCTCCCCCCCCCCCCCCCTCCCACTCACCCACCCACCCACCATTGAATTGGCATTTTGGGTAGGCTAGTTAAAGTATTCATCTATATCTTTCAGGCTAGTTCATGCATTTGTTAGCTTTCTACTTCAGCAACAAAAATAAGAGAATTAAGTGAACAAAAAAAGGAATAAAAGCCTTGTAATTTTGCTTTTTTCCCATGAATAAAAGCCTTTGATTGTGTAGCTTGAAATTGGAAACTGTTGTGTTTGCTAAAGAAATAAACTTCTTATGATAATATAAATTGTTACAGTTTTACTGGGTTAAGACAAAGCCCTGAACTTTCTTTCTAGCTGAAGGGACTTTTTCATTTTAGTTTTGTAATTTGGTGGGAAAAAACATATGGAATTTGCTAGAAGCTGAATATAGAGATTGTTGATCTGTGAAAAAAGTTGTGAAAAAAGTTGGTCCAATTTGGCTGCTTTCTACCAACACTGAGATTGTTGTCAGTACGCATTTTCTCATGAGAAAAGCTTCAGTATGCAGATTTAGATGTACCCTTTATATATAAGGTAAGTTGTTACTTGGGAATCGATTGCAAGACTTTTTTTGTTGTTTTCTAGAGAAGTGTTATAATGAATATATTGCTTCAATCACACAGGAGCTTCATTTTTACCCCCTTATGACATCTTTATGATAAAAAATAAATCTTTGGAACATTAGTATCCTCTCTTGATTTGAAGGGGTTTAAAGACTATTGGTGTGATTTAGCTAAAAAAAATGTTCTTTTAGATGTGCAAAGAAGAATATATATTTTGGCACCCTTCTGGAATCTGTAAGTTAAAAAACCAATCTTTGGAACAATAGTATAAATTTTTGGTTTGGAGGGGTTTGAAGAATCTTGGTCTGGATTTAGCTCAGAAAGTTTGATTTTTTAGGTGGGCAAGGAAGAATATTTATTTGGGAATTTTAGAAGTGAGGTTGTAGAGAATTGAGGAGATATGGCTACGATGGTGCAGCAACATAGGGAAAGTAGTAGTGGTAGCATTACTAAGCATCTTGATGGATCAGGGAAATATGTGAGGTATACAACTGAGCAGGTTGAAGCCTTGGAAAGGGTTTATGCAGAATGCCCTAAACCGAGCTCTTTGCGTAGACAACAACTGATCCGAGAATGCCCAATTCTTTCTAACATTGAGCCTAAGCAGATAAAGGTCTGGTTTCAGAATCGCAGGTAAGGACCAACATAATACTTATCTCTTTATATACTATGTTCAGTTTCCATGGCTGATTGGAGACGTTGTATTTGTTAGGTCGACAAGATTGGTAGGATAAGGCTTTGTTTGGTTTGTCAAAGTTGGGATATTTTTTGTTTAGGTAATAGTATTATGATTGTTTACATGTGAATCACGAAGTGGTTACTTTTCGCTAGGTTGATTCCTCTGGATTTATGAAGTTGATACTTTGTAATGAAGAAAAATCTCACATGGAGCAAATAGATTTTCACTTCTTGAGATAATGAGAATAGTAAATTATTGAACTCTGTGATTGCTTTTGATGTTTATTTGAATTGAATTTTTGCTGACTTAGGTGCCGCGAAAAACAGAGAAAAGAATCTGGTCGACTCCAATCTGTTAATAGAAAGCTGTCCGCAATGAACAAACTATTGATGGAAGAGAATGACAGATTGCAGAAACAAGTCTCGCAATTGGTCTGTGAGAATGGTTATATGCGACAACAGATACAAAGTGTATGTAATTGTCCTCAATAACTGAACCATAAATTATGTTTAATGGATCTAATGTCCCTGGTGCATCAGATTGTATTTTTCCTTCCACTTTTGGTTGCAAGATTTATTTGGAAGCCTTTTCAAAATGAAGTTCTCGACATTGTCTTCAGTTAATGTTAAATAATGATCAGTTCTTTATGTCCACTCTGCAGCGTGATTAGATGAAATATCTTATCTGTAACCCTCCAGTGTTCATAAGTACTGCTGAGAAACATTCTCAATTTTTTCACCCTTCAAATTCACTTCTAAATTGTGGCGTAGACCCAATGTTTGCATTATTGGGCAAGAACTGAGCAGGGCTGTGTTTTGCAGGGAACAGTACCACTTAATGATGGAAGTTGTGAGTCAGTTCTCACAGCTCCACAACCTTCTTTGAGGGATACAAACAGCCCTGCTGGGTAATTACATCTATAATACTTAGCTTCTTACCCTCCATTGATCTTAGCATTATGCTAAACTTGTCTCTTTTATTCTTTTATGCATTATGCAGACTCCTCTCCATCGCGGAGGAGACCTTGTCTGAGTTTCTTTCAAAGGCTACAGGAACTGCTGTGGATTGGGTGCAGATGCCTGGGATGAAGGTTTCCATTTTCCTTGGTGCGCCTATTTGGTAATTTGATTTTCTAATACATGTGCTAATATTATTCATTTTTACAGCCTGGTCCGGATTCTGTTGGGGTATTTGCCATTTCACATGGAAGTAGTGGAGTGGCTGCAAGAGCATGCGGTCTTGTGAGTTTGGAGCCTTCAAAGGTAGAATCTACACCGCCGGTTGTTCTGTGATCTATGCTCCTCAATATGCCTTGAAATTTATTTTTAGACCTTCGACGTATCTGGTGCTGCCTGCAACTAAATTTGACAACTGAACAGATAGTAGAGATACTTAAAGACCGCCCATGTTGGTTTCGAGACTGTCGGAGCCTTGAAGTTTTTACCATGATCCCAACTAGTAGTGGAGGCACTATTGAGCTTGTGTACACACAGACCTATGCCCCCACTACACTTGCTCCTGCACGGGATTTCTGGACTATCCGATACACAACTACTTTGGAGAATGGCAGTCTTGTGGTATGCAAATAATTAAACACTAGCAATCTTGTGTGAGTTGGTGTCAACTTGTTATATCTATATTTTTCTGAATTCTCTTTCACCAAACAACAAAAGTTGAGCAAAGCCGTTTTGTGATAGATTTCTATTCATATAAACTACCTTAGTGTCGTTGTCTGGTTGTTAGAAGTGCGGAAGAGTTGAGGACGGTGCTAAGTAAGTGCACTATGTGAATGTAAACTAAAGCTCCAACATTTTTTTATGCTTCTCTGTCAAAACCTCTTCCACGTGTATTCTCTTCAAGGTGAAGAATCAGATTATATTTAAATGGGTCAATAATGCAGATTCTGTTTTCACTGTTTCTTAAATGTATTGTTGATTTAAATCATTGTTGTCTTGAAATAAGCATCTTCTATCACAATAGGTGTGTGAAAGATCTCTCTCTGGTACTGGGGCTGGTCCAAATGCAGGTGGAGCTTCTCAATTTGTCCGAGCTGAAATGCTTCCATCTGGATATCTGGTTCGACCCTGCGAAGGTGGAGGGTCAATTATTCATATCGTTGATCATGTGAACCTTGAGGTGATTAATCACCCATGTGTTGGTTTGTTCCCCACTTTATTTGGTCAACCTTTATCATCTTAGTTCGCTTACTCTTGCTAGGCTTGGAGCGTTCCTGAAGTGCTGCGGCCACTTTATGAATCATCAAAAATAGTGGCTCAAAAATTAACTATTGCGGTAAGAATGATTTTTTTAAGTACACTTCTTTCACATTGCCTTAAGGGTTAAGACCATGTAACAGAATTGTGTTGGTCCCATTATGGCCATCCAGTCTTTCAATTTTTGTATGACAATCATGTAGCAATCCTAATGAATTCCACCAGTCCATTTGTTGATAAGATACCGGTGATCGGTGACTTTTTTCCGTCTTCGGTTACCTATTTGTTCATTTCTTAAGCCACATTTCTTTGGGGAAATCTTAACCAATTACTGACTTTGGGGTTTGGGCATCATTGTTCAAGGCGCTACGATATTTAAGGCAGATAGCACAAGAGACAAGTGGTGAAGTAGCATATGGACTGGGTAGACAACCAGCTCTGTTGAGAACTTTTAGCCAGAGATTAAGCAGGTATCAATCAACTATCTTTATCCAATATCCATCTTGGACTAATTGACTTCATCCTTCTTCATATTTGACCTGCGTCAACTACTTAAAAACATATTTCTTCAACAGAGGCTTTAACGATGCCATCAATGGATTCAATGATGATGGCTGGTCATTGTTAAGCTTTGATGGAGCTGAGGATGTAACAGTAACAGTTAATTCAACCAAATCCCTTAGTAACTCCTCGCACAGCTTTCCATTGGTCGGAGGCATTCTCTGCGCAAAAGCTTCTATGCTCCTTAAGGTATATGTGCCTTCTGATTTAGAATACCCTCAATCCTTAGATGTCTGTGTGAGTAGCCTTTTTTATGTGCTTATGCATGTAAAATATGTGGATTTGATATGTTTGTTATAGATATTAATTGGTGCTGTCATGTCTGAGCAAACTTTCTAATTTTGAATTCCTGTGAAATTATTATCCATTCACATCTTTTGTATAGGTTATGTAGCTTCCTTCGTAGTTATCTTAGACTCAATGCATATGGCGAGCGACTTCCTATGAACTAATTATGTGGTCTTATTATGTAGAATGTCCCTGCTGCTGTACTGGTTCGGTTTCTAAGGGAACACAGATCAGAGTGGGCAGATTTCTCTGTTGATGCTTATTGTGCAGCTTCGCTAAAGGCTGGCTCTTTTCCATATCCAGGAACGAGGCCAACAAGATTTACTGGTAGTCAAACCATCATGCCACTTGGTCATGCAGTTGAACATGAAGAGGTATGCTATGATGCCCGTTCCTGGAGAAAGTTATCTTAAGTTCTTATTAACTAATCAAGAGATTATAGTTTAAACTGAAAACTAAACTATGCGCATGCTTGTAAAACATTATATGTTAGACAGACATATTTTTTTTCCATGTTCTATGTGGGTAAAATTGCCCGCTCTCCTAGTTGTAATCTCACATATTTAACTATATCTGAAACTAAACTATGCGCATGCTTGTTCAAAGTCTTCATTTCCCCCCTATTTTTTGTCAGGTTTTTATTAGTGTGGTATTCATATAAACAAACACGTTCTTTTGATGGATAACTCAAATAGATAAAAATTCTCAAGTAGTTACTGCTATCATTGATGAAGGTTGCAACCTGCAACTTCTCTTGTTATGTCATGCATAGTTCCCTGTTCTAACTCTACTTTTGTTTTGGTCGTTGCTTCTCTTGTTGCAGATGCTTGAAGTAATTCGACTAGAAGGCCAGTCTATGGGACAACTGGATGCTTTTAATTCAAGGGACATTCACCTCCTCCAGGTGATTTTCCAACTAATTATACGTTGAAACATGAATGTGTACTATCTATGATCTGTAATTCCTAATCCATGACCCAATTAACGATAAGGAGATATTTATGTTCTCAAACCATTCATTGAATGACAGATGTGCAGTGGAATTGATGAGTCTGCAGTTGGTGCCTGCTTTGAACTTGTTTTCGCTCCAATTGATGAAATGTTTCCAGATGACGCTCCACTGCTACCATCTGGATTTCGCGTAATTCCATTAGATACAAAACCAGTTAAGTTTGAAATTTTATCATTATACTTCATTAACCTTGAATTTGGTAGCTATGATGATGTACTATTAGAAGAACGCTTTATTGCAGAATTCTTCTCTATTAGGAAGTAGTAGATAGTGTTTGCACTTCAATCTTTTGTCATTTAAGGCTGCATACTATCCCCCCCCCCCCAAGGCATATTGTGGTATGTTGATGTGGTTATGTTGTGCAATTATAGAATTAATTAATTAAGGCACCGTTTGCCGCTGCTTGTGATTTGTTAATATTTCTTGTTTCCCGCCTTTGGAATTTGAAGTGCCTCTCTATCACTTGTTAGTTTCCAAGTGACAGAGTTTACAGACTCAATGACTCAGAGGAAATACATATTTGCTATTTTGAAATGAGTTCACATTTTATGTGATTGTTGCCTGAATGCCTGACATCTTGTTCTACGTTTAAGAGTGTTACTCAGTTGTTCGTCTTAGGGAGGGTAAATGTGAAGTTTTCCCTAGTGTAACAAATGTACATGAAAGTATACCTAATGGGGTAAAAGGGACCATACATTGTTTCTCATTTTCTTGCAAGTAAGTGAACCCATTTTGTTGACCGAATGCCTGTTGCAGCGCTAAGCTGATTAGTGCATCTTGTACTCCATTTGAAGGGAACACTTACAAAAAATGAGTTCAATTTAAAATCTGCATATTGAGTTCTAATTCACCTCTCAAAGTTCTGGTTGAAGAAATTGAGTTCAATGTTTAAAACTGCATATCGAGTTCTAACTCATCTCTCGAAGTTCTAGTTGAAAGAAGTTCTTATTGATATACTTGTTATACAGGGTGACACTCGAGATTTCTTGGCTCACAAAACACTAGATCTTGCATCGAATCTAGAGACTAATCCAGCAACAAGCAATAACGCAGGAGATACTTCCTCATCTTACTCTGAGCGATCAGTACTGACAATTGCATTCCAATTCCCAGTTGATAATAACTTAGAGGAGAATGTGGCTTCAATGGCCCGCCAATATGTTCGCAGTGTGATATCGGCGGTGCAAAGAGTTGCTATAGCTATATCTCCTTCACAATTGAACCCTGTTGTTGGGTCAAATCTTTCTCTTGGATCTCCTGAAGCTGCAACTCTAGCACACTGGATATGCCGAAGTTACAGGTAAAGCTTATGATGTGTTACTAGTATCCCCAAATAACAGATGAACGTTTAGAAAAAGGAAAGGGTTGGGATACTGCACCCTGATTTGGGAGTAGGAAGGGTAAGAAATGAGAGTAAATCCACTTTCTTAGCATCTGAACTAAACCTATATTTCAGTTTCCACGTTGGCGGAGAATTGCTTGGAGGTGATTGTTTAGGCGGTGATTTAATGCTGAAGAATCTATGGAATCACCACGATGCCATCTTATGCTGTTCTCTTAAGGTTTGTTGTACTCTTATTTACTTGATTGTCTCTTCCATTTTAGTCCAACAAATCAGATTACAGTCTTTATATGAAGAGTTACAGCTTATAAATATGCTTAAAATATCAGATGGAATGTTAGTTTAGTTTGCCTGTAAGATGAGAAAGAGGAGATTAGTGTAAATGGGAGATTATAACATGTGGACGGTTTTTGGTATGCTGCAGTCTCTACCAGTATTCATGTTTGCAAACAAGGCTGGGTTAGACATGATGGAGACTTCTCTAGTGGCTTTACAAGATATTACTGTTGATAAGATTTTCGACGACTGTGGCCGCAAGGCACTATTTTCAGAGTTCGCAAAGATCATGCAACAGGTATTACATGCACAACTCATTTCCCTTGGGCACATTAGACTTTTAACATATCATCACTTATTGAAGAACAATTCAAGGTTTATGTGCAACCTGAATATGTGAGAAATAGTAGTGGATGTATTGATGTTTATTCTTGTTCTAGGGATCGGCTTACTTACCTGGTGGAATTTGCTTGTCGACAATGGGCCGGCATGTGTCATACGATCAAGCCATCGCATGGAAAGTCCTTGCCGGAGATAATGATTCTGTTCACTGTCTTGCCATTTCATTTGTTAATTGGTCGTTCCTGTAGATTGATGTTGATTTTAGTTCATACTATATTAGTAGCAATTTAGCACCCCTCTTTCTTGGTTGGTGTTAGGAAACTGTAGCATGATGAAAGGAGGAAGTTTTGCTTTACTGATTGATGCCTTGCAATCTTTGCAGTACTCTTTTAACTTACTTTATTGTGTTCTTTCTGGGATTTCAGATCTCCAAAGTTTTGATTGTTCAATTTATACTCCTTCCCATGTTAAATATGGCTATATTATCATGCTTTTGATATCACTTCTCCTCTCTCCATAAACCAAAATAAACCGAAGCTTTATATCACTAAGTAGGATCAACTATATGAATTTGATATCTGCAATATTTTCGGGTGGTCCGTGTGTGTGACATACTATCGCGTATAACTTGTAAAATGAGACGCATAAAATGGGTGTCGAATTACTTGCTCCCATACTTTCTTTACATCTTTCCTCTCATGCTTGCTATAGCTCATTTGATCTTTCAAATCATCATGTTATGGAGTTTTTTTGTGCCTTGCATATGGAGTGGTTTATGGGTTTTACACCAAATCATCATAATACTCTCAAATTTGTTTTAATAGACTTTATATTTCCGACGTACATCTTAGTTATCAATTAATGCTTTTTATTTATATTATAGAAAATTACAAAACATATATATATTATAGAAATAATTTAAATACTGAATTCAATTATATCAATTTTATATTTTTTCGGAATAGTGAAAAGAAAAATTATTTTCAAAATTTGATACGAAATACTGAGAGGTCTATTAATTTGAATTGGAGAAAGTGTACATATTAAAAGTCAAAAAACCGAAAATCACAAGTGATTTGAGCATGAGTCTGACTTGTTTAATGTTCGGGTAAGTTGTAGCGAGTCGGGTATTTTAAATCGACCACAGTATTTCGAATCGGGTATGGGTGAGTGAATATAGCAAGTCAGCCTTTGAAAGCCACAAAACACACCTCAAAGTCTCAAACCCCCAATTCTGTAAATCCCCCACCCCCCTCCCCAATCTATTTCTTCTCCCGATTCTCCGAATAAAACGCAGTCTTTGAATTAGGGTTTTATAGTTTTATAGATCTGTTTATACATATTTGTGTATAATTCAACATGTTTTGGAAGCTCACTTCTCTCTCCGCTTCGTCCCCGGTATATAAATCACCAGCTTCATATCACTCTCTTTTTTCTCTAGCTTTCTATTTCCTCTCTGTTTTACCCATTTTGGCTTATATTTACTAATTTTGATGTATCTAATTGATTTCGATGATATTTATTACTATATTGAGCTAAAAAGTCAGTTTATGTATCGGTTCCCAATTATTATTCACTGTATGGAGTAATTGAATATAGTTTACTATCTTTTTTATCGAATAATATGGAGCTTGTTTCAAACTAGCGAGGGAAGAACCTTGCCGCGTTAAATATGTATAAGCACACTAGGTGGTTTATATGGTCCTGGAGAGTGGGCTTGACCATTCCCAGTTGGTTTTAGGGCGAAGCCTGGTGGATTATTAATATAAACCATTTTGTGTGGGTTGTTAGTAAGTCCATTGGTGAAGTTAACTTTATGGTATAAGATTTTGTTTTAATGTCCGCATAATTGAATGTGAAATGTGATACGATTTCGTTTTCTGATATATGGTTTTATTAAGTGATCTAGTTAGTTAGTTGGATGAGCTTTTTCGTTTGGTAATAATACTGGGATCCTTGATGCTATAAGAGTTAGTTTTTGTTTCGTAATTGTCACTAATAGTAGAGATTACCTATATGTAAAACTGGATATCAATTTTCTTACTGTTAATTAAGATGTTCAATGGCTTACTGTTCCTCCACGATATCTTTTATTCTCCAGTATCTCTATTAATAATAAAATAAACTCTGTGGTTGCTTTTCTCTGTATGTTTCTTTGTTATGTCAGGCATCGTGTTTAGTTTGTGGCTTCATGCAATTAGATACAGTGTGTGAAGTCCAATTTTTTTATAGAAAAGTGGCATCCAAACAGAGTTGGAATGATGAGTTTTCTGGCCCTTTTTTGAATTAAATTATACAAATAATCATTTTGCGAGTGCTCTGTATTGTTACAAAAAGCACCATCATCAATTACAAGAGGGTAAGTTTTACTCTCTTGCATGTAGTATGCTTCCAAATTTAGTAAGAGTTAAGCTTATTGCATGATTTAGTATCCTTGATTCTATCAAATTTACCTGATTTTCTTAACTGATTTTTAAGTGTTGTCAGTAATCATAAAGCAGTATTGTAATTATCTTTGATGGGTTCCCTTTCTGATGTTAATTTTTTTTGTGCTCTTGAAAGATCGACTCTATTTTGGATAAGGAGGACTTCACTCTAGATGAACTTCTGGATGAGGAAGAAATAATTCAGGAATGCAAAGCTCTAAACAGTCGCCTCATAAATTTGTAATTTGTTTCCTCATTTGATGCACTTATTTAATTTGTCTTTTTTTGAAATATTTATGCATCATAGATTGCTTTTGTTGACTTAGAATTATCTTCCCAAGTTCAAAAGATTAACACTTTAATATATATTTCAGCTTGAGAGATGGTGCCCAGATTGAGCAGTTGTTGCGTTATATCGTGGCAGAAGCTCCAGAGGATGCTGACAGCAAACGAACTTTCAAGTAGGGTTGAAAGAAGCACTATTTTTTGTATTTCGATGATCTATTTTGCTGCCTATGAGTTATAAATAGTAAAAAGCTTTATTTTCAGTTTTCAATTCTTATTTTGTTTTCTGCACATACAAGGTTCCCCTTTATCGCATGTGAGATTTTTACCTGTGAAATCGATGTCATTCTGAAGACTCTAGTGGAAGAGGAAGAGGTATATTTTGACTTCAGTGTGAAATAATTATCTCGTTTACTTATACTGTTGTAAGATTCTAACTTGTATTTATGTTGCTTTGTGTTTGATCTATGGCTGTAGCTGATGAATTTACTGTTCTCTTTCTTGGAGCCAAATCGTACTCATAGTGCATTATTGGCAGGATATTTCAGCAAGGCATGTTAAGATTGTCTTATTATTTTGTTAATATTAAAACTCTTGAGGCATCTCATTAACATCATAGTTTCTTCGTAGCAGGTTGTTATATGCCTCATGATGCGAAAGGCAGTTCCTCTTATGAATTATGTTCAGGTAACTTGAATTTTCACTGTCTAATCATATCAGGATGTAGTGGTTGTATGCATCATTCTATAATATTAAAGCACATGGTTTTGCTTCTCTCATATATTCAGGCACATCAAGATGTTTTTAAAAAGCTTGTTGATTTGATTGGCATTACATCCATCATGGAGGTTCGTGTGTTGGAGTTATAAATGGGAGTGGTGTCTCCACTAAGTAATCTTATAAATATTGGGTGCATAATGCCCTTAACGATCCTCCCTTTCATGCAGGTTCTTGTACGACTTGTTGATGCTGATGATCATGTGTATCCTAATTCTATAGATGTGATGCAATGGTTGGTTGAAAGCAACTTATTAGAGATGATTGTTGATAAACTGAATCACTCCGTAAGTTGGAACATCTTATTTCGAAAAATTCTTCTCATTATTAAATATTTACTAAATCCCCTGTTTATAGCCACTACAGCTATTGAGTTTTTTAATTTTGTTACCCCTGGATGTTTGAGTTGTTCAGATGTGATTATAGCTTCTAAAGTGATAGCATAAAAACATATCGCTGGAATACATATATATATATTGCCTGAAGAATTGTTTGATTGACAGTGATTTGTGTTTCTCTCCACTGAAACTTGGAGTTCTGTTTAGCATGATGGACTATTGTCTCGTGGAAAATTGTCGATAATTCTGATTGTGTTGAGTTATTGAGCAACATAACACCGTGTATGCTGAAACTATGAATTCTGTTTTGAGTGATGTCTTGTGTTTCTTGTGCCAAAACATGGAAGTCTATTACATGATGGTTGTTGCTGTGCCTAGATTTGGTAGATCAAATTTACTTGGCTTCTTCTTTATATTTTACTAATTGTAACTTCAGACATATGATTGCCGAGAACAGGGCTTACAATAAAGTTGCTAGCTTCTGATTAAATGTGTATTGCAGAGTCCTCCAGAAGTGCATGCTAATGCTGCCGAAACTCTTTGTGCAATAACCAGATCTGCACCATCACCTCTGGCTACTAAACTCTCAAGCCCAAGGTTGGTAGTCTTAGGATTTAGCTACTCAAATCTAATTTTCAAACTGAGAGTAGCTTTTAATTTCCTCTACATACTTGTATTTGCAAAAGTAATTTTGTTGTTTCAGCTTTGTGTCCAGAATATTTGGTCATGCACTTGAAGATGCTCATTCAAAATCAGCCCTTGTCCACTCATTGTCTGTGTGTATTTCATTATTGGATCCAAGAAGATCGAATCCGACTCTTCAAATGTATTCGTTCCGGGGTCAACAGTCTTATGAGTCTGCTGTACAAGTTGATCCTCACACAGTTGGTGCAATGCTTCCAAAACTTGGTATGAGACAATTATATATTAGGTTCTGTTCTTGTTCCTTAATTTTCTTGGACTTACCTTTAAATGTTCAGTTGCCCAACACTGTGTTTCAGTTTTCTACTTGAGATACTTATATTTAGTTTCTTTCTTGTCCCCTGGGTCCCTCTGCTAAATACACATGCAATGAAATGTGCCTTTTACAAAGAACAGATTCATATGTTTGTCTTCAATGCACTTACATTTGTAACCATCTCTAAATTCTTTGACAGGGGACTTGTTGATCCTTTTGAATGTGTCCGCTGATGAGAAGATGTTACCTACAACATATGGTGAACTAAGGCCTCCATTAGGAAAGCATCGACTTAAGGTTGATCTCTCCCCCCTCGCTTTCCTCTTTCTTTAGCTTGAATGTTCATGCACTGCTATGGAATATTGAACTGACATAAGATTATTTAAAAGGTTATAAGCATTGCCAGTTGTCTACCCTAGTTAACATGTGAAGCTTATGCATGAACACACTCAAATGAGATAGTTGTTATCTGTTTCATGTGTTCATGTTGTAGCTTGGACTTCAATATAGCCTGTAAGTATAAAGTTACCACTTACCAGTGATCCCTTTAATTAAATCTATTTATTAAAAAAGATGGCAATTGTGAAATAGTGAAGTGATTTTACTCACTGGAGACGTTTAGGTCTCCATGGTTCACCTTTTGTACGTTATCTGCATATGTGCCTACATATATGTTGTATGGAATCAAGTGATTGCTTCTGCACACATAAGGTGGGTGTCAAATCTTGGTCCATTGCTAACTAGTCGGAATGAAAAGAGAGAGACTTTTGAAGTCCCTTATTTAGTTTTTTTATGTCCAGTTAAAATATGTACGAACCATTGTCTCATTGCAGATTGTTGAATTTATAACTGTTCTGCTGAAGTCGGGCAATGAAATTGCAGAGAAGGAGATGATCAGCTCAGGCACCATAAGGAGAGTTGTTGATCTTATGTTTGAGTAAGGAAATGATTCCCTATTCTTGTTGCATCACTACTATTTGAAAATGTCCATTGGGACTTCTAATCAGCTTTTGCTAGTAAGGGGCCTGCTTAATATTGTTTCTCGACTGTGACCTTACTGTTGCAGGTACCCCTACAACAATGCACTGCATCATCATGTGGAGAGCATAATATATTCATGTCTGGAAAGCAAAAACGACACAATAATTGATCATCTTTGTGGTGATTGTAATTTGGTTGAGATAATTCTTCAAGCGCACAAGCATCCCACTCTTTCTGACGAACCTAATCTGGTACAGCATGATTATATATCAAGTCTCTTCAACCTCCAGCTGATCTACATCTCAGTTCTTGTAACCCTAGAACTAATTTAAGTACTTTAGTGGGAATCGATAAACGAAATTTGAACATATAGAAGATGTGCTTGTACGGGAAATGAAATGGAAATCTATAGAGAATGTGTTCTTATTTTCTGAAAATATATTGAAAAGGTGTTCCATTTTAATCCTCAGTATGTTGCAAGGATTCGCGCATTTTTATATGACCAAATGTTAAATTAAGAAGTATAGTTGACTAAGAGTTTGTTTTGGAAACGTCTTTTTTCGAGAAAAAAAGCAAGCATCTTATTAGATACCTTCCAGCAGAAATATGCTTGGACTTGGAGCTTTTTTAACTGTAGATTAAGATAATGAAAAAGCTGTTTCCAAGAAGCTTCTAGAATGGGCATATGCTAACTTACGTTCCTTTTGTATATTGTGATGTAAATGGTGCAGCCTACTAAACCAGCATCTGGGAAAAAGTTTCCTACGGTAGGATATCTAGGGCACCTTACACGGATATCTAATAAACTCGTTCAGTTGGCAAGCAATGACAAGCGTGTGCAGGCCCATATAAAGGTGTTGTAAGAAAAAATTTACTTCGAATTTTCTTTCAGCAGCAAACGGATTGTCCGATTATGTTGGTTTCTTTATTTATATTCATATATTGATTTTTGCTCAGGAAAACGGTGAATGGAATGATTGGCAAAGAACTGTCTTACAGGAGCTTAATATTGTTGAAAATGTCTACCGCTGGGCGTGCGGGTATATTTTTTGCTCTTCAGCTATTGTACTTAATTGATACCTAGTTAATTTATACTTAGTAGCTTCCTTTATTTACAACTGGTAATGCTGATTACATCTCTTGTGCTTAATGGTTTGGCATATTTGGTACTTTTTGGATTGCAATATTTATCACCGGGCACGCTGGTATATTTTGTCTCTCCAATGATTGGAGTGAATTGGAACTTACACAAATTGCATTATTTATGGTCTAGTAGGTATATTTTCAACTTTGTTGTTAGACCTAATTGGTTGTAATCACAATACTTGTCAGAAATGTTTTTTTTCCAAAAAGATCAGGAGAGGAAGATTACGTGAAGTGGTTGACTGCAGTCACAATTGTTTCAGATAGTGACATTACTTTTTCATCATAGTATAATTACCAAAATATCAAGTAACGTATGCCGTAGTTACTTATAAATTCCTACCAAAAAGAGAGGATATCTTATCAAGTCATATCAAGTCAATGAGATGAATGCACATAAAAGCACATATTGCAAACTAACTCTACATCAGAGAGTAATATTTGCATTCCTTTCTTCCAGCCGACCTACTGCCTTACAGGATAGGTCAAGGGATAGTGATGAAGAAGATCCTCATGACAGAGATTATGATGTCACAGCATTGGCCAATAATCTAAGTCAAGTATTTAGATATAACATATATGATACAGATGGCGCTGAAGAGGTAACATTCTAAGTTTGAGCTTCTTTAATTCTTTGTTTGTTATCCTTATGTTTTCCCCAACATATTAATCTTCTCTTACTTTAATAAACAAGCCTCAAAATTGAAACCTTACCCTCGTTTGTACAGGGTCAAGGAGCTATGGACAGAGATGATGAGGTAATATTTATGTTTTGTTACGCCAAGAATGAAATAGAAGTAGAAACTTTTACACGTGCATTGCTTTGTTATTTGATCTCCAAGAATGATGTGAAAGTCTTAAGGTCTAATGGTGCATATCTCCAAATCTTTGGCCTTAACAGAATGTGAATGCTAGTTAAGTCCAACATCTTATGTTCTTGAATTACAATGATAGTAGTCTTTAACAATGTAATTGCAGGATGTCTATTTCAATGATGAGTCTGCAGAGGTTGTGATATCATCTTTGCGGCTTGGTGATGACCAAGGCAGGTGAGTTTGTGTTGGATGTATTTGGGAATGTCTTATACTTGCTACATAGCTTAATATGTATTTCCACTTTCCTTATTGAACTTTGTCTTCTTACAACTCTGTTGGTATATTTGTGAAATTTATTAAAAATAATTACGGAGAGTGTTTGATATACTGCACAAAAAGGTATATTGTAATGTAGTTTTAAGTCATTTCATTAATCGTCGAAGTTGAATCTGGAATGCTGAATATCAAGTATTTAGATACAGAGCACTGTTTTGTAAGTTACAGCTATTCTTTTGCAGCAGCCTATTCACAAACTCCAATTGGTTTGCCTTCCAAGATAATGGAACTGGAGATGGCATGAATGACTCATCACTATCTGATGTTATGGATGAGATCAACTTGAATGGGATAACTAATGGTGGTAATAGTAGCAGTGATGATGAAGTGGTCGTTGGTGAGGATGAGGAATTGGCTGAGAAACAAATTTATTGTGACGACTTATCTAGTACAAATGGGATTTTGGTAGGTGAAGTTGGAACTAATCCGAAGAATGGGGAAGAGCTGAGCTCATCTATGGAGACTGCTGGCACCTCTGGTGATCTAGGGTTTTTCCAGTTTGAGCCATCAGAGACCGATGATCCTTTCAGCAAGTCGATTCCTGAATGGGTGACATGGAATGAGTCAGAAATGCCAGTTGGGAGGTCGAGTACTAATCCATTCTTAGACCCGATTAATGATGATATCAATTTTACCAATTCTGTAAAGGTGGCTGAAGTGCTGCCCAGTGACAACTTAAATGGAGAATCTGTACCAAATGGCACTTCAACATCAGAGTCTAATGATGGTTCAGTTGGATCTGAGTCTACTCAGAAAGCTGCTGGTGTGCCTTCTTTATTTGAGGACGATGTCGAATTTGTAGGTGTGGAACCGGAGGGTACCGAAAAGGCTATGGAGCAAGCACTGAAAGAGGGTATAGTTGGTGAAGCTGGGCCTCTGAAAAGAAACTTCGTAGCCAAGACGGACAAGGAAAATTCAGATGAGGGTGGTGAGGAAACCAAGGAGTTCAATGATGCAAATTACTGGAGAGTGGACCAAGAGGTTACAGTGCTGGAGTGATATTACAAATAGATACTTATGTTGTATGACCCAAAACTCAAATTCGACAGCCGGGGACTGAATATTCACTTCAGAAGGGCGAGTCAGCATGCTCATTCATGTTCATGTATATACAGTGTAAGCTTCATGTCGCTAGGCCATGTAGCGGTGGTTAATGGTAATCTAATGCTATGTTTATGTATCGATCATCCAGGTTTTTGTTTACATTTATTGGGGTACTTTTCCTATGTTTGTATTCTTTCAGTTTACATGTTACATTTGCTAACCTTTGCTTCAATGGTTAGCCGTGAGATTCTCTTCAATGTGTAATGCTGCCTATGATAACTTGATCCTGAACTTAATGATATAGTTTTTCGCAGTGTCGTAACCCCTTTCTTTTTAATTTGATATTCACGCCTTAATCGAAGTACTCTAGTTGGACCATAAAACAGGATTACCAAGTAATCTAAGTACCCCTATTATTACTTATATATATATAACCACGACGATGATATATACTACTAACGATACATTAAATGACTGTTATAAGTGTTTACTATTGGTAATATATTTGTAACTATGGGTCATCTTATATTTCATTAGTACAACTAGTAGATGGTCAACAATGTCACTCGTAGCAGAAGTGTAAAGATTCTCTCTCTTGGGATCAAACAATTTGATGCAATTTGAAGTAATGTTGCTGTTTTTCTTGTTTGTAAGATAAGAAATCGATGCATCTTTATGATAATGTAAGTACATGAAGAACATAATATATTTAGTGGGGATTGTATCTATGTATGAAACCAAGCAGCATTTCTTGGATCATGCATAAGTTACATTAAGCTGGTCAATTAAGGAGGTATCTATCTGTAAATGCATTGTTTTATTTTATGTGGCACATGAGATATGATTTCTCGTTCCATGTTTCGTGGAACCAAAGATTTTATAATTCGACTTCCAGATATAATAGTCGAAATTGTATTGTTCATTACACTATTTACACTTGTTTCTTGATTGTGTAGTAAATATTGTCTAGATTTCGCTCTCTCATGATTTCGGAAACAACCTATTTGCTTTCGTCTAAAGTTATGTAAGATCTTTATTCCCTTTATCATATTTGTTATAATATGTTTAAAGATATAAAAATATACTAATGTAAATGTTGTTGTGATATGAGTTTTATTTTTATAATTGACGATGAGGTGAATTTCGAACCAAGATCTTTAGACATTGACAAGAATCTTTTTCAGTAACTTATTTGATTAACTCGTTGTGACATGATTTTTGATAGGGTCAGTCAAACAAACAAGACTTTCAAGAAAAAAGGCTTGTCTGAAAAGACCAAATTTCAATGTTTGCTAACAAACAAATTGATTAATCCCCATGAAATAAAAGTCCAAAATGGACGCGATTAGGAGCTGAAATCAAAGGTGTTTAGGGCAACTTTGGGATGAGAAAAGACAAAAGGATTGCTTGAAATCATGGTTTTGATGTTGCTTTTGTCTCCAGCTTTCCTCATTTTTGACGTATTTTATTTACTACCTGGACCAACATTTTGGGATCTGTGTGCTCTGTTTTGATATTTTGGTGATAATAAATGGTCATAATTATGTTGTTGGAGATGATAATTCAGGGGTAGCCCAATATGATTAAATTGAAACATTAGTTGTTAATTAATTAAAAATAATTTTTTTTATGTTGGTGACTTAATAGCCTAGTGATATATGACCCAACCTTTTATGCAAAGGGTCATGGTTCGAAGTTATATTCATAATTTATTGCTAATTTACAATAAAAAAATTTGCTATGAAAATAGAATAATGAATTTTTTAAATTTGAAATTATAATGTAATTGTGTGTAGAAATGTAAACCTTGTGAAAAATTCAAACAAGAGTTGTCCTACTAATCAGTAAAAAATTACGGAATACTTCTTTGAATCTAACTATGTTAATTACCTACATCCACATATATGTGCAACTATATACTCCTTCCTTTATTCTAGTTGTCGTTTTAGTCATTTTCACATATATTAAAATAGAAAGTTAATATAGTTAAGAAGTATATTGAAAATATAAAATGACAATTGATTATCACTAAATAGTTGGATGGTTGGTAATTTCAATTGAAAAAAGTAAACTGAAAATATGTAATTATAAATTATTATTCTAGAATGACCACTATTTTTAAACAATAAAATTTAGGCATGGTAATTAAGAAAATGGAGGCGATATTATATTTAATTTCCAATTATTAATATTTTTCTTTTTTCATATAATATTTAATTGATTAATATTTGATACAATCATAAGACTTGAAGTAAATATATTTTAATATTAACTACTTGTAATATTTTATAAAATAAGAATAATATTTACTTCCGTCTCTTTAATTAATTTGGTAAAACAAAAACTTAAATTTAGGGATCTATAGAATAATTGAAATTAAGTGGAAAGAATATTTCCGGTGGGTGATAATGGTATTTTTATTTAGTCAAACAAGACAATTAATTAAAGTTTAGAAAAAATGGAGGGGGCAAAACGGATCAACCATCAAGGCGGCGACACGAGGGGGACCGCACGTGAAAAGCTTTGATTAAATTAAATATCACATCAAAGTGGTCAAAAACCTAATTTCATTTGGTTGGTTTTGTCCCATGCCACACGTGTGCTATGTAATTTATGTTGATTGTTCGTGTGTGTGAGTTTTGGTGAATTCTTGTTTGGTAAATTGTGGTTTGACTTTTTTAACCACATCTTAATTTTGAATTGCCACTTTAGGGTTGTGGTAGTTGTCAACTCCTTTTCCAAAGATGTGGTTGACTAATCCCACAATCAATTGTTTTCACTAACTTTAAAATAATGATATCTTGTGTCTTTTGTTGCCTTTGAATTTTGGAATCATATTTTCACCATTTTAATTAATTACTCCAAATTTGTCATTAATGTTTTGTGGAGTGGTTAATGAAGTTAACAAGATTTGTGAATTTTTTACTACTCATAAAAAAGGTCAAAGTATATATTTTGTTGTAGTGCAAATGCTACCTAGTGTGATCCTTATCTTGTAATAAGATAGATGATGTTAGAGAGATGATTTCTCTCACTAGTTTGATGCTAGTCACCTATTTCCTTGAATTTACGAGTTTATGATTTGTATTGATGTTTCATGATTGTAATGTATTATTCATATTAATAAAATCAAAGGATACCCCCGTTTAAAAAAAATAGACGATGTTTATGAAATGACCCATTAATAAAGTGTACTCATTGTAATTAATCATTTTTTAATTTTTTTGCCACTATATCCAAAAGCTAGAAAATATAAAATATTCTGTCTCTATCTAATATGAAAACAAATCAAAATATAGTTGTGCCGTCTAATTTTAAATTGTTACTAACATAATTTGAAGTCGATATATTCCGATGTAGACGCAGTAGCATCCATCTAATATTCTGTTTTTTGGTTATTTTTATATAAACATAATGTTCTTATTTAAAACTAAATGTATAGTAGTTTAAAATAATGAAGTAAAACAAGACTAGAGTATAGTTTAATGTAGATTCTTTGTTTATATGCAGGTGCTAATAATTACAAGGTATTGATTGAGGTTCTGAAAAGCCAGTGGTGCAAGTGATCATTTTAATATAGTGAATATTAATGAGGTCTGCATTAGTAGTGGGGTAATCAAATGATGAAATTCGAATTGTCGGCATCTTTTAAGGTTGTCAATAGTTTAATGCACTATACATATAGTTGTATTCATTTGCCAAATCTGTCAAATTGTGCCAATCAATATTACATGTGTAACAGCAAATGTTGCACAAATTTGGTAGTAATATCTGCCACAAGAGTTATGGCCAACTCATAGAGATTGGAAAAGTTTTGCTTCTTGCTTTTTGCAGGCAAACACCCTCTAGAATGCCTATGAGGCGACCACGGTACTAACGCGGCCACCATACCTAGACGTCGGGGGCAGGCCGGCCATAGATTTGATTCCTGTCATTTTATTTGCGTATTTTCGATGGCAAAGAAGAGGAAATAAGTTTATATGGACGACCGGTAGATAAAAGCGTAGTACATTTAAAAATGGCATCAACTACCATTTTTAGTTTAGTACATTTGGGCAATAATAACAGAAATAAAAGTTTCTCCAGAAGGTTTTATGACAAATCCAAAATATCTTCATACTAGCTGTGGTACTCCGAAGAGTTCAATAGCACAATAAAGTACAGAAATGAAATACATTTCTTGCTTGGAAGTTCTTCAATTGATGGACACCGAGGCGAATATGCTTAACCGACCAGCCTGTTTAGAGGAATCTAATCCACGCTCAGCAGTAGGTAGACCCATGATCAAGATTCTGTCATTAGAATGTCAGGTTTCTCATTTTCACAACAGGATCCACATAGCAAGATTAAGATGATAAATATAGAAAGGTACAAAAGTATGAGGAAATAGTCGGACTAACGATTGGATTACCTTCCCATGGTGCTATTGTTAGAGTTCGTCAGAATTGTCAACCTTTTCGCTGTCTTTGCAAAGTCACTGTGTTTGTAATGAGACCGAATGTGCATCAGTTTCTAATAGGGGGAAGAAGAGAGCTCGAGTAAAATAAAAGGAAGCACATAAAACTAAAGATACCTGAATGGTTCTTCTCCAATATGCCTAAAAGCACCTTTTTCATCACAGTACAGCACTTTGCCCTGTAAATCTGATCCTTCTATTCCTAACATGTTTGCCAGATTTTTATACAACTCTTCATAAGATCCAAGAACGGAAAGATCAAGAGAGCGTCCTACATCCTCAGAGTCCATAAATACCTTACAGTGACCACTCTTGAGGCCAAGATCAGTTGGTGCATAAACTCCTTGAATGGTAGTCTGGTTCAATAAACTGGAGAGACTCTGTTGGAGACCTTTGCGATCCATATCAAAGAAGTCTGCCTTTAAAGGAGTTCCGCCTGATGAAGATTTCCAGTTAAGAGGATGAACAACAGAATTCTCCCGGGAACAGCCATGAGACATTTGCTGCTCGGTCAGTATTGGCTGACCAAATAGTAAGAAATGTGGCTTTTTCGTCTTTTCAGATTTTTTAATCTTCTGAATAGTGTTCATGGCTAACAAGCAAGATATGCCGTCATTTCCATCTTTATGGATTTTAGTCGAGCCATCAGAAAATTTAGAATATGCATCGATCTGCGGGCAACTGGATGGTAACAGTTCCAACTGCAGTTTGTTGCTAGGGTGATGGAGATCCAATAACGGAACACCACCATATTGAGCATGCCTGGCTCCCTGTATGCCTGCAGTAATGCCATCTGGTAGACAGCAAAAGGGGCTGCTTGGGCCGAGGGGGGTACCTGAAAATGACGGTAATGAAAATTGACCATCAAGAAAAATATCTGATTGTTGCGGCAAACACAACTTTTTCCTTGGTGGTGAGAATGGCGAGTGATGAATAACCGGCATATTGGACACTATTTCAACCAGCCAAGGGCTGACACACTTGACATTCTGCAGCAGCTCCGATTCCTCCCAGCTCACCTGCAGATAAAGAAACTAAATATATAAGAGCATTTTTCCTTCATCACTTTTCAAAATAACAACAAAAGAAAAAATATCCTTCCTAAAAAGAAGCTTTGTCCTTTAGTTAACAAGAAACAGTAAAAATGTAAAAATTGTTCGGAAAAAACAAGCACAGTTAGTATATTAAATTATTGAATAAAATCCACCAAGGATGAAGCCAAAAAGATTAAACGCAAAAACTTTGTCAATATATAAGGGAATTAACCTCTTTATTATTAGGTAAGAATGCAAGAGAAATGTCATATGCGGGAGGATATAAATAGGTGCAGATGATTACTGATATATACGAAGAATTGTAATCCTAATAAAGCAAGAACTAAGATAGGAATACAGTCAGATAAGTAGACCTCTTCTTTTCATTGTGAAATATGAGAAAAAAACAAAAGAAATTTCAGACATACGAACGAGAAACTTAATTAGCATTCATACTGTGTGTACATTACACCTACTAATGAAGTTTAACTTTGGTCTAAGTGGTTAATGTAGTAGCAGTACCAACCAACAGCAGTAAATGTTTCTTTACAGTTTCAAAATAAAACAACGGAGAACTGTTGGGATTAATCAAAGAAATAAAATCCGATAAAAAAAAAGAAGAAGATTAAAATGTTGCCAATTGATCGTAATTATCTACTAAAGATAAACAAGTTAAATTACCTGAAGCAATCGCCATGGCGAATTAGGCCAGCGCATAGGATCAGCCACCTGAGCGGAAGCCACAGTTCCCGTGAACCAACTAATTCGGGTAGAGTCTTCCGTTTCAAAAGCCATTTTGAATCTCATTCCGGAACACCACTGCACCCTCATTGCTGCAATGACAGAAGAAGCTTTAACACAAAATTCTGGGGTACTAGCACGGGGGTAATACGCAACTTCAAAAGGCTGCCCTCTTGCAGCAAGGGACACTGATTCAATTACTGATTCAGGACTCACTTTTACCCTCTCCCTCAAACCCCCACCAGATCCGCTCAGATGTCCGCTACTAGCACTTCTCGTCACTTTATTCCCATCTTCTCTCAGGAACATAGAAAATCCAAAATAGTTCCCCACACCAGTATTCCATCCAGCTGAAGGAGATTCAGGACCACCAAGGCTGCCCCTCTTAGCCCTTCTAATTCCAACACAAATATCCCCATCGTCAGCTCTTAAGAACACAATTGAATCCCCAGCAACCAGCTTCTTCTTGTTCACGAAATTGCTCCATCCGGTAGTCAACAAATGCCTTCTTGGTGTTCCCCTATAAATATGCCTAAATTTCCAAGTCTCCCCGTGTACATCTTTAGCAATAATATTCTGGACTGGCGGATCTGCATTGTAATCCAAGCGAGGAAAAATAGTCTCCGCACAGTATCTGGGAACGGAGAACCCACCACCATTGTTAGCATCCGATTGGGTGAGGGTCTTCGCGAAAGATGAGGGCTTGTCAGCTGTTGTATCAGATCCATGATTGTTCCCAATTCCAAGCTCCCCATCCAATTCATAATAGTGCTCATTGTTCCCGAGTGGAACCAACAACATTCTAGCATAAACCTCATCTGTTTCGATGTCAGCCAAGAACTTCACTCCTGCAACTCTACACAAAATCATAGCTGCACTCCTTGGACATGCCCCGAAATCGACATTTGTCAGAGTGTGCTCGGCATGCCCTTGAGGAAAGTAGAAAACTTTCGAGTTCACCAAAGGCATTTGGACCATCCCCCCTGCACAAGCATGCCATAACTGCGGATCCAAACTTTTAGTTCCCAAATCCTTCATTTCACTTCACTTCCCTCGATAAAAAATCAATCTTTTCACTCTAAAACCCAATCTCGCCACTTCAAAATGAAAACCCACAAATTAAATTCCTTCTATTTAATTCTTCTTCAGTTTGTTCTGTGAACAATAAAATCAACACCAAACAGATATTCAGCATTAAATAAGGCCTCATCATAAAAGAAAAGAAAAACACACCATCTAATACCATTAAGTAAACACAAAATTCACTTCAATCAAGATCCATGTACACAATATTTTTTCACTGACCCACACTTCAGATTAACCCCCTCCCCACTCCCACCCCGACGTGAATGCAACCATGAAAGTAAATATGTAAATGGAACTAAGATCTGTAGTTTACCTTGAAAATGGGATCAAACCATCAAATGGCACTGCACAGCTCCAAAAACCCAAAAGATTCTTCAGTAAAACAGAATACACTCAACATTTAGCTTAAATACTAATGAAATCGACAAATTTGTTGTAATAATAATCAATAGTACAACTTGCAAAATCTTTATTACAAGTGAAAAGTTTCTAACTTTTCATTATAACAATTCCAACTTTAATGGGATTTATATTCTGTAGAATAAACTGAAACCAAGAAAACTGAAACCCTTCCACTATTTTTAAGAGTTGTATATCAAAACAGCTCGAAAGCAGGCACATAAATCGTGTTGACTAGAACAATAAGACATAGAAGCCCATAATATCAAGAGTCAAACGTTGGACTAATACATATGTTTATGTTTGGTTATATTTTGTAATGAATCTTTCTTTGGGTCTTGAGAGAGAGAGAGAGAGGGGGGGGGGGAGGGAGAGAGGGAGAGAGAGAGAGAGATGATAATTTCACGGCAGATAAGTCTGAAGTGGAGCAACAGAGCATAGTTGTTCAAATTGCTTGTGTGATGAGATAAATGGACAATTAGTTGAGATTTTTATAAAAATAGAGAGCGAAATTTGATACTAATATGATTTTCAAATATGTAATATTTTTATACTGATGGGCTATTGTTCTAATGATCTATATTCTGTTTTCATTTAAATTTTTCTAGTTCAATTTTTGTTGAAAAAGTATTTTCTATCAACTCTTCATCTTTTAAGGGATTTAGTTGCTCTCCATCTTTTTAAGGGACACCTTGTCAATAAAATTTCATGCTTCACTTGTAGGAAACATATACACACGAGAATAGTGTTTTTTAAAAGCGAAAATATTAAGGTGGCACAATCGTACTTTCACTCACAAAAATTATCGGTTTGATGTATTTTTATCCAATGTTTTCATGTATGTAACAACTCATTCCACTCGTTGAATTTCAGTAGTTACGTGATTCAGAGTCGATCTAGTATAGTTTGTCTATTGTGAATCAGATCCACCTTCATTTAGATATATTTGGAAATATAATTATCTTCCATCCTATAAATTTTACATAATAATATCTTATGCAATTAAAATTAACTTATTTTTCTTATATATCATTAAACAGAAACAAAAACAAAAGCTAACTTTAAAATGGTTGAAAAGATATTTACAATATATTTTAATTAAAATATATTTTCCATAAAATACTAGCAAGCAACACTTGAACCTGTACAACACTTTTGACGGTGTCATTTTTTGTAGATTGTCAAAACATCTCACATATGAGCACATAAGATATTATTTGTTTCAATATATCAAATTGCTTGTAACTTATTATTTCAATTATTGAGATTTATGACGAAAATGAAATGTCTATGCAACATGATAACAATGTTACATGATCAATAGTTGAATATATATAGAAGGGAAAAAAGAAGTGTTGTAAGTGTTGACTGTACTTATGAAACCTCATTTGGCAGACGACAAACCAAATTATAAAAACAGTAATTCAACAGGAACATTGATAAAGACACACCAGATCAAGCCAACAAGATAGTCGTCCTTTAAATGTCACAAATATATCGATAGCATACTCAACACTAACCACTAATTATCAAAAAATGGGAAATTTTACTTTTTTCGAGTATCATTATCAACGTAAATTCAAGTCTTGACGATTGATATATACTAATCAAAATTATCACTTCAATAACAAAATATTTTGATATAATATACTGATTTATGATTTACGACAAAATGTACAATACATCTTGAGAAGTTGAGATCGACTTTGTCAAAATACAAAAATAGATAGTTTGTTAGAAGATGGGTTGTGGTTTTTTGTTGTATGTGTGTCTTTATTTTTGTGGTCCTTTGCTTATTCACATTAGCATTTTCTCAGCTTGTGAAAATTTACAATTAAATAATTTACATCAAAATTTATCTAATCTAAATTCAACGAAACTAATCAGACACTTTAAACAATTTATAGATAATTGTATATATGTTAATGTAAGAGATTCATTTAATCTACTTAATGGAAATATAAAGAGTTTTATTCATGAAATGCGATTATTTATATTTCCCTTACACTTTTAAAGATAGGAACAAAACCTATATATAAAAAGTGTTGGCATATAATTAAAGCAGAAGGTAAAGACTAAAGAATGACAATTCCGGGCCGAGAACTGATCGGACTTGACATACACAAGGCCCAAGAGTTTTAGTACTCACTAATCACTATATATTTAAAAATATATTAATAATAAGAGTCGAAAAATAGTCGAACCTCATTTTTATTCCGACAAATTTAAAAATATACTCCCTCCGTCCCTAAAAGATTGTCACATTTTGACTTTTGTTAGTCAAACATTATAAAATTTGATCATGAATTCCCATTAAACAATAAGAAATAATATAGTCTTGTGGGACCTTGTTAGATTCGTCTCAATATATATTTTTGAAATATTAACTTTTTATAATTTTTTCGCATGTTGAATAATAGATATTTATGTTTTAAATCATGTTTTGTTGACCACCAAAAGTCAAAATGTGACAATCTTTTAGGGACGGAGGGAGTATATTATAACCAACAAAGGACTGGCAATGCTATATAAAATAGCAATCATCTCTTTCACAAAAGATATAGACGATATGATTAGTTTTATATGAACACATTTTTAATACTATTATATAATCAATTCATTTAGATGGTATGTGGGAGATGTTAAACTACCTGGATAAATACTTTAGACTTAATGACATGATCAATCATATATGTTTCATAATGTTTATCATACCATCACTCATATTTCATTTTAACCGTCTTGATCACTCATGTTTCAATATCATTTTCACTCGAATAAAACTCGAACCTGGTGATGGTGAAGTAATGGGCGATAAGGGGGACGTGTGGGGGCTTGGGCGACAGCAGTGGTTATGAGTGATAGAGGAATCTATGGGTTGTGCCATCTTGTCATGCAAAAAACACTGATACTTTGAAGCACTACTAGCCTTCAGCATACTAGTCTACTACTAGACGTGAGCTAAGATCACTCGCACTTAACTCGACAGCGATTGATGCTTCTTCCGATCACCACAAATACACTCCCCACTAGGCCACTATTTTATTTTTACGGATTCGCATTCGTCATTCGTCGAATCTTTACTTTCTATATCTCAAATTGTTGTAATAGCTTGCATATCAGACTAATCAGGTAAATCATACAAACAATTCTCATATCCGTTACTCCTCGAGTGTTTACTTGCTAGATTTGAAGCTATTTTAATAGCTTGCAAATCAGACCTGATTAAATCATACTAACAAATCTCTTGTACAAACTCGATCAAGAAAGTGTTGATAATAAAAATCAAATTCATGACTTTGTGGGCACAAGCTAACTTATTTCACCAATTTGATCATCCTAGCACACACTTTTCCTCATTCTACCACCTGTGCGGCTGTGCCCCCATTTATAATAAATAAATAAAAAATAGTTGCTTATTTCGTCAAATAAAAAACATAGAAATAGTTACAACCTCAACACCTACTTAACCAAATTAAATACTTCGAATTACACAGATAAACTATTCTATTCAAGGTCCCAGGCCCTTGTTATGCTATTGTAAGAGGTTCACATTATCTCTTACTATCTTATACAATCCGTATGCTAATCTAATCGGGTAAACAAGAATTATTCAGAGCTGATTTAAGATCCCTCCAAGGAGTATTACCACCTGTTTTAACAAGTGGGATCAAACAGATAGGCGCTAGTAGGACTTAGGAACAAACCCAGGCAATGGAGACGTTGGAGGAATTTCAGCTTCAATACCCGTTACATAGCTCTATTCCTCATATTTATCACCTCTCTGTGTGAGTTTGAGTGGATGGATGGCACAAATGAAGGGCTTGATGCAGGACGATATTCTGGAAATAGACGTCCAGAACGATAACGAACTCCACATGCATTGCAGAGGGTCCCCCGACCCAGTGGTCCCTCCCTCCATTGTGGTGTCTTTTGCGTTTGGCAATGTGTGCATCTCTTAGTTGAGTCAGACTGCATATGAAGAGTATTTTCTTTCTTTTTCGTAGCAAGGAATTCTTCTTGGGGTTTCTTCCTTGCTTGCCGAGAAGAACTCACAAGCTCTACGAAGTCACTGGAAGACTCGGACATCTGCTCATTTGAGTCATTGTTGTTTCCACTGTTTGAACTTATATTTTCCACATAAGCACTGCATACAACTACAGATGTCCTGAACCATGGGTGGAGATTTGATGGCCGCTTACGCTTAGAACGTGCTCGTCCCAGGATGGCAATGTCAGGTTTTGTAGTCAAGCATTTACCAAAAGAACATGATACGGTGGTTTCTAGAACAGAAACTGGGCTTGGTGTTCGGACGGTAAGCTCTGGAGGTCTAAAGCTCTCACTTGGAATATTTGCACCATTATATCCAACACAGTTCGTCGGCTCTATTAGCTCAGACTTCATATTGATCTACAAACATCAATGAACAATCAGCAGTTGTAGAAGAAAAATATTTTATCAGTGAACAGCACAACTGAGAGAGCCACATCAATAGATTTATTTTATGATTATAAGACCAGTAACACCTTTTTTCCGATCCATTGAAAATATAATTAGTTATGCACACCTCAATATTAGATCATATTTGTCATTATCAAATAGCAAGAAGTGTTATTAAGGTCATATTGAATTAGTGATACAGGATATGTGACGATGGATCAATATTGTCCATCCGTCTCTGAAGTACTGATCCGAATAGTTGGTTTATGAAAAGGATGCACCAAACAAATATGTAGTAATGAAATGCAATTACAAAAGTTTCTAAATAACACTTCCGAATATTATGGAAGGTTACTTAACAACTAATGATGAATATCTGATCCATCCCATAAGCTAAGTTATTGAACCATTGCAAACTAGAGAATAACAATTTATTTCACTAAACACTTTATGCTATTAATACATGAAAGCATCAGGTGAATCTATTAATAAGATTAAGACCGGCCCACAAGCATACCTAGAGTGATTAACATTAAGAGAAACTAGAACTAATCTCCTATAACGTAAGCTTCTATCTCCTAGTACTCCCACAAACATGACAAACCATTCAGAAGCACCAACCTAACCTAAAACAACCATATAAAATAGAAGTATATAACAAAAAGAAAGTCAACAATCGTAGAATAGAGAAGTCATAGAGCAAGCTGCAACAAGCGTGACCATATGATAACTATTGTAGCGCACATAATACATTGGTAATACAACATATACTCGAATCTGAAGAATGAAAAACTCACGGGAGCATTAGGACTAGGCCCCTTAATCTCCGAGCCACCAGCAACTTGGATATGGGATGCGGGTGGAACCCCCCTCAAAGAATCCATTGGAACTGGCCCCAGGTTTTCAAAACTACTAGGGTCCAAATCCTCATCACTGCCATCTCCTTCTAAACTCTCCATTGGGAAGTCCAGAATACTGAGTATACTCGCGAACTCCTGAGCATTGACTGCATTCACAATACTGTCCCAGCAACTATTCGGTTCAACCATACTTATGTTACGAAAGACCACAAACTTCAATCACTACAAACACATTATCGAAAAGTCAATGGTACAAGAACAATACAAGGATACAAGGAAAGGGGAAAATGACTAGGCCAATTAGTGATAATATCCAAATCTAAATTTACATCACACCACATAATTAAAACTACCAAAATGAATCCCAAATGTCAATTAAGCTGCAAAAAGGCAAATAGGTCAAATGATGACCATATCAATAAATAAACATTTACTGATTTACATCATCTACCTTTTCAAGAACATATACATTCTTACAGTTCAATAGTTCAATATTAATTAATTGAAACTATATTTCAACTATAAATTTGAGATAAGTTTGACAAAAAGATCAATTTGGCAAAGAAAAACTATCAGAAGGGTGTCATAAAATATCAAACTTTATGTGAAAAAACGATGTGATGCTTACCAGAGGAGGATTGAACCCTGAAAAGTTGAGGAACACAATTAATTTTTATTATACAATAAAAACAGTACTGTAAATATCAAATTTAATAATCGGAAAAAAAAATTAATAATAACGGAAGAAAATAATATTCCAGATTATTCAATAAGAGGATAGACTATACTACACTGTTTCCACATTAAAACAGTGAAAAATAGTACAAGCTAAATGACGTTTTCGCCCCTAATTAAATTTCCTCACCCACTCAATCAGCACTAATCTACCTATGCTCATACTCAACCTCAAAAAATGATTGCGTGTGCATATTCTTGTCCATTTAGTGATAATTGACAAGGTAAGATAAAAATATTTCGATATTAAATTCGTGCAGAGTGATTTTAGTATCATGTCCGTTAATATTGTCCCTCACATAATTTATGAATTTTTTAGAATGTATCATAAAGACACATGTTAAATATTAAATATGAAAATAAAATTCAATATTCATAACCACATAAGGTAATATACTGAAAAAATCTTACCATATCAAATTTTAAATACAATTTAATTATTAATTATTTTTTCTTATTAACTTGTTGACCAGTATTTTTTTAGGCACATTCTAAAAAAATCCAACTTAAACGGTCTTTAATTTATAATCCAGTTGACCTAAAAATCTTCACATTTAAGACTAGAAACACTATGAAAGGATGAACATAAAGTGATTAATGTAGTACTACTATTAGAAGACTTTGTTCTATTTTGGCAATTCCACATCATTTTTGAGTAATTTGTAGATGGAACAAAAGTAGAATAAAGATAGTGAATTGCACTTTCAAATCAGTTCCACAAATGTATCAACTAAATGGCTCCGTTATATTGTTACTTGTTTTCATCATTATGTTTCATGTTCATTTTTAGAAATTTATGTTCATTCTAGACTTTATCGAATATTTCAAGACTTCCAACTAATTAAAATATCATACTCCATCAAATATAACTTAATCAATCAAATCAAAATTTATTTGTGTCAATATTTAATACTTTTTCCGTTTTATAATGTTTGATTATTTAAAAAATATTTATTTTTCATATTGTTTTTTGATATCTATATTTCTTATTTTAAAACGGAAGAAGTAAGAAATATAGATATCAACAAACATATCGGTGGCAATAAACCTGTTAGTGCATTGAAGCAGTATGAATTTTGAGATTTCTAATCACTCAAGTATACTTAACTTAAACAAACTACACAATAAAAATTACGGTAATAATGAAGTCGTGAAAATAATAAATTATATATACCTAACCATCTTTTTTTAGGGAAACAAATCTTAATTTGTATAAAAGTTGAAGGTAAGTGATATGGAATAACCAAGACTTTTAATCTAATCGATATTTTTTTGTTCTCCCGTAATGCAGCTACCTCAGCCACCAACGAACTATCGACCATACCAAGGGACCGGAACGCGCCAGCGATAAACTGCCCCAATTCTCCTCTAATAACCACCCCCCTAGTACCCACTTTTGTGTCACAGTTCCACCCTGCATCACAGTTGATTTTGTGTGGCATCGGAGATCTTAAAGAATGTAGGCAAAGTGATTACAATGCTTCCTGAAACATTTACGGCACATCGTGCTGTAAAAAAGATATTTACAGAGGGATTGACTTATAACCTACATAACTAATAAACAGTCTTCATTATTCTAAACAGAGGCGGGTGCGAAACGCCAAATGTTCACATCTGAAGATTCCAAAGCTGCATTCCACAAGTACGCTCCTCATCCCAAGTCCCAACACCTCTATATGATGCGCGGTACAGTAAAAAATGCTTGCTTACTCAAGTATCCGAATTGTACTACCTAGCAACACTTTCGGATTATTTTGTTATCTTTTGCCTAAATATTTAACTACTGGTGACACCGAATTGTAATAAGTAATAATGTATTCGGATCATTTTGCTATCTTTACATAATATAACAAGTTTACGAATAATTGATACCAGACTCTTCTTAAATATATTAACACCTAACATTATCTTCCGTTGGAGTTTGTGGGAATAATGCAACCATCATTATAACTCTTAACCTCTCAATAATTGCATACTAGCTTCATCACATCTTAGATTCAAACAAAAATAATCATCCCAATTCAATGTCAGATTAACATAATAAATTTGATACCGTTTGATTATTTTTATTTATAACTTTTTATGATATATTGATATATAATTCGTGATTGAAGTTTGATAGAATAATCAAAACATTAAATTAAATTATAACAGTGTGAACGCAATAATATGAAGTACTAAATATAATCTTACCATATATAATATGGGAAGGCATGAATTAGTTATTAAAAAAATGAAGCCCCATGTTCTCAATTCTCCAAAAAATTAGGAGAATAAACTATATTTTGAATTTTGAATATATAATTTTATATAAATACTTTGTTTAATAACTACTTACCAATAGGCATAAAAAAGTTGGTCATTATTTTATAAAAATGACTTCTTTTTTTCTAATATCTAATGTTATTTTACACATTAAATCAAATTTAATTAAGATAAAATAAATAGTATAGCCTAGAAATATTATATTTATCAATTGATAAAAAATTATATATTATAAATATGATAAATTAATTGCACACAGGCTAGACTGTGTACACACATCTAGTTATATATAGTCCTTCGTTACCTCATTGCTTACGATTTAAAGTGACGATTTTGGATTTCGAGACTTTTGGCTTGACCAGTCAAACCTTTCACTCTTTCACAAAATCATTACCGGCTGCTTCATTAGCCCGTACTTCTTTCAATGTGATAACTTTCGTATAAATATACGTAGTAATTGGATTTTATTTCCGTTCCACTTTAATTGACTTCACGTTTGTTAAAATATTATTTTGATTATCAATTGCTCCTTCCTTCCCTAAAAGATTGTCACATTTTAACTTTTGGTAGTCAACAAAATACGATTTAAAACATAAATATCTATTATTCTACATGCGAAAAAATTATAAGAAGTTAATATTTCAAAAGTATATATTGAGACGAATCTAACAAGGTCGCACAAGACTATATTATTTGTTATCGTTTAATGGGAATTCATGATCAAATTTTGTAATGTTTGACTAACAAAAGTCAAAATGTGACAATCTTTTAGGGACGGAGGAAGTACTTTATATATACATTATACAAAATTACAAGAAGATAACATTATGAAAATATTTTGAAAAATATATTCAATGATATCACTTTTATATTTTTCAGAAGGTAAATAAAAAGTAATTCGTAGTAAAAATTTAACACGTATTTTCAAAACATCAATTTAAATGAAATAGAGAGAGTATTATAATTTAAAAGTGCGCTTCATTTCGTACTATACTTTGTATATGAAATATGTTTTTTTTGGAGACAAGAATGTAAGTTTAATAAAATAATGATATTTTTATTCAAACTAATCAAACGTCTTGAACCAATATTTTTGTTACCAAACAATCATTTATATAATTATACAAATAACAGAGTATTAGTCACTACATTATTCTACTCTTGCTTTTTCATAACAGGTGTGTAGTGACTAATAATACATTATTTTTAAATTCTTATGAACATAATAGTACATAACTTTGTTATAAATTCAATTAGAGTAATTATACACTTGCCAAACAACCAATAAAGATTAATTTCAAATTAAATTTTTAATATAAAATTACAAACATTAATCAAAATGAACTGAAAACAAATATTTTTGTAAGAACAACCACCGCCAACATATACTCCTTCCGTTTCACAATACTTGATTGTTTAGCCAAAAAATACATTATTAAGGGGTTCATAAAATTTATGATTATATTCTATAAAATACTATCAAAATGAAAAGTAACCTCTAAAGGAAGGATAAAAAAGAAAAGGGCAAATGGCTTCAGACATCACTGATGTTTGGAAAAAAAGCCAATTAGATCACTCATGTTTCAAAAACGCCAGTTAGATCACTAATGTTTAAAAAGTCACTCATTCATGTCACTCCATCAGATTTTTGAAGGGTATTTCTGTCCAAACACATTTTTTCCACTCATAAGCACCCAATTTAACTCTTATTAACACATTACCCCAATCATGAGATTACAATTTTTCGATATCTTTTTTAATATTTTTTCTCGATTTTTTTTCAATGTTTTCTCAATTTTTTTTCGGTTTTTTCGAATCGAAAAAGAAATAAAAAATCGAGAAAAAATTGAAAAATAAATATAAAAATCGTGAAAAAAAAACCTTAAAAAATCGAAAAAGAAATTAAAAAAAGAAATCGAAAAAAATTGTAATATCAGGATTAGTGTCAATATGTTAATAAGAGCTAGATTGGATGCTTATGAGAGGAAAAAATGTGTTTGGACAGATATACCCTTCAAAATCTGATGGAGTGACCCGAATGAGTGACTTTTTAAACATTAGTGATCTAACTGGCGTTTTTGAAACATGAGTGATCTAACTGACTTTTTTTTCTAAACGTGAGTGATGTCAGAAGCCAATTATCATGAGTACAAAAGTACATTAAATTTTATAAACAACCAACTATTATGAAAAAGTAAATATTTTTTAAACAATCAATTATTATGAAACGAAGGGAATATCTTATAGCAGTTCCAGGCTATACCAGTTGGCTGTGAAAACGATGCATGGTTGGGGTACGATTAACAAGTTTCCTAGGACCTTCGACAACTAGGTGGAATGAACCTAATGATTCTTCTGACCACATATGACTAAACAAACTAATTATTCTGACAACTTTATTCCCATTAAAGCGACCACCTGAGGCACCTAAATAGTCTCCTCACCATCTTCCATCATATATATACATTCAACTTTACTCTCCTTCATTCTCAAACCCACAATTTTCTTGTTCTCTATATCTTCATCCAAACACACAACAACCCAACACCCTTATTAAATCTATCTATCGTTTTTATTCTTTCACTAGAAATATCCTCGTTATTGTTTCGACTCATATTTCTCGTAAAAATCAACACTCTGGCCTTGTTGGCTTGCCATCATAGTCTGGGAAACCACGTTAAATCTCGGTGTTAAATCTCGGTGTCGTTTTTATTCGTTGTCGTTTTACTGTTTCATTTGCATCCGATATAATAATCAAGAATGGACACTTTAGTCCAAGAATACTCTCATCTCATGAATTCAGGTTTCTTGTCAAACAACAATCTGGGAAACAGATGCAGAATTAGTCATGATTTTGGAAGATTTCGTCCATCTTCTTCTGAGGAGATTCAATTTTCTTCAGGGGAAGATAGCAACAATAACAGTGGGCTTGATGAAACAGACAATTCACTCACTATGATCAAATTCATTGAAGATACTCTGATGGAAGAGGAGGATTTGAGACATATGCCACATATGTATTATGACTCTATGGCTTTACAAGCTACTGAAAAATCATTTCATGATGCCCTCCTGCAAAACCCCAAAGATTATTTACAATTACAATCCACAAACATTGACAATGAGCTATTGGAACATTGGAAAGGGGGCAATTACATTGATCAAAGTAGTAGTGGTACCACTTCACCTGATGTGGATACGTTTGTAAACGAGTCGAACTTGATTAATTATCGAAGTGGTTTGCATTTTAATGCAGACTCCTCTGATTTTCTTCAAGAATTTGGATTTGATAGTGTGAGGGATAAGCTTCCAGAGATGAGATTTGCAGTTGAAGGTGCATATCAGATTCAAGAATCATTTATTAGTGCTAGCCAAACTGATAAGATTGTCCACTTTCAACCAAATGAATTTTTAGAAAAGGGCTCATCAACTTGGGGAAAACACGCGAGAGAAGTTACAGATGATGCAGAAGAAAGGAGTACTAAAGTGGTAGCAACTGCCGAGGCAGATTTTCCAGAATTGTTGGAGATGGATGTGTTGCTTTGTTCGAATCTTGATACTGTTCCATGTGAAGGCCTAGTAGACTGCTCCTCACCCGAAGCATCATCACCAAATGGGACAAAGAGCCTCCAGAAATCGAAACAAAGAAAGCCTAAAGGCGGTAGCAAGGGACGTGGTGTTGTTGTACAAGCAACAGTGGATTTGAGGAGTCTGCTAATGCAGTGTGCACAAGCTGTAGCCAACTTCGACAATAGGACTGCAGATGGGTTCTTGAAGAGGATCAGGCAACATTCTAATCCATCTGGTGATGCTACAGAAAGGGTGGCTCATTTTTTCGCCGACGCTCTTGAGGCTCGCATGTCAGGCACAGGAACTGCATTGTATGCATCTTCAGGTTTAAAATTAGTATCTGCCTCAGAGATCTTGCAAGCCTACCAAGTCTATGTTACTGCATGCCCATTCCAGAGAATGACCAACATTTTCGCAAATTTGAGCATGAAGAAAGTAATGGGCAATGCATCAAAACTTCATATAATTGATTTTGGAATTTTATATGGTTTCCAGTGGCCATGCGTTATCAAGACACTCTCAGAGAGGCCTGGAGGTCCTCCGAAGCTGCGTATCACTGGTATAGATTGTCCCCAGCCAGGTTTTCGGCCAGCTGAGAGGGTTGAAGCATCAGGACGCCGTTTAGCAAAGTTCTGCAACAAATTCAATGTCCCATTTGAGTACAATGCCATTGCTCAAAAGTGGGAAACCATCCAACTTAAAGATCTCAAGATCGAAAAGGATGAAATGGTTGCAGTGAATTGTTTATATAGACTGGAAAATGTCCCTGATGAAACAGTTATTAGTAGTAGTCCAAGAGATACTGTTCTGAGCTTGATCAAGAAGATCAATCCTGACATATTCGTTCACGGGGTTACCAATGGCGCCTACAACACTCCGTTCTTTGCAACACGGTTTAGGGAGGCACTATTCCACTACTCTTCTGTGTTTGATATGTTTGAGGCCACCTTGGCACAGGAAGATCAGCAACGGATGCTCTTCGAAAGAGAGACGATTGGTAGGCAAATAATGAATGTTGTTGCTTGTGAAGATACTGAAAGAGTGGAGCGACCAGAGACTTACAAGCAATGGCAAAGTAGGAACTCCAGAGCAGGATTCGTGCAGCTTCCACTTGACAGAGGAATTCTGCGCAATGTCCAGGGTAAAGTAAAGAGACAGCACCACAAGGATTTCGTAGTGGATGAAGATGGAAACTGGATGCTGCAAGGCTGGAAAGGGAAAGTAATATATGCTCTCTCTTGTTGGAAACCTACCAAGAGGCGGTCACGCTGATAACTGAGCTGCAAGTTCCAACCCTCTTTACTCCGCTTAAGCAATGACCCCTCCTACCCCGTTTAGACGGAGTTTACACCACTTAAGACAGCAACCCAGCTTCTCTCTAAGACAGTGAGACATGCAACCCTGCTTAGATGAGAGTCCCTCTGAGACAGTGAGACATATTGGCCTCTCAATAGGTAGAATGTGGTCTAGGCAGAGTATGGTGCCGTTCATGCTTAATTGTTATTTCCTCTTTTCTAGACACCATGTAATGAAGCTTGGATCTCTATAATATTTGCTAGTAACTACCTCTTAAGATTTATTAGAATCCATTGTTCCATCAATTCCTTACAACATGTTGAACACTTGAACCCATATGCTTTGGAGAAATTATCACAAATGTTACAGAATACTTTTGAATATAAGGACCTACTAGCTATGTCCTCATGTCTATCTTTTAAATAAATAAATAAAAATGGTTCAGTATATTATTACATTAGCAAGAAAACAGAGAAAAGCTAGGAAACGCAAATCAAACAGGAACTACATCTGGTACAAGGGGTGTTGATCCATCATTATCTGAAGTATTACTCTCATCCGCGACCTGCCCGCTTTTCTCATCTTCTTCAAACCCTTTCTTGAATATGTCATAATTTGTTGTCTCACAGGACTTAAAAGGTCTCTCACCAAGAACCTTCAGCAAGTCATCTTGATGAAGGACTTCCTTCTCAAGCAAGAGCTCAGCAATCTGAGCAACTTGCTCCTTGTGTTCCTCTATCAGTTGAATTGTACGCTCATACGCTTTGGCGACCCATTCTCGTACTTCATTGTCAATGATGGCAGCTGTTTTGCTGCTGTAAGGCTTACTCATTTCCATTCCATCGTCTCTCGGCGGAAAAGATAGAAGACCCACCTTGTCACTAAATCCGTAGATTGCTACTTGGGCATATGTCATCTTGGTCACTTTCTCCAAGTCATTTTGTGCTCCAGTAGATATTTTCCCTATTAATACCTAAATCCAGTGGAGAACAATCAGAACATAATCAAATTGTGACTGCACTTGATGACTTGGTGTGTATTCCCTGACGGGCCACATAAGTGTGTATTCCCTTCACACGGAATTGGCTGTCAAGATTAATATATCCTATGGACATAGCCACACATGCTAGTGGATAATCCGTAAATCCAGAGCAATTAAACCAAGGCTAGAATGTTGAGCAGGTAATAATGAAAATAGAGCAGAATGTGTACATACCTGCTCAGCTGCGCGACCACCAAGAGTCATGCATGTCATGTCAAACAGTTGCTCTTTTGTCATCAGAAGGTTCTCATTGGGGACATACTGAGCAAAGCCAAGTGCGGCAGTTCCACGAGGAACAATGGTGACCTTCAGCAACGGTTCTGCATATTCCAAGAACCAACCAGCTACAGCATGACCTGATTCATGATAAGCAACAGTTCGTCGCTCAAGTTTGCTTATGACCTGTTCATTGAAGAAATTTCAAAAGAGCTAAAGATCTCATGAAGCAGAGCATATCCAGCTTCGATATTCTATCCTAGCTTGTGGTTTTGTGTTTGATAGAAGTCTATTTTATAATTTTAGCAAATCAAATGAGAAACATATGACAAGCTCCTACTGTATCAATTGTACACCAGTGTGGGCATAATATTTTTTAGATAAAATATTATGATAGAATGGAATCAGTGGTCATTTACCTTATTTTTCTTCTCCAAACCGCCAATGATCCTGTCAATAGCTGAATCAAAATGATCCAATTTTACCAGCTTTTCTTCCTTCCTTGCAGCAATTAGAGCGGCTTCATTACAAACATTAGCGATATCTGCTCCAGCAAACCCAGGTGTGAGGGCTGCAAGTCTCTGAGAGAAATATGAGGGTTCATGGTCAAGTTTAATTTTCTTGAGATACAGCTGAAATATCTGTTCTCGGCCTTTAATATCAGGTTTATCTATGCTAATCTGCCTGTCAAACCGACCAGGCCTCAGTAAGGCTTTGTCTAAAATGTCGGGTCTATTTGTTCCAGCAAGAACTACAACCCCAGCTGTCGTTCCGAACCCATCCATTTCAACTAACATCTGATTAAGAGTACTTTCACGCTCATCATTACCACCTGAGAAGCCTCCTCGCCCCCTTGCACGGCCAATTGCATCGATCTCATCAATGAATACTATACTTGGAGCACATGCCCTTGCCTCTTGAAACAAATTTCTAACCCTTGAAGGCCCAACACCGACAAACATCTCCATGAAATCTGAACCAGATATGGACAGAAAAGGCACACCGGATTCACCAGCAGTTGCTTTTGCCAAAAGAGTTTTACCTGTACCTGGAGGACCAACAAGTAGAGCTCCTTTGGGAATTTTAGCACCCAACTCCTCATATTTCTTTGGGTTTTTCAAAAAGTGCACAAACTCCATGATTTCTTGCTTTGCTTCATCACAGCCAGCAACGTCTTTGAAGAAGATCTAGAAATTTGAAACATTTGAGGACATTATGAAAAATAGCATGACCACGCTTTGCATGGGAAAAATGTAATGCACAAGACAAGGGCAGACTGGTCATATTTATAAATTGGGAAGAAAAAAGACTTACCTTATTTTTGGCATTCTTATCAACTTTTGTTATATGTGCTTTCCCAATATTAAATATTCCACGGCCACCCTTTCCACCATTCCCACCAACACCAAGTCCTCCTTGCGCTCTTCGTCCCATGTAAAAGAGGGATCCCAATAGCAACAAGGTTGGTCCAAATCTCAATAATTCCTGGAACCAAGAAACTTGGGAGGCATATGTAACGGGAATAAAATCATGTTGATCAATACCTAATGCTTCCTGGGCTTCTTCTAACTTCTCTTCAAAAGACTCAACACTTCCAATATTAAAGTAGAACTTGTACTGGCCTGTCTTACCCATTGAAGAGGTATCAGGAATAGAAATATCAGACTCTTGCCCTCCTATGCTGTCACTTCTTGGTGAGTTTCTCACATATACTTTTGCAAGTGATTTATTAGTAACAACTATATGATCCACCAATCCAGGTTCTAGAAGCTTGTTTTTGAACTCTTGGAAACTAATCTGCAGAAATGAATATAAAAGGAGAATGCAATGACATGCTTAAAAGATGAAGAATCTGAAATAGAACACAAGAAAAACCAATTACAATAAAAGCTAGGAACTTAAGAAACGGAAGGACATGGGCTCAATAAAAACGATATCTAAAGTCTGGAGTGCTTAAAAAGTGAAGGAGGTTATAACTTAAGCCCAAAAAGAAGGGAGTCAATTATGAAGGGAGGGAATAACAGGGTCCTTCAGGGCAAACAAGAGTATCTGAACATTACAGCTAGCTAACTAGTTTGTTCAAATCTTGTCATTTGGGTAATGTCGAAAAAGTAGTCCAAAGTAATAGAAGCAAGTGGTGGCTCGCACATATTTAGTCTTGGGAGCCTCAAGTCTATGTAACAATTGTAAAATCGATGCTCCAACAAGTGCTCAGTTGAGAAACTCACTTCACTGAACTGGTGCAGTTGCAACTAGACAAAATGCATAGTTAAAGCTAGTAAGCTACTTTCTCTGCCCACAGTGCTATTTCATTCTATAACTAAGTCGGGTAGTGATCTAAATAACTGGTATCTCCTATCATTTCTGATCATTAAGTTCTCTAATAGCCAACATAGAGCAAAAAGGGGGGCTACCTAGTACCTACTACTGGAGTTGTAAAGTCTGATTTATCAATTGATCTGAAAGGGGAAAAGGGACAACAGCCAGGGAAAATACAAAAAAGTATATCATTCTGTTGTAACTTGAAGGTGCGCCTCCTAGTTGTATAGCAATCAGGTTACTTATATGCGCACTAATTCCCCATATTGCTCCTTCAATGATTGAACAATAGAAGCTATTTAAGATGTGAAAGAGCACTGTCAAAGTAAAAGACCTTATTTCTCCAAGCATTCTCAGAATAAGTAGACAAACTGCATGTTATCAAACAAAAATAAACCTTTACAGGTAATGTGAAGCTTGTAAATCACCTGTTGTTGTTCTTGAGGACCTAATGACGAAAATGATGTGATCAACAATCCAACCAATAGCAGTGGCGTTATCAGTTGTTGGAAGTATTTCATGAAAGCTTCCTGAAATTGTCCATTACCATCGGCCTTTGGCTCCTCTGAGAAGGATGCAGGTGTAAGGTACACATTCAAGAGATACAGGATAAATAGTAAACATAAAGAGGCATAAAAAAGTTGCAACTTTATTCTTTTTTATGCTCTAATATAGAATTTCCAATCCCACTTAAGACCACATGAAGTCACAAATGGCACATTATTTTTATTATTTTACAAACTAAAAAATTGAAGTTATTGATAAACTTCAAATGTCCATTAGAACTAAGCATACCAAAAAGATTATTCTTACCAATAAAACAAGCAAACCAGTTTATAAACAAAGATAGACTAGATACTCGTATATTTTCAATAAACAAAACAGAATTTAGAAAATGATGACCACCAGAACTAACAGACTACAAAATAAAATCCCTCACCAATAAACCAAGCATGACCTGATTATAAACTACTGTCGTACATACACCCAAACTGAATTCCAAATTGCATCCACATGTACCCAAAATGCATATATTTCCATCATCTAATGATACGGCCCACTTCTACCATATTTAACTAATCCTTATTTACCTCTTTTAGACTCTTATTTACATATTCTGCAAGTAATTTGTTTTATAATGATTACAGCAATGTAAATAATATGAATTCTTCTAAATGAACACAAAACTAACAGTGCACCCAACTAATACCTTTCGACTCAGATTTCTGCTCATTTTTTGGCACTTCCTTCTTCTCTTTTGGATGAAAATTCTGATAATCTGCCCATACAACAAACAAACTAAGGGAAATAACAATAGTTCATAAGAAATAACATAAAAATCCATTCTTGAACCAAATGAAAACTGACACCATTACAAAAATACTTAATCACCATAAAAATGCAATCTTTAACCAAATGAAAGCTAATATCCTCATTAAAGAAACAACTTACTCTTCTTCTTAGGACTTTCACTGCAAAAAAACCTGCGCAATCTCGGATTTGCAATAACATTCTTTAAATCCGGTAAATTCGATTTTGAAACAAACCCTTTACTGCCTCTTCCAATTGTAGCTATATAATTCCTCAAGAAGATCGAATTTGCATCAAACTGATGCAGTTTATTTACATATAAAGCTTCGAAATTCCCAGTGCTTCGAATCTGAGATACCCCTTTTAATACTCCATTTACTGCATTCTGCACAACCAAAACAACCATAAGATAACCATTTTCACATTATAATCAAGTATTTCCTAGCAGCTCACATAAGCATTATTTTCACTATCAAAATCAAAATCCCAAATCAAGAATTTGGTTGCAACTATCCATGAATATAACAAAACATTTTAACAAACAACAATCATATAAGGGTCATTTTATCTATTAGAATCAAAATCCCAATCAACACTTTTCTAGCAATAACCCAATGAATATAACAAACCATATCAACCAACACAAAACGCTCACAAAATCATTATCTTCACTGTTATAATCCAACAGCCCAAATAAATAACAAATTGCTAGCAATTATACAAAATATATTAACAAAAAGAACCAATAAAAAACTTAGTGATACTTACTCTTGAGCGAGAGGAACGAGATAACGAATTGGTGATTTTGGAGAAAATCATTGCTTTGGGTTTCAATGAGAAGCTAGAAGGAGAAATATAGCAAAATCAGAAAAAATATTGAATTTTTTTCTTTTGTTTTTGGTGTTCCTGTGTTGCTTGTCCGAAGTTTTGTCAAATTTGAGGGGCAAAATGTGAATTATAAAGAATAGTGGTTGGTTTAGTAGTCGGAAATGTGTGAACCCATTGGCCACAAATACAAATATTCAATTCCAAGCTTGGGAAACAAGAAGTTGATTATTGATGTTACTCAATTATAATAGGTTTTTATATATGTTTATCCATTAAGTCAAAGAAATTATTAGGTTTATTAATTCTTTAATCAACATGTTTTACTTTTTATGGCATACGCTGACGAATTTGATATTGAGTTTTGTTATCAGAATAAGATTAGTATGTTATTAGATTCGGTAGATTGTCATCACAAATCACCATATATTTTTATTAGGTTTTTTTTTTATGTTTATGCATTTCTTTAGATGTTTTTATCATAATTCCTGTGTGCGTATGAAGTTACAATAAATTTCAAAAAAATATAATTTTAGATCACGTCCATCCGCTTGCACCCTAACTTAGGGTCTGTTTGATAAATATGAAAAAGTGAAATCTGAAGTGTGAACTCTTATTCTGCTTTTCTCATCTTCTTCAAACCCTTTCTTGAATATGTCATAATTTGTTGTCTCACAGGACTTGAAAGGTCTCTCGCCAAGAACCTTCACCAAGTCGTCTTGATGAAGGACTTCCTTTTCAAGCAAGAGCTCAGCAATCTTACCAACTTGCTCCTTGTGTTCCTCTATCAGTTTAACTGTGCGCTCATATGCTTTGCCAACCTAGTCTAGTGGTACCGGACTCGAGCATCTTTTCAAGAGGTCTCTGGTTCGAATCTCGCTAAAGAGTATATTTAACATAATTTCTTTTCTTTCCTGGCAAGCAGCATTTCAGCATCCACTCAGTGGGCGTTTCGGCGAATTCCAGCACTCACTTTGTGAGATTTTCGGGCGTTTCAAGACAACTCCTCGAACTCAAGTGTTTATTTGGAGGTTAGACTCCTTTACAAATGTAAAATAGTATCGCATGACAATTTGTAACTTCTATCGTTTAAATGAAAAAAAAAAACAATAAGATAATTACTTGTTAAAATATATGTAAAAACAGAATCATACAATAAAGATCTGTGTGAACACTTTAACAACTCATAAAACCAAATCATGAAAAGTTGATCCACAAAATTACAACCAATTAAATATCAAACTCTCCTAGTTGTACATCCTGCGACTTCAAGGGTACATAGTCTCCGAGATAACCTTCAAGATGATCCAATAAAGAGGACTTATCAATACTCTCATGATGAAAAGATTTGCATACAAAGTAGACTATTGTATGCACAATTAGTCCCAAAAGCATCAAATCAGATTGCACCAAAAGACAAACAATTCCAAACCCTATTCTACTACCAACATTTTCTTGCTCTCCACCCTCAACATACCAACCAAATATTTGCTGATTTCCAATGAAACACAAACTAAACAGGATTATGAACCCAACTGAAATACCCATCTTGCCCTTTAGCAATCTTTGACTTTTCCACATTGCTTCAGTGCCCTTAACATCTTCAAGAACAGAGACCACATTTGCCAAATACCATATGAGGGTTATGTAAACCAGACCCACAAAATATATGATCAAGAACATGCCCAAAACAACCCCAATTTCCTTATCATTCACCAATCCCATGAAAACTAGGATGAGCAAAACAATAGCAGCCATCATATTGTATGCAAATATAATTACTGAATTACAAATAAATGTCACCATTAACCTCTTCCAAACCTTTGGAACAACACACATTACTATCTTGAAACTGTATTCCTTAGCAGTGTAGATACACGCAATTGTGTAGACAACGGCAGAGGTAGACAGAAGAGAGAGCACGACGAAGAAGACGAAGTAAGAGAGCTTGAAAATAACCAACTTAGTCCAATCAGAAGCCAAGATATTTGAGACATTGTTGTAAGATGTGGTGCCTGTTGGAGTATGGTCCAATATGAACGATTCTTGAAGAATGTCCGAAAAAAGGTAGTCTGATATTAGTATTTGAGATAAATAGATGAAGGAGAGGGGCACCATTAAAACCAATAAAATTTGCAAAAATATCTTTTTGCATGATAACATAATATTGAATGCTTCTTTGAGTATGCCAAAAAAGCCAAGAAATTGGATTTCTTCTTGTTCTTTATCCATGGTTGATCAACAAAAGGGAAAATTGAGTATGTGATTGTAGGAAATTGAGGGAGAGATTGTGAAACAACCCTTTTAAACAAATTTATTGTTGAGCTTGTTAGATCAGAGGGGAGAATTGACCAAGTAAAATTGGAGGAATTTTCTAAGTCAACATGTAATGGACGACTTTTAGAAGTCTTCTAGAGGTGGTTCACATAATTGCATCCCTGCTTCTACGTTATTTCGATTCATGATTAATTCAAAATTGCAAGTTGCCAAGTAGACATAGAAAAATTAGCAAAATATTGTTTTATTTATATGCAAGAAGATGATACAAAACGAAATAACAAGATACTACACGGAGTGGATACGTGGTGATTAATATTTAATACTCCGTACATTGAAAAATAAAATATCCATATGGTAAGTCATAAATCAGAATAAAGGAAGTCATTGTATAGAATAGTTTCCTTTAAGAAAAAATAGTGAACGGAGTTTGATCTTTTGAGTTAGGGCTAATGCTCGAGTCTTATACAATAGCATGTAAATTATCGGGCTCAATTAAGAAAGTTTATAGAGAAATTAGGTTGGGTTCAATCAATAAGGTATTCATAGAGGAATCAAACTCATAACTTTGCGATCACAAGCTAATCAATTTGGCCACTCTTATTACGATGTACAAGCACCGATGTACTCACATAACTAGTATGTATAAGCTAGAGACATAATTCGAAGGGTTAATGGCTTGTGATATTACTAACGTTTGAAAAAGACCCACTTAGATCACTAACATTTTATACCAAAACATGATCCCTAATGTTACAAAACTCACTCGATCTGATCAAATTATATAAAAAAAAATCCTTGAAATAGCCAAGTTTATCAATTTTTAGAGGGCCACTTTTGACCTTTCATATATTCTTCACATAAAACACACAAATTTTGATCCTCTCCCTCCTTTCACCATAAAACCCAACTTTTGGATAAGAAGAAAAATCAGTCTAAAATTAACAGATTCATTTCACATAAAGTTTTAACGGAATGACCAAATCGAATATTTTTTGTAATATTAGTGGTCATATTTGATATATGAAAAGATTTTTGATGTAAATGGTTTTTTTTTTCAATCATTAGTGATGTCCCTAGCCACGAAATCACGATATAAAACAATTAGACCAAATTGAGATATATGGTCTACCAAAACGAGATGTTTGGTGAACATTAAATCAAATGTTTATATTTTAATGTATATATTACTAGTAATAATTTTAATTATAATTTATTTATGTCAATTAAGTTCAGGAAATGTATTTTGACAATTTAAGATCAAACCAAACGATATTAATAATTGTTGAATATAATGTGTGGAGAGATCACTGGCAATTATTTTTTGATTGAGGCATTAAAACAAAACTAAATTCATGATCTCTATTTCTAAATAATTTTATCTGTTACTAATTATTTTTCAAAGATTATTACTATTACTATACATGAAAATGATGCATCATCCTATTTTAATAATCCAATCTAGGCCGTCGGATCAAAACGATGACCGTTGAAGACGCTCCTTAGGACAACTTCAAACCTATAAAATCAGACTTCACTCCTTTGTCTTTTCCATGTATATAAACCCCTCAAGAAACACTTCAATAAATAAATCCAAATTTTCAGCACCAAATAAACCCTTCTGATTTTTAAGAGCCACATTTCATATCTAAATCCACCCAAATAATCAAGAAAGGTAATCAAGTCTTTACTTGCTAGGCTTTATGTGCTTAATTTTGCTAAACGGTTTCTCCAATTTTACCTGTCGATAACGATACTTCATTTTCTAATGTTAAAATTGGACACTGTCAAGAATTGGAGCGAAAAAATCATAACCATTTATATTTTATTGTTGAATTACTCGACCATTCATTAGTTGTATTTTTATTAATATTGGGTGATTTTGTTTACAGTTATCATCATGTTTAGATCAAACTTGAAGCCTCCACTTGCAAAATCTCCCATCTTCCTCCGAGGAGGTCGCCGTGTGCTTCAACCGGCAGATAACAATACACAATCCCCTCCAGGTTTGATCCTCAACTGTTTAGGAAGTGCAGAATCTCTCTGTTTCTTGAAAAACAAATCATGATTTTTTCTTCTTTGTTTCATATATGAAAAACAGGTTCTTTGATGAAGACCAAGAAACCAGTTCGTGCTGACAAAGAGGAAACCAGGTTGTGCCCAGATTACGAAACAATGTCCTGTGATTTAAGGGCTTTGACTAAGATGGTGCATCGAGATTCTGGAAAAGAAGAAATGATGGACTATGACTCCGCGGATAATTGTAATGCTTACAAGAGTCCTCTGTTTGAGAGAGGGAGGTTTTATGAGGAGTACGCTAGGAGGAGAAATGAGAGGCTGAAGAGGAAGAAAGGTGAAAAAGGCGGTTCGGGTATGGAGGAGAGGAAGGGAGGTTATGATCTTGGTGTAAGAACTGAGTCTGTGAAGAAAAGGGGGGAGGGTAAGAAGTATGAAAGTGCAAGAAAAGGGGTGGTTTCTTCTACTCCTGTGGCTCAATTGAAAGAGCCAACTACTACTTCAAGGTATTTTCTAAGGAGTGTAACAAGAAAAGAGAACATCAAGGTTTCATCAAGTCCGATTGGTAATGGGATTGGTGAGATGAAGACTGGAGGTAGAAGGGGTAGGAGGATCTGAATTTTGAATCTGTAATGTTTTAAGGGATGACTTCCTGTTATCACATCGCCCGTGATGCTTAATATTCCACCCTCTTAGTTCGTTTAAACGAAAAACTCTTCAAAAGTATTGGAATTTATTGCGAATTTTGTTAGATGTTTTATGCGATTCAAGATTTTGAATTAATGATCTTGGAAGTGTTTTGTGGGATGATATAAGATTTTTAAATTAATTTGTTAGTCTTAATTTGTTTTGGTGGTGGGTAAGGCTATTTATCACATAGCTTACTGCAATCCTTATTCATCAGTACACATGATGATACAAATATGGCATTTGTGATGAAAGTTGGAGAAAAACAAAGCGTGTCATCCCATTTACATTTTGCCCCGTATGAAAGGATTTTTTTTTTTGCTAAATAACGGCGGATCAAGTGTACGAATCCTACTTAATATTTCATTCAGAAAGCACGACCCCGTTTTATGATTGATTATCGAGTCAGTTTAGAGTTGAAGGTACCACTTAATATCGTAAACAACGAGATAGTTATCCCAACTTAAAAATTATATAAACATCGTTTACAACCCAATTTATTATAGTTTATTGCACATTTTCTTGAATAAATTGATTGAATTTTTCAAGTAAAAAAAAGTTGATTAATACCCAAAACAATAAGAACATTGCTCGATTTCATAATAAGTATACCCATTATCGAGTTACTATATACTCGTACGTACACGTGTTAACCGAGCCGGGTGGGGCGCCCTATCCCCTTAAGGGATGGCCCATCCCGTTGAATAAATTGATTGAGTTTTTAAGTAAATAAAAGTTGATAATATCGATAACAATAAGAATATTGCTCGATTTCATAGAGTGTATACACATTGTCGAATTACTCGATAGCCGTTGCCCGTTGGGACTCCTGTACGCTCCAGTTAACACAGTATAGTATAGCTTGTTTAAGTCCAGCCCCATGCCCCCATGGGTTCAGCCCAAACAAACCCCACCAGTATTTATTTATACATTCACCCCTCGCGCCCTGCAAAATTACGTTACAGTACTTATATTTAAGCTAAAATTGAATCTTCACTACCATACTCATCAATATTTCAGCCGCCATTTCTCTCATTTCTCAAGGTTCGTCTTTCTATTTTCACTTGCAAAGATAGCTAGATCTGTAATCTCATTAAATATAGTAATTTATTGCACATTTACATCTTTCAATTCTGGTTTGTTTTAATTATGATTGTCAACAACAATTTAATAATAGTGTATATATGGAGTTTGTTGAGGGATTTTTTGAGGAACTGTTTGGAAGTAGTTATTTGTAAAGAAAAGTGTAAAGCTCAGATTTTTAGCAATTTTGATTAGGTATAATTTCTTGCACATTTACATATTAATTTTTTTTGTTTGTTTCTAATTATGTTTCTTAACAACAATTTAGTGAATGAATATATTTGGAGTTTCTTGAGGGGAGGAGCATTTAAGTAAGTATTTTGTAGTAGTTTTTTCATAAATAGACGTGTAAAGATCAGATTTTTAGGAGATGGGTATTAGTTTTGATACACGAATTTATTTTAAACAACTAGTTGCTGATAAACTCTAATTGGAGTTTCTTGAGGGATTATTCAGGAAGTATTTGGTGGTATTTTTTTTTGTAAATAAAAGTGTAAAGATCAGATTTTTAGTTGATGGGTATTGAACTATTGATTTTTTTGACACATATACATCTATTCTTATTCGTCTTGGTTTTTTCGAATTTTAATATTTAAGGCTACCAGAAAATTACTGGTATAGTTGTAATTAAAGTTTGGATATTTTTTGTTACACTTGTCGGTGGTCATATTAGAATTTGTTGATTTAAGGTTGATTGGTTTTTTCTTAAATCAATTATAGTTTGTGTGGAATTAAGCTTGGACTTTCCTAAAAAGATACCATGATGAATTATGAACTGTTAGTTTTAATGTAGTCATAATATACTAGTATTATACAAAATATGCAACTTTGTTTAGTTGGTTTTATGTCTACTGCTGATTTGTGATATGTTACTTCTTTGATTTGTGCTCAGGACTTCTGCAATATTTATTGCCTTGAGTTGAGATTTGACATTGTTTTGTTGATGGCGATGACTAATTCTCAAGCGAGTATAAGTGAAGGTGTTAGCCTCCTTCCGGCTAATGATAAGCAACAATCGACTGCACTGAAAAAGACAGCTCTGAGGGATCTACAGAATCAAAATGGAAGCTTTCTAGCTAGCCAACAAGATCCAGTGAAACTTCTAAGGACTAAGAAGCTTACGCCGGAGAATCCCTCAACTTTACGTTCACAACTGTCCTTCAGTAACAATGCTGCCAATGAACATATTGTGAATGCTAGAAGAAGGTTTGAACTAGAATTAGGTTATGGAAGAAGTTATTCAGTGGAGAAATATGCCGAGTGTATGCAGCCAAAACAGGCATGTCAAGCACAGCAAGATAATCCTAAAAAACCAACTAAGGAGAGTAATAATACCCGTGGTCCTGTGGCTACATCAAGCAATTCGACACCACCAGCCAAAATCTCTTACAGTGGACATTCAGTACCCAATCAGCTGGGAAAGAAAGCTAGCAACATCAAATCTGTGGATTTTCTGAAGGTATCTGCAGAAATTCCTACAAAAGCCACCTCCGAGTCTGCTGTTGAGCAAAAAATGTCCGATCGGTTCATTCAGTTGCAACAGTTCTTGAAACAATGCGACGAGTCTCGCCATAGAGATTATTTCGAGAGTATGTTAATGAATTTATGCTGTGGTTATATAATTGGTTCATGTTCTGTTAGTTCTAATCTTGCTTTTGATATTATCATCCAGTGTTCTTAAATTTATCACCACCGGACCTTAGCAGACTCGCTGTTGAATTGGAGAAAAGAGCTATGCATTTGACCATAGAAGAAGGTGAGAATTTGACATCTTAATTTGTTCATCACGGAATGGATTAATTGAATTCTGTTAGGAAATTGTTCAGAAATTGGTAGCTTAGGTCAGTGTACATTATGAGTAGCTGATCCTAGATTGGCCTAATGACATCTCTTATGGTAACTATTCTTTTGCTGGGTTAAATACCTAAATTAATGAAATTTCTTTGAAGTTTGACCAGTTCAAAACTTTTGGAATTTGACCAATTCGATCGCTATAATTTTCTTAAATAGAGTTTGAAAAAGGAGTGCACTATAAAAGTTCCTCATAAATTAGTGGAGTCTGCCCTTTTGGTCTTGGGTTTTTTCTACTCCTTCTTATGTGTGTATATGCTTCAGGAAGATTTAGAGGAGTTGTGGGCTTCCATTGGCAAGATACCAATGATAAATTTAGTCATGCTCATTCACTTTTTATTTCATTACAGCAAAGGAATTAAAACGGATGAATTCGCTGAACATACTGACAAAATCTGCATCAGAATATCCAATTCAAGCAACTCAATTTTCAAGAAAGTGAATGTTTTATCAGTACCTTGTCTCGTTAATAATGTAAGGATCTTAGGTAAGTAAGTTATCGTCTATGAGATCAAAGCGATCTCAATTTGCAGCAGTATGGGGCCAAGGTTACTCTCATGATTTTAGGCCTCAAAGTAGGTCCATTGACAACGGACGCCAGCCCTTGGGAATGGTCATAGGTTTGAATAATTAGCTCGAAGCTTCTTGGCCGTTGTTAATTACTATTATTTTCATTCTGTTTTGTATCCTTGATAAACTGATAACTGATTTATCATTTGCATAGAGAATAGATGTTACCATGTTGGTTTTATCGCTGTGGAGACGACGTATTTTGATTATGTACATATGTATAATACTCGTTCATGTTTCAATTACATTGTACTTGATTAGTATGAAGTAGTATAAATATGTGAGTATGGAGTATGATTTAGTGAAGATTTGATATTGTGATGTTCTCATGGTACATTCCTGGTTCCTTCTGTGAATCTCAACTTCTCAATCATTGATAAAGATAACAACTTTAACAGATCCTCTTGTTGGTTCGTACGTTGTACTTCGAAAATGGTAGCGGTACATCCAAGTGGAACTACTGAGTAATATGTACACTAATCACTAATCAGTAGATATATAATTCGGGACTCTTAGCTTAGTGATATCGAGACTGAACTTTTGAACGAAGGTTCAATTATAATAGAAAAGTATATTTAAACATATTTTATATCTTTTCAGGCTGCTTTTGTAGCGTGAGTTCTGGAGACAATGAGTCACATCGAGGAAATTAATGAAGGTAATATGAGAATGAATTAGAAGTGTTATAGCATGCATGAGAATTGCGCATCTATCTAAATGGGATAAGAGCAATCACGATAACGACAATACGACATATACATTTAATAATAGTAATATACTTTTAATTGACTTCAATTCAATATTTCGATACATATCGTTTGGATTTATTGTTTATAGTGTATGCAAATTGTCTCTTAAATGTCATTTGATTTAGTAGTAGCTTTCATTATTCATAAGCTAAAATAATAATACCTCCACAATTAGAAAAATGCCGAATTATTATTTTGGATTTATAAGTTTTCACTTCTTAATTAATGTACACAATTCTCATTCAATACATACAAAGTAATTAGGGAGTATAATAAAATATGCAATTTCAAATCGAGCTGTCAGGTTGAGATTCGAGACGATTTTGGTCAATTTCGAGCAATTTTCAGTCTGATCCTGAGTCAAATCCTCATCGATTTTTTTGCAATTTCGAGCTGATTCTGAATCCATTCTCGGATCAAGTTCGAAATCGAGCCGAGTTTCGAGCTGACTCGGTTCCAAATCGAGCTGATCTAAATATAACGAAACCAGAACGATGAGGATAATATTGTAGACTTGTAGACTTGTAGTATATGAGCGGTCATTGTACATGTGAAGTGGTACTTGACAATCATGGGGCGATAAAACCTTTATAATCAAAGCAGAGTCGTCATCCACTAGGCCCACACCTTTGATAATAATGGTGCGCAATTCTAATTGTGCTTCTGACTTTATCAATCCTCTGCTCCCTTTTTATGCAAAAAATAGTTAATTTTATGAGGTCAAATGCTTCTTTTTTTAGAGCTATGTAATCCATTTTATTTCTCAATCCATATCCATTTCCTTACTAACAAAAAGTTAGTCAAATATACATTATTATTTCAAATTGGAGAATATAATAAAGGAACAAAATAAAATTATGCAAAAGCTAGTAATCGTGTGATTGTGCGAGTCCAGCATATTGATTCATTAGACAATGGTTTTTGGATGCTTATGTAAGCACCACTTTAAGTACGGATTATTATTTTACTAATTACTTACAGTACACATTCATTTTTTATTATTAAGGACATTAAAATATTGTAAGCCAATGATGACGTTAATAGTAGTTTATTAGGACTTAGGAGTACTATTTAATATTTATTATTACATAAATTGTAGTGAAAATTAGTGGTCCGTGTGCATATATGCTTCTCTGTGTTATATTGTTGTGGGAATTTTTTACTTTTCTACCACCAGTTTGCTTTCTGATGTGTTGTTAGTGGCTGGATCTTGTAATTGCACATGTATAAAGATTAATTAAATTAATTTATATATAATGATGCACTTATTTTCGCCAATCAACTCTTAGCCATATGTAGTCCGGTGGTGATTCTTCAGATTTGGTTCAGACCAATACAAATAATCACCAATATTTTATACACTAAACTTTAAAATGGATGCTAGAATATGTAACGGTTTGAAATGGTAACTGCCAAAACGAATATAATAAGATCAATTATGTAACAATCACTTAAACGTCATTACAAACGAACATTGTAAGGTAACAATTTAGGCTTGTTTTGTAGTAATGGCATATGGTATTAATACATGCAAAATGTCTTGATCAAGCAATGTGAAACAGATTTTATTAATATCTTTTCTGTGTGCTATCTTGTCCACATACGAAGTTTGTGTAGTCTTGATCGCAGCTGATTCTGATACCATGTTAAGATTTCACGAGGTCCATACTAAAATCAATTAGTTATGAATGTGTAGATTCTACGGCTTTGTTAAACTAAATATATAAAGATGATACTAATCAATCAATGTGAGATTAAGTTTTCGTACTATCAACCACTAAATCGTTACACGTTTAATCTAAATTGATTGACATATCTAAATTGGTCCCTCAAATCACACACTTTTGGAACATGGTAAGAAAGCATAAAACAATCGTTCAAACAACTATATATCTCACTAAACTTTTCTGAGAAATGATTCGATGCATTTGATGATGATTGAGGTTGGAATATTATTACAAGTATTTACAACATAGTATTTGTTGTTGGGTGTCCGATGAGCTAATTGATGCTGGTGGCTCCAAGGTTATTGGTTGAGTAGTTGTAAGTTGAATCTAGGCCTACCAAACATTTGACCTTGGATGAGATTTTTTTTGCAATAAAGAATCTTGGTGGTCCTACAAAGATTCCATGAAGCTGTAAGATCAAGCAAATCATAAATATGAACATAATTGTAGTTAGCAGATCCTTAAGGACGCGGATTAGTTTGATTTGACCAAAGAATCTTCACATCAAAATTCAAATGCAAATTGAGTAACAGGCAACAACGTGGACGTGGTAATAAATTATTACTACTACGTCAATTCATCAACTTGTAATGGACAATTGGACTTATGTAAAATGCAATTGGGACATCATAATGGAGTTTGAAAGCAATAAAAGGAAATGATTAAGATGTTAGTGGCGAAGCGAGGAATTTTATATAGGGTCGAATTAATATTAGATAGATATAAAGGTAAATTACTTAACTGATTAAATAAAAGACTGTTACTTTTTACTTCAGTAATAGAAAAATAAATTTTAGTAAGATCGCATGATATCCTAATCTTAGTTCCTCCATTGTATTATGTTATTGTATAGAGCTCGAATAAGAGTTCTTATGTGAGTTATGGTCGAAATAGTGAGGTGTAATATCTGTACAAAATGATGATATAATTTGATTGATGCTAATTATATCATCAATATATATTTTGGAATTCTTGATCAGAATAAATTCAAGATTAAATGTAACGAATTGTAATTTTGAAGGTTTTCAAATAAGCTCATGAATAAGTACGTTTTATAAATACTTGTGATATTTATGAGCAATTCATCAAATCTAATGATGTATTGATCTCGAGTTTGTTTTTTTATGATATCTTCGTCGTAAGGTCACACGATAATGTGTCATGGATCATCATAAAAAAGTAAATCACGTCTAATTTTGCATCGATTCAACACGAGATCGTGCTCCTTCTAGACTAACTCGAATAGTCACGAACTTCACTATAAGAGTGTGCTTCTTCACAAGTGTGTGGATTCGATTCACGGCAAGTGCATGAGTAACTTGCATTTGTTCAAGGGAGGACCTGCTTGTGGGTGGTTACCCAGAGTCCGGACACTCTTGAGTGGAGTACCAAATCGCTAGAGACATATTTTAGATTTACCTCCTCTGTTGGGCGATGGACTAGCCAGGCGGGGACGCTTGAGAGTGATGGAGACGGAGAATCTTGTTGTAAACAAAGTCTACAAAATACTAACGATAGGCTTTAAGAAGAATGATCAGCACGCACACAGATAAGAACACCAGAGGCGACAGAGACAGAAAGAGAGAGATAAACAAACAGTTTTTTTTTTCTTTCACTTTTGGTTGAAATACAAAGAGGGGGTCATTACAAAGAAAATGAGGAAATAAATGAGACTCTAATAACCCCATTAGTCCCCATCATATTGCAAAAACAGTACATATAGACAACATAGTTGTTGTTTTGTTCCTGCAGCTCAGACAGCCACAAGAAGCTTTGTACACTTGACAATATTTGTTTTTTATTGATACACAAAATCTTTGGAATATCCAAGAATCTTCTCCATGTGAGTCCTTCACCCCCTCCCCCCATCCCCCTTTGCCCCTGTTAGCTAGCTTGATTATGTTCTATGGTTTATATTGATGTTCTTTTTATGTTCTTATGTTGAATTTGTTAGTCTTAGTTGATAATGACCCTTTTCACCCAACCCACTTTTTGTGGTAGTGAATTGAAGAGATAATGATTTGAGAATGTAAAGTTTCTGACTTTATTATCTTTTGGCCTTAGTTGAAAAAATCCACTTGCTACAATGTTATATTGAGTTCTGTTGATCAGATTCAGTTTGAGTAGTTTTCAGGTACCCTAGAATAGATCTAGTGATTAAAGTAGTATTGTATTGATTGTTGGGTATTGTTTATTTCCATATTTGACCAATTTATAATGATGGTGTATAGCATAAGATATAAGAAAGCCAACTTGCAAATATATACTAATACTGAGAGTTGTGAGGCACTTTGTTATTATGCTTTCTAAGTCATTTATCATCTGAAGTTCTCTTTTTTTAACTTCTCCTTTTTATGACTTCTTAATTTCAATTGGTCAGTTGGATTGAGTTTATTGAATAAGTGGTTGTTGTTGTGATATTGATCCAGGGAGGTTGTTTACCAAATTTAAAAGCAAGATTAAATATGGTGAATTTGGAGCTTATTGAATAAGTGGTAGTTGTTGTAATTTGGTTTCTGAGGAGATTGTTTTTCGAACTTGAAAGCGGGATTAGAAATGGAAGGAGGGGTATATCCTCCTAATAATTCCATTTTACCTTCCTCAAGTGAAACTTTCATGGATTTAGACTTCATGGATGAACTATTGTTAGAAGGATGTTGGGTGGATACGGCCAATGGATCTGATTTCCTGCAGCATGGTCCCTCCACTTCTAATACTCCTTTTGATCCTTCATTCATGTGGCCTACTTTAGAAGACACCTTTGGTGATTTGAGTGGGAGCCCATTGAAACAGAGCCAAGATGAGAGGCAAATGTCATCTTTCCTTGGGAATCTACCGACTAGTCAACTCGAAGGCCTAAATTCTACCAAATATCAGTCTATTTGGGAGAATAATGGAAATGGTGAGAATGTTTCAGGTCAAACAGAAAATTATTCAGTTCAAGGTCCTGAGCTAAGTGCAACATGGTGGATTGGACCAAGGCCTTCATCATCGGTGATGGACCGCTTAATCCGGGCTCTCCAATGCATAAAAGATTGTTCCACGGAGAATGTTCTTATTCAAATATGGGTACCAGTGAATAGGGGGGGCAGACGCGTCTTGGTTACAAATGATCAACCATTCTCGCTCGATGTCAACTGCCCAAAGCTGGTTCATTATCGAGACATATCTAAGAACTATGAATTTGCTGCAGAAGATGATTCTAAGCAGATTGTTGGGTTACCTGGGAGAGTGTTTCTGGCAAAAGTTCCTGAATGGACTCCTGATGTCAGGTTTTTCCGGCAGGAAGAATATCCTCGTGTTAATCATGCCCAGCAGTTTGATGTCCGTGGAACTCTTGCAGTCCCTGTTTTCGAACAAGGTAGCTGTAGTTGCTTGGGTGTTATTGAAGTCGTTCTGACCACACGGAAGATCAACTACAGTCCAGAACTTGATAGTGTCTGCAGAGCTCTTGAGGTTTGTTTGGTTTTTATTCTGTCTCTCGATTCGATCACATGACCTGCTTTTCTATTGATTTGAATTATACATAACCAATATCAGTATGTTTCTCTCCCTTTCTAGTTCTTAAAACATTTAAAGTGCATGTCCACTTCTATTGTAACAAATTAGTAGTTAGGAACCCGCAGTCCCAGTAACTAACTTTTGAATATTACATTTCATCATAAAACCTGTATGGTAGAAAGGGATTTTCAAGTCTATAGAAATTGCATGTCTCCTTTGAATGTTTGGCTTATTATAATTTATCGGGGAGACACAGGAAACATGCCTACTTAGTGAGCACATATAAATGATGAAAGCCTTGTATTCAGAAACATAGGATGATACACATTCGTCCTAAAGTTGTATGCTTTTGAAGTTGAATATTCTCAATGCTGGCATTTAGAGTTCTTATGTTCATGAGGTTACTTACGGAACTAATCTAGATGTGTTTCCATCTATAGAAGGCAGAGGATCAAAGTATCGATTCCGAGTTGTATGCATAATTGCAGATAGATTTTTCCGAGTTGTTGCTATGGATTAATAGTATGACTAGTTTCCATAGCTCGATGGCTGTAGATAGTCCAACTGATATTAGCAGACCTTAGAAACTGCAATTCTCCCCTTATTCTGAATTTCAGTTCATAAGAGCGAAAATGATCAACTCGTTTGTTGAGTTTGGAGCTTAGCTTATTTTAGTTTATTTTGCGTTTGTTTTAAATCTTATGAAGTCAACCATCTTACTTGTAGGCTGTTCATCTCAGGACTTCCAAGTTGACAGTCTCGCAGAATGTGAAGGTAACAGAAAAGTGACACTGACGAAAAGTCACAGCATTTTAAATACGTTTTCTTTGTTTTAATGTGTTATTTTTTGTCTTTCAGACACATGATTTGTCCTTTCAAGCAGCATTACCAGAGATTCTAGAGGTTCTGAAAATAGCATGCGTTACACACAAGTTACCATTAGCTCAGACTTGGATCCCTTGTGTTCAACAGGGTAAAGGAGGTTCTCGCCATTCTGATGAGAACCTCAATCAGTGTGTCTCAACTGTTGATTCTGCTTGCTATGTTGCTGATTCAAGTATTCGGGGTTTTCATGAAGCCTGCTCTGAGCATCACTTGTTAAAAGGTCAGGGAGTAGTCGGGAAGGCATTCAATACCAATGAGCCATGTTTCTCACATAATGTAACTTCTTACAGCAAGACAGAGTACCCACTTTCTCATCATGCGATGATGTTTGGGTTATGTGCTGCTGTAGCAATCCGACTACGGTGTGTCTATACTGGATCAGCAGATTTTGTTCTTGAATTCTTTCTACCTAAGGATTGTGAAGGCCCTGAGGAACAGAAAAGAATGCTTCATTCGTTATCTGTTATCATCCAAAAAGTTTGCCGCAATCTGCGCGTAATAACAGAGAAAGAATTGCAGGAAGAAAATGCTTCTTCAGTTGATCAAGCTACAAGACCTGCAATCATGAGTGATCCCAAAGAGACGCCACAAGGGCAACATAGAGAGGCTACAATACCTTCTGAACAAAAAAATTCATCTGAAATTGGGGTCCAGGCGGTTGATAGTAATACAGCTCTCCAGTATGGAAAGTCATTGGGAATGCTTAGTCAACCCTCTAGGTTTTTGCAACATCAACCTGATTCTAGTTTTAAAGAAGGTGTTGCCTTTGGTACGAATTTTTCCATTTCTAGTGATGGAAGTTTACCAAGCTCTGGTAAATCTACAGAGAAGAGGCGCACTAAAGCAGATAAAATAATCACCTTGCAAGTGTTGAGGCAGTATTTTGCTGGAAGCCTTAAAGATGCTGCAAAAAGTCTTGGTGGTAAGCATTAGAGAAATCAGTCCCTTTCTAATCATCTTTTGTTATCAAGTACAGCCTCCCTTTTATTTAAATGATCTACCTTATTTTTTTTTTCACTAAAAATAAGCAGCAAATATTCTATATATTTGACAATCTTGCCTCTTGGAGCTTTTATACAGTGGCGTGAAGTAGAATTGATCTCATGTGGATATCATATTAATATATCTTCAGTCTTTCTCCAACTGTCCTTACCTGTGTTCCATCTTAAATTGCAGTTTGTCCTACCACCTTAAAGAGGATTTGCAGGCTTCATGGAATCAAACGCTGGCCTTCTAGGAAAATCAAGAAGGTCGGTCACTCCTTACAGAAGATCCAGCGTGTTATTGATTCAGTTCAAGGAACCTCGGGTGCTTTACAGATTGAGTCCTTCTATTCAAACTTCCCGCAATTGGCTTCTCCAAACTTAACAAGGACTAATTCATTTTCAAGATTGAATTCTAATGATCAATTTAAATCTTCAAAACCGCAGTCTGATGATTGCGTACTGAACCCTGACGCAGCTGCATCCAAGTCCCCCTCATCTTCCTGCAGTCAGAACTCCAGTTCAAGTCAGAGCTACTCATCTAAAACACAACAAGTACCTTTCTCGACAAATGTCATGGGTAAGGATAGTGCAAGGGGAATAGAAGATACTGGTAACTTTGAGCTAAAGAGGGTAAGAAGCGATGCTGAACTACTATATTTATCAAACGATGGACCAAAATCACTTCCACGATCTCATAGTCACATGTCTCTCACTCTGCATCATAGAGAAAATATCCACTCTAGTTTTGAAGATGGTCATCGGAGAGCTCTTGATGGTGGTAGTCAGCGAGTTAAGGTGTCATATGGGGAAGAGAATATTAGATTTCGCATGCAGAATAGCTGGGGGTATAGAGATTTAGTGCAAGAGATTGCAAGGCGGTTTGGTGTGGGTGATACTTTTGGATGTCATCTCAAATATTTGGATGATGATTCTGAATGGGTATTATTAACATGTGATGCTGATCTCGAGGAGTGTATTGACGTGTATCGGACTTCTCAGGGCCAAACAATCAAGCTTTGTTTTTACCGTGATTCTGAACAGTACATAGGAAGCTCTTTGGGTAGCAATTATCCATTATGATAATACACATCTAGTTTGAAGATGAATTTGTATATTTTGCCTTGTGAAAAAGAGGTTCATTACTCTTGAAGGTGAAAAAGCTGAAGGAATCCCTCATGTGATGCAAGTACGAGCAGTTCCGAATACTAATGCCCCCTCGCTTTCTTGTTATGCCACACACTTTCAGGGTGATGATAACAAGATTTGCTCAGGACAATGTAAGATTGGACTGATACTTGAGATAACATTCGCGGCCTACTTGGCCGAGGCTGAAAATACAAGAGGTAAGAACAATGAATTATGGATGTAAGGAGCATCTTCCACATATATACCTTACTTCTCTTCCTGGTTGTATGTTTAGAAAGCAGCATTGCATATCAGTTTCTTTATCCTAATACTCCTGAAACAGAGGTTGTTCAGTTTCTTTTTTTTTTTTCTGTAGTGATGTTCAAGTATATGAACTTTTATAGATTATCTCACCAATGGCCGAGATTGTGCTTCCTCATTTTTTTAGTACGAGGAAATTTCAATATCTTTTAGACCATTAGTAAGATATTATGTACGTTGTACTAGAAAGAATTTCAATTAATTGTATATTATATCCATTTCGGTTTTATGAGGGAAGTCTGATTTTTCCTTATTAGTCGAGTTTAACTCAATTTATGTTAATATGTCATTGCTATATAGTGTTTTATGGTATGATAATTTTATAACAATTAAAGATCAATATTTAAAAGTATATTTGATTATTTAACCCAAAAATTTGGCAAGTCTAATGATACAATGACAACTGTCATCAATAAACTAGAATACATTTGAATTTTTTTCTTAAAACCTAACTTAATAGGAAAACCTGACATTCAATTTTAACGAAGGAGCAACTTTACATGGATATGCAAGAATAAAGCAAAACTATATAATTGAATCATTGATCATTTTAGAAATATAAAAAAACGAGATGTTGCATTGAAAAAGTCAAATTATTATTCCTCCCTATTCTAATCTTCCTGAATTCTGATTTGTTCAAGAACCTCCAATACTTGCTTCATATTGGGCCTTGTTTCTGGGTCAGGCCCAATACATTGCCGAATGAGCCCTGCTGTTCGGAATGCTGCTTTTGATGGGTATTGGCCCAAGAGACGAGGGTCCATTATTGTGCTCAGCTTTCTTTTATGGGGTAATGCAGGCCTAGCCCAGTCTATTAAGTTTTGTTCTCTGATGGGCCTCATCCGGTCCAGTAAACGCCGCCCAGTCAGCAGCTCTAGTAACACAGCTCCAAACCCGTATACATCCCTTTCCTTATTCAAATGACCTATACATTTTACATGTACTAGTAATAAGCGACATGTCTTGCATGTGATAATTTCGTTACACGCGACTTTTTTAGTATAACTATCAAATTTACTTTTGCATTCACTAAATTTAGTTTCGAGGTAGTTTACCGGTAGTCATTTCCTCAGTAGCCATGTACGGAGGAGAGCCATAACCATAGAGGGTCAGTTTAGTTGGCACCATTGCTGGGTCAAGTTTGGCGAACCCAAAGTCCAAGACTTTTGCATTATAATCCTATAATTGAAAACAAATTAACAAAAAAGAGTTAAATACTAGTATCTTATAGTCACTAGTTCTTCCCGTAGATCATCTGATGGCTTATTTTTGTATTGTCTCCTAAATTATGACGAAAATTTCATATTTGATGAGAATCGAGTTTACCATGTCAATCAATATATTCGAGGCTTGAAAAGGACGACGTATGAGTTGGTTTTCCATTGTGTGCAGAAAGGCAAGAGCACGAGCTGCATCTACTGCTATTCTCAGTCTTAAATCCCATGGAATTAGTTTGGCATCTGTTGAAATTGCAAATAAAACTGGACAATCATCTAACATAATGTAGTATGGAGACAGGAATAAAATAATGCTTACTTGGTCTAAAAAGATGATTGTCCAAACTTCCGTTGGGGATGTACTCATAGACAAGTACCAGAAACGTATCTTCCCAGCAGTAACCGATCAGCTTCGCAATATTAGGATGACTAATTTTCCCCAATATATCTACCTCTGCCTGCATATAGTAGCCGACACAATTAATCCCTAAATTTTATATAAATTAACATGGTAATCCTTAGAAGAAAACTTGATAGAACCATAATTTTCTACTATTAGATCATAGTATGGTAAATGATAAAATTATAGGGACCACGAGAATTTGGAGTGTGGTTATCAATTGTTTGAGTGTAAAAATCGAAATCGTTTTAGAAAAATGTGTTGAGAAATGACATACGATCTGATTAACAAACCTGAACTTCTTCGAGACCTTGATGAGTGTCTGGTTCAAACCTCTTAACAACCACGGGGATCCCAACACCAACCTTATTAGAGGGTGCATATGTAGCCTCATCAACCCATCCTTTGTAAGTTGACTCGCTCAACACCGTGTCTGGCCGGAAGTTGCGAGTAGCAGCCTTCAACTCCCCCCACGTAAATATTTTCAAGTCTTGACTAACATTTTTCCCACTAGTTGCCTCACTATCAATATCATTTTTTACTGACAACAGAACAACCAAGATTATGTATTTCGAAAGTCATTAGTATTATTCTAGTGGTCACGAATATTACTTGAGTACGAATTCACCTCTTATATAACAGCACTGGCCGAATCGGAAGAAAAAAAACTATATATGTACAAGTTTATAAGTACTTGGTTAATACATCACCTGGAATGGGAGATGTATCTACATGCTTAGGCCAGCAGTTTCCCATTTCTTCTTGTCCTAAAAAATTTAAGTTGATTAGGAACTTTGTATGAGTTTTATAGTAGTACTACACTACTTTTAGTGTTGGATTATTGGGAGGAAGTTTCTCATAACGTTGGTTAAGATTTTCTAGGAAATTAAAGAAAAGAATAGCAAATGTTCTCTCAACCAACTAGACTTAAAAATACTAACCAAATTTAGCTGGGACAGTTTTTTTAATTATATGAGCATAAAAATTTTCCATACCAAACTATGACAACAATAATAAAAAATTGTTATAATTGGGGTGGTTGGAACTAAATTAACAAAATAATGAACAGTGGTATGCTAATATGGATGGAGATTGGTGAATGTGAACTGAAGTTTCAGTTGAGGAGTTGACGACGATGAGAACACATACTTGAAAGTCAATGGTCCGCCCTAATGAACAAGTAATTTTCAGAAACAGTTATTAATCATCAATTCTTTCGTATTTCACCTAAATGAAATAAGAAATAACGTGAAAATAAGGAAGCTATTTCTAAATTAACCAGATAATACAATACAAACACTATCTACTACTACATACGGAGTAATATGTATAGAGCATGGATAGTATGATAAACAGTGTTGATTTATTTCATTAATCATAAAGAATAGGATCACCAATGTCTCGACAGTACTTGGCGATATATCAGTCTGAAAACCAACTTTCCTGGAGCCTGACTTATCAGCCTGACTGCCTGAGTAACCAAGTAGTCTAGTGCATCATCAACAATATCAGCGATGAGGGGCCGGAAATTCGCATGCTCCTGAAGACACATAGCAGCAATCGCAACTGCAGGATACATGGAACCTACATGATATAGCCCTTCTAGCATTGGGTCGACTACTTGACCAAGCTTGCTCTTGTCCTTCAACAAAGGACGACTCTCAAGAACAATGTGTTAGTCTGCGTATCAACGTAAAAGAGAAATTGAAGGACCAACTAATGCAAGTGATCAAAAGAAATAGCATCTGTAACATCGATTTCATTTGCATATACTAACAAGTAACAATATGGGATATAACATCGATCAAAAGAATTGATGACTTCTTAAACAACTTTACATCAATCTCAACAAGTATATAAATGCATAATTCTTTGCTTCTTGGCCGCTTTAAGAGATTCTAAAATTCGGGGATTTGGTAATTACCAAAGAGATATCCTCCAAGCTTCGCATTCGCATTGGACATCTAAAAAATTAGATGGAATGATAAGTTCACATTTCATACTATCAGATGATATGATTCCAACCGACTTATTTGTTATCCTTTATTTGATATTTTTTGTTACACTCTATCTTTTAAAAAAATGTTACACTTCATATAATAAAATGTGTATTAATTGGGCTAAGGTAAAGTTTTAAAACACAAATTGTAACACACCATATAATTTAAATATAAATATCACACAAAATGTAACAGATGATTTAGATTTGTCAAGATATATCTATCCTTAAAAATACATTATTGTACTCTTATGAAGTCTAAACGTCAAAATATCTTAGAATTTGAAACTTTTTTCACCAAAATATATGGTGACCAAAAGTATTCGTACTTGACAGGGGTCAAGATTGAGTTTTTTCTCATGAAGATCATCATTTTTCTTGAGGTAGAATTGTTTCCCAACAATAACATTAAATGGTAGCATACAACTAACATATATACAGCCAAACTTAGTAAATGAGAATGATACAAAAAATGATAGTCATATACGCAGTGACGGAACTGATGGGGGGTAGGGGGGGCATGTGCCCCCTCCAACTTTTGAAAAACAGTTTGATATATTATAGGTAACAAGAGTTACATTGTGGCTGTTGGTTTAGTTGGCCCCCTTACTCCTTAAAATCCTGAACCACCAAGTAAGGATCGATTCTCACTTGGTCCTTTTACATTTTTTTGAACTGTACTACTACTATTAATTCATCATTTTGAGCTATACTAGTAATTCATCATATGCAATCTCATGCCCCATTCTCTTACAATGTACTCCCTCCGTCCCTAAAAGATTGTCACATTTTGACTTTTGGTGGTCAATAAAACACGATTTAAAACATAAATATCTATTGTTCTACATGAGAAAAAATTATAAAAAGTTAATATTTCAAAAATATATATTGAGACGAATCTAACAAGGTCCCACAAGACTATATTATTTCTTATCGTTAAATGAGAATTCATGATCAAATTTTGTAATGTTTGACTAGCAAAAGTCAAAATGTGACAATCTTTTAGGAACGGAGGAAGTATATATTAATTCATCATTTGGCATACTGCTAAGTACTAACGATATATATATAGTATTAGGCGTCCAACTACTTATATTATTATATTAGTGTATTACTTATATTAATATACTAATATATTAGTGTATTACTTATATTCATATATTTATATTGATATTAATCCGTAGAGATTTATATATGTTTTGTGAATTATTCGTACTAACCATATGAAACCGACAAGCGAAACAAGATAGTTGATAGGTTTTTTTTCAAATTCTTTAGTTATTTATACGGAAAAAGAAATAGTTGAAAGCATATCTATCGATAGTATTATTGATGATTATGATAGAGTATAAGGTTGTAGAGTACCTTTAAGATGAACTTTTTAATTTACATTAATGAATATTCATTTTTACAAGTTATGTGTATTTTTATTTATATTGTGTCCCCCTTACAATTTCATCCTGGTTTCGTCCCTGCATATACGAGTATAACTTTTAAAACAAGCAAAGGTCAAAGGAGGATAAACATTATCTTAAATATATACATTTGGACAACAGAGCTACGTTAAGATAGAATACATATGTTGGTGGGATTTGAGAAATGTAATACTTTTTGACGTTTTCGACTATTGAGTCACTACCACAAAAAGTCACTTAGACTACGCCCACTTAGACTACACTTCAAAAAAGGGGTAGTCCAAGTGGCACTTGGACGACACTCCCGCATGGTGTCGTCCAAGTGAACACTTGGGCGACACCTATTAGTGTCGTCTAAGTAATTTTCAAAAAAAAATTAAAAAAAAAAACATTTTTCACTTGGACGACACCACACGGAAGTGTCGTCCAAGTTATTTAAATTAAAAAAAAAATAAAAAATTTAAAGGAACTTGGACGACACCACACGGAGGTGTCGTCCAAGATGTAAAAGAAACATTAACAAAAAAAAACCTTTTCTGCCTTTGTCTAGGCGGGATCGTTCATCCTCCCCCCCCCCCCCCCCCAACCCACAAACCCAAAACCCACATTTCACCACCCAAAATCCCACCTCCTCCTCCTCCTCCTCCATCGTCCTTCCTCCCTTCTTCAAAACCCCTAACCAATTAAGCCTGTTAACTATATCTAAATTTATAGGAGTACTATTAAACAATTATATTATTGATATTTCCTTCAGACAAAACAATTCGTTTTTGGTTGATCTGGATTGGATCACAAGGTTGTCTCCCTTACCCCCTTTTTGTAATTAATTGAAACAAATAATAATTAGAAACTATTAGTTGAGTTGAGTACTTGTTTAGTGGGGTATCTAATCTCCATACTAGGACAGTTAAAGCTCAGATTTTTTATAATTTTTTGTCCATTTTTTTCAAAAAAAATCGGTTTCTTGAATTTGTATTGAATGTTTATGTGTTTTATTGGTTAAAGTTTGTTTCTTTTTGCACATTTTGAAGTAAATTGTAACTGGGTATTTTGTATTAGTTTGTTTTCTCTCATGTTTAAACTTTCTCATTGTGGCAAGAAAATTGATTACTTCGTTAGCATGTTTTCCAGATTAACTGTGTCTACACTCTACTTCCCTACTATTATTTTCAACTTTGTTGGTTGATTATTGTAAAATATTGCAGCTTTATCATAATATTGACCTTCTTTAGCCAAGATATCAGTTTGGCTTGATTATTTTTTAACTTAGTTGGTTGATTATTACAAAAGATTGCAGCTTTATAACCTAAGAAATTATTTAAGTACTATACTCAGGATGCAATTTTCGTAGTTTTACTCTCTTCTATCTTATGTTCAAGAAAATTGATCAGAGAAGTTTCAGTTTTGATAATACAATAACTATCTAAAAGGTAGAAACTTGTAAAAGTTGTTACTCAAGATTTGGGATTTGCTTGGAGCTTATGGGTGTTAATGGTTTATTTGCAGAACCGGTATCCGTTAATAGAATCATGGAGAAAGACTTGATGAGTAGGTGTAGTAGCTATAACCCTTTATATGAATTGTCCCCTGCACCCTCGCCCTCTTCGGCTACAGCCCCAGCTTTAGTTTTATCAAATTCGGGGAAGCGAATAGATCAGGCTGGAAAGAAGAAGTATGTAAAACAGGTGACAGGCCGCCACAACGACACGGAGATGCATTTGGCGGCTCAAAAGGGTGATCTTGTGGCGGTCAATCAAATTCTTAATGATATCGACTCTCAAATGGTGGGGTCTCAAAGTGGAGAAGACTTGGATAGAGAGGTTGCTGAGATTCGTGCATCAGTGGTAAATGAGGTAAATGAATTGGGTGAAACAACACTATTTACAGCAGCTGAAAAAGGGCACCTTGATGTGGCGAAAGAGCTTCTGAAGTACTCAAAGTCTCAAACAAGGATACACTTCTGAGAAAGAAGCTATATAGGTTGTGTATAGTCTGTTTTGACATAAATGAAAGGCAGGGGAGGGGTACAATTTTTGCCTGATATTACTGATACGATTATACGCACTCATATGAATTTTTTCATTTCGATAATTCCTAATTAATAAATCTGTTTGGTACTTGCAGGAGCATTAATCCAGTTAGCAGTTATTCCAACGATGGAAGATGCTGATGGTAGTTCTTCTGTAATTACTTCGAACTTTTTAAGCATTGCCTTGAGTAAAACATTTATCTGTGCTACCTTTCCTAGTTTAAGCGTTCGCTAATATAAAGCTATTTGTAGACAATTTACCAATAATTAGTCTGTTTCAATGCCTACTTGAACGACTTTGTGGCATGTTTTCTTTTGTTTCCCTTCAGCTATTTCGATACAGGAAGATGATGAAGCGGCCTCCATTTTACGCATTGGTCATGTACTATCTCGCTCTTATCTAATTTATTTAGAAGTCCTTTGAACTGCTGACCTACATATCCCTTATAAAGCTTGAAAATAAATCACTATAGATACAATTATCTTTAAGTTGCAGGACTCAAAACATGCTTAGGATTAATCCCGAAACGTTAACGAAAAACATCTTGGTTTTCTTTTTGTAAAACATGCTTAGGATCTGAACTTCTGCAACCTTAAATATGAGAAATGCTGCAATGAAGTTTTCAATTTTGTTATTATTTCAAGTTAGTGTTCATCTATTTTGTAAATTTTATGTCTGTGTTTGACTTTTTTATCTAGGTAAAGCCTGAAGTAATTAGCTGGGCACCAAGAGTCATTTTGTTTCATAATTTTTTGAGCTCAGAGGTAATGAAGCTGTACTCACGAAGTGCTCGACAGGCGCGCAATCATATTATAGAGAATGATAATTTCACTTTAGGAACATATATGTCATTGTCAATTTTTTCCAGTATGGAATGGTGGTGGTAGTCCTGGGTTTAATCCATTTGAACGGGGAATCCCTTCCAAGACCTATTCAGAAGAGTCGATGTGGATGAAAAGAAGATATTAAATCATGAAGAATCGATATGGAATCCCTTCCTAGTATTTTATGTAATTTTGTAGTGTTTAAATTATTTTAGTGTAAAGTTACTTATTTATTATAAGTTAAGGATATTTTAGTTTATATTTGTAGTTTTTATAATTGTTATATAAGAATTATATATTGTAACCGATACAAATATAATTTGTTTGATTATATATGATTTCTGAATTATTAGTAAATATTTATATATGGTTCTTAAGCATTAGTATTTTCCATATAGAAAAATTAAAAAAAAAACTAAAATATATAAATATAATTCAGTGAAATATCATAATATTTTAAAAAAAAATTAATAATTTTTTTCACTTGGACTACCCCACATATGAGTGTAGTCCAAGTGAGCACTTGGACGACACCACACGGAAGTGTCGTCCAAGTGAGCACTTGGACGACACCACACGGGAGTGTCGTCCAAGTGCTCACTTGGACGACACTCCCGTGTGGTGTCGTCCAAGTGTGATCCACTTGGCCGACCCCTCTATTCTCTGCACTCAAATGTGTAGTCTAAGTGACTTTAGAGGGGTAGTCCAAGTGATTTTTTGTAGTAGTGAGTGCGGCGACCCCTTTGCTCTATAAAGCCATCACCAACGCTTTTATCTACTAACTATATCACAAACTTTGAGGACTTTTTCCTATCAACTTGCATCTCAATCAATACATTTCATACTCATAAATTTATAGTATACTAGTATTATGTTACGTGCATTGTACGTGATAAATTTTTAAATAAATTGTTAACGATATATACTACATATATCAAAATTTATATGGATGTGTAATTTTTCACATTAATCGAGTTCAATGTCAGTTGATGTGCAATTTGTAACTTCCTCGAAGAAAACATCAAAAAAAGGAAATTATACCATTGCACATGATTGATTTATAGTAATCGACAAAAACAAGTTTACAACCATTATAATTTATAAATATTTTACCAAATAATAATGAATTTAAAAAGGACATTTACTTATGCATAAAGTAATATAATATTGATATACTTAAGAGTACTATAGTATTGATATACTTAATTAAAGATATCCATATATGGATAATTGATATACTATATACCAATAAAAATATCTCATAGACTACATGCACTCACGTATACGTTAAAGCTTATTATTAAAATTCTTCATATGTAGAAATTCATAGATAACGATTTAATAAAAGAGAATGAAAATTATCTCACATGATAAACACTTCAAATGTTATAGTTTTTCATCACTAATAGATAACTGAGAAATACTATGAAATATTATTACCACTACTGGGTCATCGTTGCAGTAAATATATAAAGTTACGCAAAAATATATATATTTAAAAATATAATAAAGAAATCATTTACATAAGAACCTCTCTTTTAAAAGTGAGTTTATTACTAACTAAAATAATTAATACTTTTTCAACTATATCTATCTATTTGTAGTATATATAGATGATGATTTTAAATCAAATAATATTATCCATAAAAGATTAAAGAAATTTACATTTTTTGGATTAACTCATATTTGTTACTAAGAATACGCATATGATAGTTCACCATTCTACTTAGTGTATTTTCTACGTAATACTAAATAACTACATTATATTAATATATGTAATGATGCATATGTGCAATACATAAAAATAGTAATTGAATATAATTTCAACGAGCCATACAAAAGTACATACTAAAGATTTTGCAATTCATCTTTGAAAGAAGATTATGAGATTATGAGACACACTAAGACGAAGTTACATAACATGTTTTGGGCCTTAGATAGTATCAGGACTATAAGAACTTCATCTAATCGACTGTTATTATTTCTTCAAATATCTATTCATAAAGAAATATAAGTCATTCGCTAACGCGTATCTTAGATAGTTCTCTTGTAAAACAGTTACCTTGATGTTTTATTCGTATAAAAAAGATAGTTAATCAAATCATAAAATCAATATAATTGTTCTTCTTATTTTTTGTTTTAAATTGATCTTCTATAATGAAAAGAACTATGACATTGATATAAAAAGAATGTAAAAAATCAATTTGAAGTCATCAATATGATTTTTAATACTAAAATAATACAAACATTATTACACTAAAATATAAGGGCTTTAATACATTCACATATAGTTGAATCTATAGTTGAAACTAATATTTTAATCATAAATTTAATATAATTGTTTTTTATATATAAATTAGCGATGAGAGTATGAGTGCGATGATATTACACTTAACTATTACAATAAATTTTTAAATTAAAGTACATATGAGCTAAATTGTCAACAAGGTTTGAAATTATAAATAACCGAAGACCTCCTTTTTCAATAATAACTTTAATACAACTTGATGATTACTTTTCCTAAAATAAATAACGAATAAAATATATATTAATCATGAAATTGTAAGGATCAAAATTCAAATAGAATTAGATATGTAATGGTAATAATGTTTTAAACTAATTGTAAGATTTATATGGTTTGATTACTACATTTGCTAAAGTAAACTATGAATCTAACTTTTTTTACAAATTCATATGTCGATCATATATTATATATACAAAATTGAGTATATTGCATATAAGTCATATATATATACATACAAATACATATTTTATTTAGCCTTATTTGAGTATCAATCATATGATTGAAAAATCTTATAAAGAAACAGCGAATTAAATAATTTACAATGAAAAAGTTGTATATGTTGATTCTAAAAGAAACTAAAGGGTCATATATAATTTCGCAAATTAACCCAAACATTTACTCCCTCCATCGCTAAATGATATACCCATCTACTTTTTTACGGTCTCCAAGACACGACTTAAAACATAAATATTTTTAATTTTACAAGTGTAAAAGTTATAAGAACTTGATATTTCAAAAATATATATTGAGACGAATCTAACAAGATCTCATATGACTATATTATTTCTTATCGAATAATAAAAGTTTACGGTCAAAACTTTCGAAGTTTGACCCAGAGTCAAAATGGCTCTATTAAAAAGGGATGGTGGGAGTAATTTATATTAACTTATATGAATTTAATTTATATTTTAGTAATAACAATTTTAACTTTTTAATTTGACTTTTGATCTTTATAATTTCATCATATATACATATATATATGTATGTATATATATCATTTTAATATATAATAAAAGAACACTCTTACAAAATTTTAAAATAATATTACATGTAGATTGAGCTTACGATAACATTAAAGAGATATTTTCATAATATTCTTATTGAGTATTATATATCAAAGAAGACATATTATTATGTTATGCATAAATAAATTTATATAGAAAGAATATAAAAGTCAACAGTTAATTTTACATATCTCATCCATGTTTAATAATTAAATAATATTATATGAATGTATGTTTTGTTTTATATATAGATATATTAACCTTAGTATATTGATCATATTTCTAGTTTTTATTGTGAATGAACTAACGATAATTCATAAAAGTAAGTAAAGAACTATAATATAAAGAAAATCTTACATTGAGAAGTCTCAACAACAAACCAATATTCCTGATGATTGTTCAATTGTACATTGTATGTCCAAACCTGTAGATGAAAGATAAAAACGATGTTAGTTGATAAACAATAGAGAATTTGTGCAAATATGATTTTTTTTCTTAATCATCGATGTTATGAAAATGAAAAAGTGAACTGCTCGAACAAAAAAAACGAATTTTACTTTAGATGAAAGACAAGAAAAAATGATAATAGATTGAAGGATATAAAAGAATGTTAAAAGTAAGGTAACTACAAGATATAGTGTTAAAACACATTTATTGAGTGTCATTATTTCTCAAAAACATTATTTATTCTCATTATTTTTTTAAATTAGATTTTTAATTGACATTATTACCAACTATATAGTGTAGTTTTAAAAGTTAAATGTTATCTTTAGTAATTGTTGTATCTTTTGAAGATCTTTCTACTAATTTTAACTTCTAACTATTGTTATAGTCGAATTTGAAATCTTATAAATATTTAATATTTTTTGCAACTTTTATGTCTAAATATTGCTTTTTGATCTCATAATATGCATATTGTCATTTTTCATCTCTCAATATCAATTGATATTTTGTAATTAAATCATGTAAAAGAAATAGTTCTCCATATTATCATCTTTAGAGCTAAATATTATTTTGATAAATATGAATATTTTTACTTGTTTTTTAGACTCTCGTGGAATATTAAAAACTATTTGAGCATTTAGGTTATGTCATTAATAAATTTAATGGAGAGCCTTATACTCTTGATGATGTGATTCTTATTGGCTCTTGAAATTCTCTATTATCTTGTTATTATCACAAGGATTGTTGAAAATATAGTTATTTGAATGTGCTATAAAATTGAAATTGTATTAGTTTAATTTGATTATATATGCTTAGTTTTATTTTGATATAATTATTATTAGAGAAACTTGAATTGGCTCATCAAAGTGATGATCCTAAAATTACACTAAATAATACATTTAGTTACATTTATTGTGTAGGAAATGATAACACTAATAACGGTAGTGATGCACCTTCTCTGAGTTATTTGCATTCGAATGAAATAATGTAGTTGTGGCCAATAATTAATGGATACAATTGGTTGAGATGAATTTTTCATTTTTTCAAATAATCATTAATATTACTTCATAATGTACCCATCCCTTCAGCTTCTCATTAAAAGATACATATAATTGAAAAAATTAAATTAATAGTAATATATGAATGGGAAGGGGTAAAATAGTCTTGACAAAATGTGGAAGAAACACCTAAGGGTGTTGGCTCTTTTATAAGTATTATAGATTATAGATTATAGATTATAGATGTAACATTAATACTTTACATTAGCACGTCTAGGTGTATAAAAGAACCTCACGATTTTATTCGGTTCAAAAAATTAGGTTCAAAGTTCGATTTGATATAGCTCGAACCTCAACTTTAGGTTTGACCGAATGCTAACTGAAGTTTCGGTTCGGCTCGAATTATATACATTCAATATTTTTTCAATGAACCGAATCTCGAACCTTCGAATTTTTCGAACCGAACTTCATATTTTTCGGTTCATACAAACTCAAATCAAATCTAACCTTCAAATCTATATATTCGTAGAGTATTTCCCAGTTAGCTCCAAACTAAATGAGATCATGTAAAGATGGGGCGGGGTTTAAATAATAAAAAGATTGTTTTTCTATTGACTAAAAAATGATATGCAAATACTACTTACACTACTATAATATGAAGCTTTAGTGACAGGATAATTTCCCGTCTCCAAATATAGAGGCGGATTGGAGACGGGAAAAATTTTATCAACATTTTGATAAGCGTTGACTTTGCATTGACGGATTGGAGACGAATAATATTTGCGATTCTTCGTTGACTTTGCAAGACGGTTTGGAGACGGGATCATATTAGAGACGCTGGATTAGTAACGGACCAAATCCTGCCTCTATCCTGTTACTAAAGGTCTTAAGAGACAAGATAGAGACAAAATACCCCTATCATTATACGTCTGTTTTCTAGTAAAATTACCACTTAATCATATATAAGAAATGTCGATGGAGTAATGGCGCAATGAATCATTTTGATGTCAAGAACCATCAAATTTATTTAACAAATTAGTAAAACTAGATTAAGAGTATGGTTGTTGGGCACTAAATAAATGAGATGACAATATGAGAAAATGAAATCAATCCAATACTGTATATCATACACCTAAGTGACCTAAGAACAAACTGTAGAAAACTGTCATCCCTCTCTATCTCAACTCTCAAGTCAACAAACTAGAACTATATGAAGCAATAAATAATACAAATGGTAAAAGCAAGCAAATTAAATATGTATCCTAATCTTTTTTTGCTGCTTAATTTAATGGGATAACAATCTCTTTTCCAAACTTCATTCTTAAGGATGTCCAAATTCCTTTCCTCTTGGTGTAATACATCACTTCATCACTCAATCCCCCCTTTACAGAAAACAATAGTATATCTGAATCAAAATTGATAATTTAATTATACAGCCAACCTTCATGTCCACAACTACAACATCACCAAGAATAGGAGTACTAAGTATCATTCATATACACGTCAGCTCGAGGTCTACCTAATAACGACTACGGGTCATCCGTTACAGAAGTATAATCTATTTGGTAACCTGTAATGAAGATCACAACACATTATCTTTGCCATGGCATGCCATACCCTGACGATGATTCGGTCCCGAACCATGTCCTTACCAAGTCTCTTAATCTATCATCAGATACTTCACAATAACTCGTTGTCCAATCCAGAGGCTCGATCATTGAAGCACCTAACCCCTTTGGTCTATCTTGAGATTGAAGATTAACTGCTAAACTCCAATCAACAACATAAGCTGAAACTCTTCTTCTAAACTTGGCCTTAAACTCTGGCCACGCTTGATACTTGTAATGATTCACGATCATCCGTCGAGGACTAAGCATAATCGACTTATACCCTTTCTTTAACTTAAAATGATGTATCACATTATGCAAAGAATCATCCACAGCTTCTAACAACACAATGGACTTATGCCGATTGTGAGCATTCATTCTACAATTGTAACCTTGTGTCACCCCCATAACCGGATGCACCGTCTGATTCGAGGGTCCAAATTCATGACACCAGATGCTTAATTGCCCCACTGCATCTTCTGGTAGTGGTAAATCCAGCTTCAAGGATGTCATATTCGAATAGGCCGACGAATGATCAAACAAGTTATCCCCATCATCAGAAGTCACCAGAGATTGCAGCATCGAAAGTGATGGGGTTGGAGAATCAGACCATTTGGGTGAATAAACAAATTCATCAACATCTATATACATCATCCACTTACAAGAACCTTTAGCATACACAGCAGCATGTGAAAAACCAGCTTCTTGAGTCTTTTGCCATAGCCAAAAATAGGTATCAACTTTATACCCTTCTCGATTAAGCTCCAAAACAACTTCCTCCAAATCATCATCACTCCCATTATCATACAAAATAAATCTCTCCACCCCAATTCTTGAATGATAATACACCCATTCTTTCAAGAATTTGGCCACATTATAAACCATGGTACATGCACACAGTAGAGACTTTTCCTTCTCTGCAGCTAATTTACGCGGAATTGGAGTGTAATACGCCACAGATGGAAGCACTCGTCTCTCTGCAAGAATTTCCAGAGAGACTTTCACCGGAAAGTCCTGTACATTCGGACGTTCGCAACGAAAAACTTCAAGCATGGAAGTATTCATAACCGTTCTAACTCCGTCTATCTCATCACCAAATATGCATTGAAATTCAGAAGGATCCCTCACTATATCCTGTTTCTTTACCAAGCCTTTTGCGAACACAATCACCATGTTTTCATCATCAGCAGCTGTTAACGCGTCGTACACCACATTCGACCAAATTAACAGAATCCCGGGTTTCACGAACACTTTGGGAGTTTCGTCCTGCATCATCCGGAGGGCGGGTTGCTTGAACGGTAGCTGTCTTCGGGCTCGTACCGGAAGATGGCACATAAAAGTAACTCGATCGGGGAATGTAAAATTCCCCGAGAGCTTCGCGGGCGTGGCATCTGTTGTGTAATGCACGCAAACAAAGTCGTGGTCATTCCCGCGAAGCAAACTAAACACCCTCGGTGTATCCTCAGGATTGACAATAACAAGAATCTCCCAATCAGGTAATAAAACAGACTCTGTCTTAAAAGAGGACAAAGGGATCACCTCAGGGATCGGTTTTCTTTTCTTCTTCCTGTTTTGTGGCTTGATGTCACCAACCGTACTATTACTATTACTATTATTATACAAAATGGGCAAGTTTTGATGAATGGTTTTTGAAGATGTGGTGGTGATGAGGTGGTTGTGGTGGTGGTTTACGGTGGTGGTGGTGACGAAAAAGGGGAGGGCATCACGTAGATAATGGTAGTAAACCGAGACGAAAAAGACGATAGAGACGACGACGTATAGTAAAGTTACACGAATTTTACGTGCCATAGAAAAACGCAAATGTAGCATGGGAAAATTGAAGGAATAAGAATGTTTTCGATGGCACGAAGAAATGGAAAAGGAGAAGGCGAAGTTGGTTTTCTATAGTATCAAAAATAAATAGTTTATGGGGTGGCTAAAAATATAATTTGTGTTTTTATGGTGACTTTTGTGTTTAATGTTGATGAAGAAGATGAAGAATTTAATTGACTTTCTATATAAAGTTGATTTGATTGTTTGAATTTAATGTTTTTCTGATTTTGAGGGAGTGTTTGTTGGGTTACTTTGGGTCTAACTAATGGTAGTAATTAGTGGATCATAGTATACTTGATTGATTTGAATTGGAATGTTTTCCATAAATTTCGATAAGTAGGCTGGATTCTCGTTTTATGGTAAAAAAAAATAATTACTCATAAATAGATAATAAATGTGATCAATTGACTATGGATATGTTTCTGTTTTTAGGATACCAAGTATTAATTAATTACTTAGTGATGGCTATTAACTTTGGGGTATTGATACTTGATCTGAATTTTTATTGGGAGGTTTCAGGTTCAATTATCACTAGAAGCATATTTGTTTATATATTAATATTCATAAATAAAAAATCAATTTATATATATATTATATTTTTTTAATAGATAATAATTAATAATTAATGGTCAAAGTTTTATTGTTATTTGTATTTGTTATTTATTTTGAATATATTTTAGTTAGCCGTTTTTGTATTTGTTATTTGTAATACTTCGTTCTCAATCGCTATATTTGATATTTGTTCTCATCGTTAATTTGTAAAAAATAAAAAAGTACTCCATTAATTACTCATGTTATATGATTCGATTAATTAATGATATCCCTTAAATGTCATATAATTTGATTAATTAATTATACATAATATTTCACAAGTATAATTGAAATGATTATTGTGTAGTCATGCACTCATGCCAACATTTTTCGGTGGCGATCAGGAGGGAACAAGGAGGGCAACAACCCCTCGGCCTCCCCATCAATTTAAAAAAAAAAAAAAGTTTATTATACAATTACAATTAATTACTTTACACAAAATAGGTGCATCGAGAAAAAGATAAATATTCAGAACTGAAAAATTAATAAAACGAGTGCATGTTTATGACGTTTATTATACGATTATAATGTTAATAAGATATGCTATTGTGGAATGAACCAAGATGCATAAAATGCATCTGCATATGGTAAGTGATACACAATAATTAACAAGAATTGGGATGACGGTACTAATCAAAAGAATCAAGATAGGTGAAATGCACATTGTCAAAAATCGTGTAGTTCTAAGTTTTAACAGCCCCATAACTTTATGAATTATTTGCGAACTAATTGTATATTATCAGGAGTTCAGGTAACACTGCCACTTATAAGACTAAAGTGCAACTTGTCCTCAATTACTAGAACAAATGCTGCATTTAACTCTATAAATTAGCACGTAAATCTTCGAGTATATTAGAAAAGACAAACCCAAGTACTTCGATTCATTAACTTTGTTCTTGTTATTTGGTACTTCTCTAGTATCAAGTTGTCAAAAAGGAAGTGATAATGCGTGGTTGCTTTTACCATTTGAGTCTCCTTTTTTGTGTAATTTATCTTGATATGCTAACGAATTGGTATAACCTTTCATAGTTGTTGAATCATGGGGTTGAAATGTTACAATGTGAATCCCCATTTCATTCTGCTTACATCACCTGTACAGCCTAGCTACAAGCCTACAATTATTCTATACTCTTATCACCTCTCCAATCTGGTTATGCTACAATCAAGAATCCGCATCAATAAGTCACAGCTGAAGTGCTAAATCTGGCTGCTGCTGGTGCGAACCAGAAACAAAGCTAGAACTCGGGGAATTAAGTCCCGGCACCCTGACATTCAGATAGGGAGGAATAGGAAGGCGTGGTTTCTGTTCTGGGGGTAAATATTCATAAACTGATATTCCTGAATGGCTAGCTTCTGGTTGCATGCTTGAATCAAGGGTAGTTCCTTTAACTACCATATTTGAAGAATGTGAAAGTTTTGATTCTTCAAAACAAAGACTATCATTAGAAGAAGCATGATGGACAGACGAAGAAGAAGCCTCACTTCCATAAACAACGCCAGGTCTTTGATAAGGCGCCAATCCTTCCTGCAGATCAGATTGTGCAGGTTCCATAGCTGGTCTAGAAAGGCCAAGTTGAGATAGACTCTGTCCATATATGCCACTGAATCCGTTCCTGCTGGGATGAAACATGGATTTCTGCAGAGCTTGGTGGGGAAATCTTTGTGCTCCCCAAGCAGAACCAGCACTTTGAACAGGTAACTCGTCCTGACCATCGAGTCGCGTAAAAGCTTCAACCATCTGTTCTGGCCCGCTTGAATGAAGATCAGCTGCTAATTGACTGGGTGATTTGTGCTTCTCCCCTGAGATGGACGGCAGTGCCTCAGTTTCTCCAACCCATCCAGGACCGAACTTGACTCCACCAGGCAAAACCGATTCCAATTTCCTGGAAGCAACTTTCCATGCAGTTGGTCCAAGATTAGCAGCAAATTTGGCCAAACTTCTGGCATATGCATGTTGCCCAAAGTTAAGACCAACCTGAAAACATAATAGATAAAGAAAACCCTCAAGAAAGCATATTTCAAGGAAGTCATTAATAATTTGGTAACATAGTAATAGACAATTGATTATATTTTCTTTAAACTCATTTTGGGCTTAGAAAAAAGTACTACTCAAAACATTAATTTGTTCACTGTAGACTGAGTCATATGCTCTCAAAGTACAATAATAACAAACTTCCATGCAGATTTGGTAAACCAAAAAGAAGAAAAGGTTGCTAATATTAATGCAAATAAAAAAAAGGAATGCTTCCAAGAAAAACATATAAAGTACAAACTAATTTTGTCAGAATACCAAAGGCGTCAGCCGCTTCATATCTCCATCAATATGCAGGAGCTCTGAAAGGTCGCTGTCAGAACCTGGAGGCTGGTATTCTCTGTAACTATTTCGTTTTGTAACATCCACTGTTATATTTTTGTTTCCATGTTTCATATCGGCCCTCAAGATGGAAGCTGCAAAGCATATGAAAAGAATGAGTCTACAGTACACTGTGGGATTTCCTTTCAGATTTTAAGAAAGGAATATAACGTGTGCATCTCAATACCTGGGAATTCATTGTTCCAGTCAATAGACCACTCAGAGCTATTTTCGCCAATAGATGAACGGTTAGGAGTAAACAAACCATCAGATGACCGATATTTGTACAATGATGATGTCTTTCTCAAGTTGGAAGAACTATTAGGGCCAGCGCCTTTCTCTTCCCCGCTTGCAGGAGTGGAATCAGAGGCTATCTCAGGACCGATGGGATCAATTGGTGACTTCTCAAGATGGTTTTTCTGTGTTTTAGCGGGAGGTCGCCCTCTCCTTATTATCTTTGGTTGAGGTTCACCATCATCACCTTCCAGTCGTAAATTAGCAAAATCCCTTCTAGCAATCTCTTGTATAGACCGAGCCTAAAATGCCATAACATTTAAGATCTAAACAATAGAAATAATAAGGAAATATAGAGCAAATAATCTTAAATATACCTGTCGATAGTAAACAGTATCCGGTGCATTGTATTGCATTGCATTCGAACATATTAAAAGAATGTCGGCCTGCATGATTGTCAATCAAACCCATTAGTGGATCTCCCGAGTACATAAAAGACCATTGTAAACTCGGCAAACACAAGAGTGTAGTAAAGAATGTCAAAACGAAATATATGGTTTTGTAGAGATTTATTCATATCAACTGGAGAGGATAACGGAATATATCAACGGTGGTATAGTTTCGATTATGAATGTGTAGAAAGAAGAGATTTTTCAAAGTAATCCAGGTCGTTAATCGCTGTATCAACGTACTGCAGGCATAAACACTACAAAGTACTTGAAAAAAGAAGTACTCCTTATAACATTTTCTTTATGTATAAACAATCATCTATTGATTACGGGGAACTACACAAAACTAACCTCCAACTCTTCCAAATTTTTGTAAGCCCTTCCATCAAGTTTCTTTCTTACAGTCCCAAAATCCATCGGCTGCTCAACAATCTCATGATAATCAGGTAGCTGGAGGAAACATACCATCATCAGTACAATAACCAAACGTCTCTCATCATTGACTACAATATCATCATTTCAGAATTCCGAACACCTCACCTCATCAGGATCAACGGCTTCTGAGAATACACCACGAGTATCCTTCCTGCATTTACATAACATCTATATAAGCTTATGCAAAAACAGTACTATCAAGATTCAAGATAAATAATTACTAGCCAGAAACATAGTAAGGGAACACACTTTTGAAGCCTATCAAGAATGAACAATAGCAACTTTTTCTCTGGCAAAGGTGTGGGGCCAGTCTCCAACTGTGACCCTATCCACAAATTAATAAGAATATCAAGATTAGAAACTCCATAGATTAATTACTCCCAAATTCACATCTACAAGATCACATAATCAGTTTTCATAAATCCAACTTACCATGCAACACATCAATCGCTTTCAAAACCTTTTCTTCTTCCTGCAACAAATCAATCAAAAATCCTTAATTATAACACACACATATATATAACTACTTCATAAAAAAATTAAATCTTGAACATTCAAGTAAATCAAAAGCAATTGTAGAAGAAGTACAACTGAGTTGACATAATTATATTATTACAGAAAGGACAAAATCCAATTTTTCAGCTTTGAACCAGATGTGAAAAGGCTAATTAAATAATACTCCGTACAACTAATCATCAGGAGTGAAAAGAAAATACCACCAGAAAAATGAAAACATTTTCAGAGGTCATTAAATACTGTAAAAAACCATTTTTCCACTACTTGAATTCATAAACATATAACAAAAAAGGAAAAATGAATACTGTACATTTTTTAGAGGTCATTAAATATTGTAAAAAACCCATTGTTCCACTTCTTGAATCCACGAAAACAAAAAAGAAACATAATCAACTTGACCAAGTCAACACCTCCCCCACTCCCTTCAGATCTTCTCAAATTACAAAAAAGTCACTTTTCAACTAAGCGCGAATTTCGAAACACATCCAAAATTGAACATTCCCTCACTTTAAAAAATACCCAAATTTAGTAATCCGTTGGAGTACAAATTTTCAAAATTAACCAAAACCCACCAAAAATTGCAAAGAATTCAAAAAAGCAAATATTCTCCACCTGATCAGCAACTGTGTCCCCGGATCTGCAACTATCCTCATTGATCTTCCGTTTCTTGGGGGACCCACCAAGCTCCCCATTATCATCCGAGCCCGACCCCAAATCCGAACTTGCATTTTTCGAACTTTTCTTGAGCTGGTTCGAATTACTCTTGGGCAAACGCATAACGAGCTTGACTTTCTTCTCCCTCCTCTCATCATCGTCATCATCTAACGGGGGAGGATGAATGCGAGAAGATGAAGAGGGGAGATTGCAATTAGGAGAAGAAGTAGGGGTTTTATTCAAATTAATAGGAATATTGGGGTTGTTGTGAAAAGTGGGAGTATGGGGTAGGGTTAGGCGGTGTTTGGTTTGATCCGTTAAAGAAGTAGAGCCTTTCTTCTTCTTACGCTTCATAATTTCTGATGTTCTTGCTTTTGCTTCAATTGATAGCTTACCCTTCATTGGGACCTTTTCTTTTCTTCCTTTTGGTAAATTTATTTATTTTTGTTATGTTGGTAGGATAATTTTGATATCTTGGATCGTGTTAGAGCATTCGCAGCAGCTTCCTCATAAAATTTCCCTAAAATTAACTCCTCATACCACTTTATTAAATTTAGAATCTACTTTTAACATTTCATACAACATCAGATTCCCTATTTATCGTCCTCAAATCAATCTTTTTATATTTTTAGCTCCAAGTTGAAGACAACTAAAATTATTTAAATGTTGAAGACAAACTCACACATTATGTTAATGAAGATGAAAATAATTAAATAATTAATAATTACTTTTTTATTTTAAAAAAGAAAATAAAAATAATAAAATTTAAAATAAATTTATATTTTTAAGTTTCAATATAAATTTTTAACTCCAATATGAAATAATTTTATAATATCAATATATTTATAAAAATAAAATTGAAGGATATAACATTTTATTGTGAAAGTACATATTTGAGGATGGTGCAAAAATAGGCTTGGTGAGCTTTGGTGGGAAACTTTTTTGAGGATTTTTATAGAATAGGTAATCTGATATTTGTGTATTTTTACTGTTTTTACAGATTCCCCATTCCATATATAGAATAGGGAGTGATTTGAGACATCTGCTGCGAATGCTCTTACACTTCACCTCTTTTTTTCTTTTTTCTTTTTTGTAAATTAGCGACCAGTTGAGTTTCGAAACCAGACATTTGGTCACTAGCAATAACCTTTCCCACTAGACTATTCAATTAACTCACATTTCACCTCTTTAATGTTAATTTTATAATGTGTACCTAATTTAATTTGAATGAGTACAATACTTTTATCCCACAAGTAATATGCACTTGAAATTGTGTCACAACATATAACAAAAATGATATAAAATGTGAATTAATTTGTACAAGTTGGTCTAAGAACTATTTCCTTCATTTCTTTGAATAGTCGTTTTAGCTTAAATTTTGTGTGTGAAATTAACTATTATTGTAGCATAAGAAATCGTAATATTTTATTTCGAAAAGACTTTTTGATTATTTTTCATTATCAACTAACAAATAGTATAGTGACAATTAATTGTCATTCCACCACCTTTGAACACCATCGCTAGCGGTGGCAAGGTTAGCGGCCAATTTGCGCAAGGGCTAGGGTGGGGGGGGGGGGGCATTTTTGGGTGTTATATGGGGCGGGTGGTGGTTAAATGTTTGGCGATGGTAGAGTCGTGGTTATTAAATGAATATGGAATCGAGCTTATGCACCTGCTCTTATTATCCCCAAACTATGCTTCCAAATGTTATTTATTGGTTCACCGCCATCACTATTATATATACAAATAAAGGTAAAAAACAAAAGAATTAAAAAATAAATCGAATGCCAAAATATAAAAAGCAGAAAATAAAAATTATAAAATAACACATTTATGATTTACCTTGGACTTTAAAGTAAGTTTATTGATTTGGACACTTGAATTACTATTTAAACCAATAAATTACGTAAATAATGTAATAAACTTATAATATTAAAGAAAATCAAAATTAAGTACAATTGTTTTAAAAAAATATCACAAATACAAATATTTAAAAGAATACATATATATATAATCAGTTCGGTTTATGCTAAAACCGAAAACAAGAACTTTTTTTGTCGGTTTTAGATTTTTCGCACCATTTTGATTCGATATCACTTTTTCCCCAACTAAATCGGTAAAATTTTGGTTTGGTTTTCTTGATTTGAACTGAACCGAAAATATCCTTACATACAACACAGTAAAATGTCTAATATGTTACTCCCTCCGTTCCTATTTACTTGATCATTTGGAGAAAAAACACTTTATTAAGGAATGAGGAGAGTTTACTAATATATACTCAAAAAGTAAAAAATATGTTGAAGTACAATTTTACTTTATTGAAGGGTAAAAAGAAGAAAATGACCTTAAAGTTGCATTGGAAATACAAAAGATCAAGTATTTTGAAAAAGTAAAAAATTTCCAAATGATTAAGTAAATAGGAACGGTAAATAGGAACGGATGGAGTATGTTTTTCAATTTATACTCGATCGAGCGTGAGTTGACGAGTGAAGATGAGAAACGGGAAACCAATAAACCTAGAACCAGCGCCCGCCAAATTCCAAATCCTACTTCTCCCGCCTAAACCCAAAAAATAAAAACAAACTAAAATGACGACTGTCCCAAATTAATTGTCCACTTTTATTCACCTTCTCATCAAACTCTCCCTCTCAACCCACACAATGATGTCCCATAAAGACTGTCCAAATAATTCAAACCCCAAGTCAAACGTGCTTCACATCGGTGGAATCCAAGTCGAGTTCCCATACCAACCCTATGGCTCGCAGCTAGCCTATATGAGCCGAGTCATCTCGACTCTCGATCGAGCCAAAGGCGAAGGCCACTTCCACGCGCTGCTCGAGTCTCCCACCGGTACTGGGAAGTCGCTGTCCTTGCTCTGCTCCGCCTTGGCCTGGCAGCGGAATTGTGGGAATAAGATTGGGTTTGGGAGTTTGGAGAGTTCGAGGCCCAACCCCGAGGCTAAGGATGACCCCATTGGGTTTGGTGGTGGGTTTGTTGTTGAAACTCAGCCTTCAGGTGAGCTTAATTTTGTGTATTTTTTGGGTTGTTTTGGTGGGATTAGGGTAAATTGAGAATTTGTGCTTCATTTTCTGTTGTTGTCTGGTTTGGGATGAATCCAGGATTTGGTTTTGTGTATTTAGCTATTCTACATGGTTGACTAAGAAGAAAGAATTTACGAGATTTGATAAAATGAAGCCATAAACGAATCATGCGTTTGGATTTGGGTGATTTAAGAATTTAGTTTTGTGTTTTGATGGTGTGTTCAGATTCGCACGATTCATGATATTAGTTTTGTGCATTGATGGTGTGTTCTAATTGAGGTGAATAAAAAATTTAGTGTTTTGCATCGATGGCGTGATCCAATTGGGATGACTTGAAAATTAGTTTTGGCCATTGATGGTGTGTTCCGATTGGGGTGACTCGAAAACTTAGTTTTGCATTAATATTGTGATTTTTGGGGTGAATTGAAAACTTAGTATTGTGCATTGATGATGTGTTTCAATTTGGGTGAACTGAAATTTTAGGTTTTTGCATTGATGGTGTGTTTCTATTTGAGTTAATTGAGATTTTGGGTTTCTATATTTTTGGGTTGTTTGGATTAGGGTAAATCCAGGATTTGGTTTTGTACTTTTATAGTATGTTTGGATTGGGATGAATTAGTTGAGGGTAAAACTTAGAGATAAGGTTGAGTAAGGTTAATTGAGTTGGATGTTTTAAAATGTTTGAGTATTTTTGTATTTTTCTGCTTTGAACAAGGTGAAATGTTGCTAAAAATAGGAATTGAAGATGGATGGATAAGTGGGGTTAATCTTGATGCATTGATTTGATACACGTTAACCTGAGAATTGTTGTTAATTGATTTTTGGATTTTATTTTCAATTATTTGTCTGTCTCTTTGTTGGGGAAGCAGGAAATGAAGAACCTCCTATACCAGCTACAACAGAAGGAAAGAAGCAGATTCCGACAATTTTTTATGCATCGTGAGTGTCGCTGTTTTTGGTTGCGTTATTGACATTTCGTTATTTTTTCTTTGGATCTAATATGATTTATAAGTAGAAGATTTTGGTAGTTGAGATAATACTGATTTGTTTTCCAGGAGGACACACACACAAATCAGCCAAGTGGTCAGGGAATACAGGAAAACAGCATATCGAGTGCCAATGTCAATTCTGGTATATTTTATCTACCTGCATTGTTTAATACTAATAAACTATCCTCTGCATTTTTTTGTCCTTCAAACTCTTACTTTGCTTTGAGTAATAAACTCATTAAACACAAACTCCCTCTATAAACTCCAAACTGTCCGTTTTCACATGATCCATAATAATGGTCCAATTGAAATTTGGGAAGTCCAGGAGGAGAGTGGAGGTGAAGGTGTTACAACTTTCCTTCAAATACATTACAACTGATTTTTGGGAGTAACATTAACCCCTTCTAAATGGACCTCAAGAATTAACTTAGCTGATGCTGGAGTATATTATCATTAGTATCATTTATGTATATTATTTTAAATATAATGTCATTAGAAAGAAACATATACTACAAGGATGATTAGAAACTCGAATCTAGGGTATTTGGACATTATCTTTGCAACTTATTAGCAAGTCACTCATCAGGATCTGATCAGTAGGAAACTCTAACTATCAAATTTAGTTGCAGGCTTTGAGTCATACACCACAGTCCGAGTAGTTGTTTCCCTATTTTAAGCTTGCTTAATTAACCACCATGGTATGCTGGAAATTTATGAGCTCATGGAAGCTATTGGTCCAGAATAGCTCTTATCGGAGGCTAATTTTTTGCTGAGTCGTCCCTGTCTTTGAAAGGAAGGGTTTGATTCTAGCTTTTGTTTCCTTTTCAGGCATCCCGGAAGCATTATTGTACAAATGAGCATGTGAGTGGGCTTGCCAATATAGATGAACAATGGTAATCGTGTAATCTTGACGCATACGTTTCACTATTAACTTTCTTTGCTAATGTTGATGTCTAAAATTTCAGCAAGTTGCTTCTAAAGAACAAAAATGAAGTAGGCTGTATGCAGTTCAAGTAAGTTAAGTATTTATTGGGGTATTGCTTTTCATGAAATTTAACAAGTGAATTTTGGAATTTAGTTCTTTTGTTTTCGTATAGAAATGCTCATAAGGTCAAGGGTCATCCCTCTCTTCAAAGGGGAGGCTGTCACGAGGTCCATGATATTGAGGATCTTGTGAAAGTAGGAAAAGTTGTAAAAGGTTGGAATTGTCAGCCATGCTGATTGCTTTTTCACAATTGAATATCATCCTGCTCACCACTATGCTCTTAAATTTCAGGTTGTTCATACTTCGCAGCACGCTCTATGGCAGAAGATGCACAATTAGTCTTCTGTCCTTACAATTACATCATTAGTCCAGTTATACGAAGAGCAATGGAAATAGATATCACTAAATCAATTGTCATTCTTGATGAAGCGCAGTATGTGTTTCTCTGGTCTCTTAGGTTCTAGATGAGCTGTTGGAGGCCTAGACGTATCAAAGGCACATAGTGAGATCATACATGGTTATTTTGTCTTTTTAATAGATGTATCATAGACTTGAAAATAAAAATCGTAGTAGGAACTGTTATAACACAGCCTTCAAAAATGAGAGTAGGGCTAATTTAAGGCATAGGTAGTAGCCTCACTTTTGTTCCCTAAGTAGCTTGTTTGCTTCTACATTTATAGCAAAGAAATGCCTCAAAAAGGGAAATCCAGAAATCAAGTGTCTATTGAGTAAATTAATTTCCATTATTTCGATTGGGACTTGACCCCTCTATGCTCTGATTAATTTTACCAGTAATATAGAGGATATAGCTCGTGATGCTGGTAGTATCGATGTTGAAGACGATGAGCTGCTACGTAAGTGCTAGCTATCAGGCTGCTTCATCTAGAAATGCTTTTACAGTTGATTAAACCTTTGTGGATATTAAACTAGTTACCATTTATTTCTATTGTTAAATAATTTTGCCAACTAATTTTTATAGTACATTTCGTTTAACAAGATACTAGTTCTTCCCAAAGCAATTTAATTATTATCATTATTATTTAAATGATAATAATATATACTTTCAAATTCTTATAGGGTTACACTCGGAGCTGCAGCAGCTTTGCATCTATGATGCAATGATTTACCAGCCTTTAGAAAACATGATTCAAGTAAAATCTTAAAGAAAGATTCCTAGTTTCTTACCCGAATGGTGTATATACAGCCATATCATTATTTTAAAAACTGTGTAGGACATTCTTGATTGGATGGATCGGAGAAAGGAAACCTTAGAAAAGCGTGGATTTCAGCACCAATTTTCATGGTAAGAGCGCGAACTTATTTTTGTATTTGGTGTTGACTTAGTGTTAGACTAACATTTGGAACATCTTTGTTAGTGTAAACTTAATGTTCAATATGATACTGTTTCAATTGGTTGAAGTAATACTGCTATCACACCCATTACAAGGACGCCATCTCTAATTAGCAATGCCATGGGAGCTATATTTGAAATCATATAATTTCTTCCTCAGTTTGGCAAGTATTATTTTTGAAATGCCAAATTCATATAGTTTCTCTCGGCTTGGTATTAGTGGAATCCAATAAAAATGAATGAACAGCTTGTACTCAAACTTCTTTGGTGGATCACCTTGTTCCAGTTGATTAAGTAACAATGTTATATCACACCTATTACTGGGGTGCCATAATTTATTGAAAGTTGCCATGGCGACCATATTTGAAATTATATGATCTCGTTCCCGCTTTCAAGTATAACCTGGGACATTTCGAAATTCATATAATATTTCACAGCTTGGCTTTTGTGGAACTCAATAAAATGTATGAACAGCGTGAACTGATACTCCTCTGGTTGAGAGTCATGAATTCTTTGAAAGGCTTCATCTTTGGACTGACCTTTGCCTCTAAACTCAACTTTAAGTATGTTTCTCGTTAATAGTGATCTTCTTATCAAAATCTTCCTAAATATCTTGAGCAGAGCACTCTCCTAAGTGAACTATGTGATTTATTCATAAATAACATGCAAAGACGAACCAAATCTTGCAACAGAAATTACATTTTAGCTCTCATCTTGATACTTGAGCCTAAAGAAATCCTCACTGATATATGCCTCCATATATGTGCTGCGATTAACCTGCTTATTTTATGTCAAATTATTAAGTTGGAGTGGTGAAAAGGCTTTGAAAGAGCTTAGAGAGGCTCATATTTCACCAGAGTGCTTCCCTATCCTGTTGGAATGTGCGACAAAGGTGATCATTTAATTTCTAGTGAATATTTGCTACATTGGAGCTCATTTAATGTCAGTCATTGATTTGTGTTCATGTTATTATCCATCTTTTATTTAAGGCAATCAAAGCTGCTTCAGATGCTGATGAAGAGCTACCCCGTTTAAGTGGCACGGCATCGACGATATTGGAAGGTAATTGACCTTTATAAATTTAGAATATTTATTATTATGTTCTAATTGTATTGCCTTTCACTTCTTCTGGTCAGGGTTATTTTCTGCTCTTACATTCTTCTTTTCAAGGGAAGGGATCCATGTTTCTGACTATGAGCTGACACTTCAAAAATTTGTGAAAAGAGAATCTGGTAAGCCTTCATGCATCCTTTTAGATACTTTATTATGGCCCAACTATCACTCTGTTGTATGGAGTATATTTGAATGTGACAAAATTACTGTACAACAGAAATTTGACATGAGAATAGTTCTGAATCAAATGCTTATTCCTAGGACCTAATGAAGTTTGCATTGAATGCCCGAGAAGTTCGAACATAAAGCATGCTTATTTGACACTATTAATTTTCACATATGACTTCTTATTCTCATAGTATTCTTTATTTCACGTATTCATGTATAGATTTTATACCTCTTAATCTGGAGGTGAAAATAGATACTTGTCAACAGGTTCATGTCTGATTTGTGGAACATTAACAATACTGATTGAACTGCAATATCTGTTTGTAACAAAATGGCTATCTTGTTTGTTCTTATCACTGTAGCACTATATTCGCAGGAGTTAGTGGCATGATATACACATTCAGTTTATGGTGCTTGAACCCAGCTGTTGTTTTCAGAGAAATTGCAGATCTTTCTCTCTCTGTCATTCTAACATCAGGGTAAGTGCAATAGCTTGCTATTCTATTTGCCAGTTGATCTGTCATTTACACTCAGCACGGAGTAACCTGAACAGAGGTTATGTTGTTTCCCCTGCTACCTTTATTGATAGTTAAATCGTTGCCTGATCAACAAGTGGATAATGTTTGTGAGCATATAGCTTTCTCCTGATAGTGTTTGCTTCAAATTTATATATTATTCTGTGCATTAACTAATAAGTGCTTCATCAGCATCTATGTTGCTTGCAGAAAACTTCCACATTTGTATTCTCTTCTTGATGTTTAATCTGCAAAATCCATATTTATAGTATGGTTTTGTTTTTAATTTCTTTCAACCATGGTCTTCATTCAGGACACTGTCACCAATGAACTCATTTTCATCAGAACTTGGCGTTCACTTTGGTACTTGTCTGGAAGCTCCCCACATCATTGACACCGATTCACAGGTAAAGCTGATACTTAGACATGGAATTCAAATTCTTGCTTGGATACTCTCTGGTCCTTAGCTCTATGGTCTGAGATGCCACTCATTCAATGGTCAGTTATGGACAGCTGTAATTCCCAAGGGTCCAGGAAATTGTCATTTAAATGCAAGTTTTAAAACAGCAGATGCATATGTATTTCAGGTAATAAGCCATTTTGCATTGGCATGCAAAACTAATAGATAAAACTTAATAACAATGATGGAGTAAGTAAAGATATTACTTTCTCTGCAATCTTTTTGCAGGATGAGCTTGGAAAATCACTAGAAGCAATATTTAAGGTTGTTCCTGGTGGTTGTCTCGTATTCTTCCCCAGTTATAAGCTAATGGAAAAGCTCTGCAGCCGTTGGCAAGAAACTGGTCAATGGTCTCGACTAAAAGCTCAAAAATACATTTTTGTTGGTATGATTTATCTGTTCTTCTACTTGATTACCAGTAAGCTATACAACTGAATATACAAAGATTTTGAAATAGAACTTAATATATAATTTTTTTGAATCATTAACTTGGCTCCTTTCCCTTCATGTGACCATTAGCCAAACTTATTATGACCTCTTTTCTCATCTTCCAGAACCACGAGGAGGGAACCAAGAAAATGATTTTGAACCAATGTTGAAGGAATATTACAACACAATTCGTGGTGGTGGAAACAATCTTATCACTGGAAGAAAGAAGAGAGGCAAAAAGGATCCTGATACCACCATTTCTGTGAACTCCCCAGCCACCACCAACAAAGGAGCTGCTTTCCTTGCTGTTTGTCGTGGAAAGGTATTTGCATCTAAACTAGCCATATAATGTTTACAACAAACATACATTATTGATTCTTGGTAGACATGCATAACCAATCAGAAACTTCAATATTATGATACTGATGGAAATTTCTAATTTTAGAACTTCTTATCATGGTAGAATGTGTTTTTGACTCACTAGAGTAATATTAAAGTAATAGCTGGATTGGGTAGGAAGAGAGATGGTTACATCTTACATTAAGCTGTTTCTGTAATAAAACAGGGTCTTGATCTTTCTTCTTATTTTAATATTTTTCTTGAAGACTGTAGAAACTTAATGTAGACAATTTTTACAATTCCACAACCTATTAAGTTTGTTGCTAGCATTTTATGTCAAAGCTTCAACGTGGCAAAATCAGTGAGGATAACCTTGAATGTTTTTTGTAGGTTTCTGAAGGAGTCGACTTTTCTGATGAATTTGCTCGAGTGGTTGTATCCTTTCACATTAGTTGTTTGGGAAAATTCCCGACTTGTTACTATTTATGTGATACACAGATTCGTTTTTAATAGTATTTATCTAATTTTCTCCTTACCTTATGTCGAGTTTTAAGTATATCCATAATGCATAACTTACCTTAACATTGACCAGCTGTCAGTTTAGGCCTGGGTGTATGTTTGCAGTAGATCAATCTATTATTTAGATCTTTATTACATGTTCAAGGCCGGCACTATTTTTAGGTCTACTTTTCTTGTAAACAATCAAACCGCATTCATCTTCTCTGCTCTATCCATCCTGACCCTGATTCTCTTTCGTCCACTCCCTTGCCTCTGGCACAATAAAGCCAAGAACTAGGTGGCTAGTTTCAAGGGGCTTTGCAACTTCTTATCTGTTTTCTATATAGTGCAATGGTAATGGGTTTGTAGTATAGCTAGTCTTGGTGGTAATAAGAAGAAAAAGCGCTATTTCAATGAAGCTATTAAGTAAACTTATTGTGCAAGGAGCACATAGAACTGTTGAATTTTCCAATAGAAAGTCAATTACAGATTGACTAACAACTTGTCTCAACTCGTCAAGATGAAAAGTTGTGGTCCTAAAATGACTGGCTGGCAATATTATTTATGCATTTAGCCTGCTCATATGAAGGAACATTATCTGGATTATGCATTTGTTCAGCTTTGTCTTGTCCTTAACCCATCTAAGATAATTGTGGGTATTCCCTTCCTAAACGTGTAAGGACCTTTGTACCCTCACTTAAGTTTTATATAAGCTACGGTGATGCTCATATCTTTCTGGTCAACCAACAGGTATGATATTCAAGTCGCAGAAAAGAAGAAATTTAATGATACATACAAGTCATCCAAGAATCTTCTTAGTGGGAACCAATGGTACTGTCACCAAGCATTCAGGGCTCTCAACCAAGCCACTGGTATGAATTCTGTGTTATAGCTCCAAGAACGAATTTTGATACTGAGACTGATCAAATATCATGACTATCATATTTGACCTAGTAATTATTTTTACTACTCTGGTCTCTGACAAATACTATTGTTTGTTGTGCCATTGGTTGTGTGGTTCCAAGGCCATGTTACAACATTTTGTCCACAAGGAAAGTACTTTCGAGATGCTAATTAATGAACCTTAAGATAAATATAACCTTACAACAGTTTCTGAGTCATGGAAGACAACATATTAGATGCAGTATGGTTTATTTTTCTACAGTTTGCAAGCAAGTGTAGCTTCATTTATATTTGCACTAACATTGCATTCATTTTTTTATCGTAGGTCGGTGCATAAGACATAAATTTGATTATGGAGCTATCATCTACTTAGGTACCACTGATATTTCTTTCTTAAGACTAAGAAGTTGGTTTGCCATATTAATTGTTATAATACTGCATGTTCTTTACTTTTGGTTCAAGTTTGTTAACTGCGAAAATCTTACTTTGGTCTAGATTTGTGCTTGTATTCATTGCATATTTTCTTGAACTATGTGAAAACCACTTACTGATGAGACATGCTTCATAACTTTCTTCTGCAGATGAACGCTTTTGTGAAGATAGGAATCGGGCATCTATTTCAAAATGGTTCCGCAAATCTATTAAGCAATATGATAGCTTTCAAACTTCATTAGAGGGATTAAAAACTTTTTTCCAAGATGTAAAAGTATGCTTTATGATTGTATAATGCTTATTTTGTTTAATGCTGTCACTACACTTTGAAGTCTAATCTATTCTTCTCTTTACTGATGTGCAAATGATGGCCTGCAGAATCGTGTTGGCAAGTTCAGTGATTCAGTACATACTGCTGATATTGATGTCAAAGAAGTTCCTTGTGTACTGGAAAACTGTGAAGTCTCAAAAAAGAAAACCCTGAAAGGGAAAAAAACAAATCAGTTGAAAGACAAACCAAAGTCAAATGGTAGCTCAGAAATCGATCACATAAATCAAATGCTTCAAACCTCATATCCGTTGATGGATTCATTCACTCATATTCAAGAGAGATCATTTGCGCATGAGAATGGTAGTAAACAAAACTTGTCTAACATCAAGTTGGTTTTTGACTCTGATGAAGAATCTTGGTAAGATTCTTGAAACCTTCAAACCTTTGATAATAACAATACCTATCTGTATGCCTTTATTTACTTTGCATTAGAACTCTCATTCTTCGTCTACTGGTCTACTCTTCGTATTTGCTTATGTTATTTCTGACTGCCTCCTTTATGTTAGCTACTTTCTTATACTTTTTAGTGGTAGGTAGTTAAATATTATTCTACTATGCTGGCAACAAAAATGTAAAAGTATACCATGTCCTTGTTTGATTAATCACCAATAATATACACTTTTGGAGATAAGTGATAGTTATAGAGTTATGCAATGTGTTGGCAACATCAATATGTCTACCATTTCTTCTTCTTTGACAAGTCACCACAAATATTTACTTGTTTACTGGAGATATATCCCGAGCCAATTGACCGTTTTGGTGTGTATTTATGATTTCAGTGAGTTTTGAAGTTGTCCAGCTTTACTTTTCTCTGCATATGATTTCTGCTATAGAGGTTTGTTCCTGCTTTGGGGATGACATGCACAGTTGAACTCTCTTGTTGTTCGTCATGTTATTTCCACTTCAATGAAATTTCATAATGCAACGAGAAATATCCTTACATTTTTGGACCTGTAAGCTTTGGACCAAAGATATGAATAGCGCCGCTTAGCGCCGCTATAGCGGTTTAGCGGCGCGGCGGAGCTGGTTAGCGCTATTTGAGTTTCGTAGCGGCAAATTCCTAATAGCGGTCAAAAAGCGGAGTTTAGCGGCGTAGCGGCGACTTAGCGGAAGCGGCGCTTTAGCGGGAAAATCGGAATTAATTTTATTTATTTATTTTTTCGACCATAAAGTGGGGAAATAGGGTTTTAAGAGGCAGATCTTCATTCTGCCGTCATTCTTCATTTTTCTTCAATTTTTCTTCTTCTCTTTTTCTCGTTTCTTCTTTTCTTCTTCCTTTCTCTTCCTATTTTCTTCCGGCCGTTGGTGGTCGCGATTCTGCCCAGCAAAGAGGAACGTGTTTCACACTGTTCCTCTTCCCTTCTTCCTCTATTTTTAATTTTTAATTTCTGTTTTATAAAGTAATTGAGTTAATTAGTTGAATTAGTTTATATAATTGACTTAATTGATTTAGTTTGTATATTAATTCTATAATTTCAAGCTTTTAATTTTTCTATGTTAATTGGTTTAGTCGCTATAGCGGTTTAGATGCATGTTTGTCTTTTTATTAGTTTTAGGATAATATTTCGTGATGCATGTTTTTCTTTTGGATTTGGATAATATTTCTTGATGCACGTTTTTATTTTGGATGTTAGTAGAATGTTCCTTAATGTTAGAAACAATGAAGAATTCAACTAATTGATTCGACTGTTACAATATTTATGTCATATAACTATTTACATATTATACTCTTAGAAACCGCGAAACAGTACCGCTACGCGATACCGCGATACCGCTATAACTTTTTGCTCCTTCACCGCTAATGACCGCGAAACGCTATTAATAACTTTGCTTTGGACGACTTTCACTTATATGTTATTCTGCACTTGTCCTTATTTTTGAGCTGCAGGATGTGTGATGGTCCATTAACAGAGCGGGCCCCACTTGATCCTGATTTAATTATGGTCAAGGAAACCCCGTGTTCCTATGGAGAAATGTCTGTTGCTACTCCTGAATCATTTTCTGCGAATCAGGACACCTTAAGTGTCCAGCTCCAGCCGGTCACAACTGAGATTTCAGAACAATATTCTGATCATTTCTCCTTAATGAATACAAGCTCGGATCTGAAGTCAGCTTCTGTAATGGTCACTCCTGAAAGAAACTTTTCTTCAGATGTGACCATTAAAGAGGCTGAAACAGACTCATCCTTCAACTGGAGTGTAAATTCTCATGTACAGAAAAGGAGAAAGCCCTATGGACTGTCAGCAGTGAACAATTTAAGGGAGCAACAAATCGCATATACTCTAGAGAAAACTCCCAGTTCATTCCACACTCGTCGTGTTGTTATGGATCAACATTTTCGAATCAGTTGTTGTATTTGTAAAAAGCCATTGGGGCTCCCCGAGAATAATTTACTTGTGACATGCATACGATCTTCATCCACCAAAGTTTATTTAAAATCACTGTCGCAGGCCTCACTGACAACTCCAGATGTTCCTGTTATTATATGTGATGTATCTTCTGTTGACCAAAGACTCTTTAACAGAACAAATGACAGTCCTCCAGGAGATGGAATTTGGTGCAAAGACGATGGTTGTGTATTTAACCCAATTTTTTGTTCATTCTGTTGTGACTCCCATAATTGCCTTGGTGTACAAGTCATGGCTACTGATGCATCAAATATCCAGTTACAAGATAAGGTAATCTCTTACGCCCACTGCAGTAGTGCTTAAATTTGGAATACGGTGATGTATTTAGCTGACTCCACAATTTGCAGATCCTATTTTATTCTGATCGCGTTGAAACTGTTGACTTTGATACAAAGAGAGAAGAGGTATATTTATCTCTACGTTATTTTATCTTAAAAATATTCATCAGTGTGGTGCATCAAAACAATAATCAAACTATGGGTGCCGATGATCCAATCTACATATTACTACTGATAACAGATTGAAACATTGGTTACGAATAGCCATAATTTCAGCAGTATCTTGTGAGAAAGTAGACAGTAGTTTATTTGCTTCGAGATATATTCTGATTATTCTTTTAAATGACAGCAATTTTGTTTTTCGCAGAAAAACTGTTGCTCCCCATCGACCAATTCTTTTGTCAGTAATAGAACAGCTGTGAGTTCCATTGAGAAATTTGCTTATTCCCCAAACGAACCTAATTCAGGTGGCTGGCGGACTACCAACTCAAGGGTAAAAACAAGATCTTTGAACATTATATGCTTATACATGCTTTTTTTGCATAGGGTCACTTATAAGCTACTAGAGAAAGCTCTAGTTAAGCACTCAATTATTCTAGCATTTTCATAACAAATGTTTAATGATACTGCAGATGCGACAGCAGAAGAGGGGTCTACTATCCACGAACCAAATCAGGTAGAGTCGAACAACAGGTTACCATAGAGCATCCATTTTCTTTTGCCAAATGAAAACAAACCACTCGTTGCTGCTGAGGGTTGATGCCTCATTTTGATCTACTAGCAATCATAGGAATAGTCATAGTTAGGCTCAATCCCATGTAGTTTTGCCTTGTAAATTACACTTCATTACTTAGTGGGATAATGTTACTTCAGTATATATGTACTCAGATATGGATGTTAGTCATCATTTATGAAACAATCCAACTTTACTGAAATTTATTTCCCCGCGAGAAGCAAATTTTAGTCAAACATGAATTTTTGAATAGAATCTTTTTTCTTGTCAATTTTGGAAGTGTCAATTAAAATATGTTTATTTTAATCATTCTAATTTTGTTTGGCAAATTGAAAACAAGAAGCATGCATAATTTCTTTATATTCTATGAGTATGATTGTAAATAATAGAAGAAGACTGAGTCAAATCATCCGTGAAGGAACGAATTAAAGTGTAAAAGGTCCAGTTCATAATGAGAATATAAGATAATAACAAATAAAGCACAAATGGCATCCCAATCTCTACAAGAGAGAAAATTATGTGTTCCAAGTCAGAAGCTTAATAGGCCAGCCAACAAGTCTACAGATGCAGCAACGCCATCGATTTTGTCAAGCATGAAGAAGAATCGAGTTCATGAGCCACTTGATTTCTTGAGAGATGACTCCAATCGTTCCTATTAGACGATACATCATACATTGTCAAGAAGTCCAGAACTTGTCCAAATATTTTGAACATTTCAACCCCGAATATCGTGTTTTTATCAGCAACAAATGCAGCATTCCAATCCATAGGAGCATCAGGATGTGTTGATACTTCAACCCAACTAAGAACAGAGAGGTCAAGCTCCCATAGCTTCCTAACAGCTTTGTTTCTCCTGCCTATTTGGCCGTCTCCTTCACACCAGGAGACCGACAGCATGAAGAGCCTACTGTCACAAGATATAAGCTTGGGGTAGTACTCATGAACACGTGGTGGGACCGGAGTGGTCTGGATACCAACCCAATAACCTTTTTCTATGTCATATGCAGCAAGCCTATCGCTTTCTGAGTACACATAGAACATCCCATTACATACAACACCAGAGCAAGCTACCCCAAGTTCCACGGGCATCTTTTGGATTTCCATCCATTTATTAGATTCAGAATCATATAGTTCTGCAGTATCAAGAGGCTCGTCCCAGGTCCCAAGACCTCCTACAGCAATGAGGATAAATTGTCTTCGATCTTTTTTGTTTGAATGTTCTGGTTTTTGTCTAAATGTTTCGCGTGGTGGTGTATTTGCAAAGAGCGAATCAACATTTCCATCAACAGAGTGTCTTAACTGACGTCTTACCGAGAGTCTATGAGGATCTTCATAGACATCTGATGCTCCACCAATCCGAGACCTGAATGTACGACGATCTAATCGATTTTGGTGAGTTTTAGCAACAACACAGTTCGAACTTACTTCAGCAACCCCTAGAATAGGCGATGATCTTGAATATCTCATGGATGCAGCTTCACGCCACGATCTAGTCAAGGGACTAAAAACTGATACTCCTTTATGAGTTTTGAATGAACTCCTATCAATTCTGCCATAGTTGGTCAAGCTAGAGCAACCTCCAACGATATAAACATCATCTTGGATACTGGCCACAGAAAACATATACCTTCCTTTCAGAAATTCAGCTTCTATTGTATGCCATTTTCCAAGTGATACATCAAATGCATGTATTTCACCAGAACAGTAACTTTCTTTGACTACTCCAAACAGAAACAACCATGGACTCTGGAACAGACCTTCCCTCCTTATCTGCATGAAGCGGGGTGTTGAAGTCAAGCTCCTCCATTTCCTACACACAAGGCGAGCATTCATAAGACTGGTGAGTGGAAGCCTCACCAGGCACATTTCCAGAATGTCATCCGGAAGAAAGACATTCATGCTATCAGTCTGCTGAGGTCCTCTGAACTCGATAAATTTCCTATTATTTCTCCTCCATAATCTCTCAATCCTCCCATACGAAAAGCAATCCATAGTGGCATGATCATTTCCAGAAATTACAGGGTATCCTTTGCTTCCGTTACCGACATTGGATCTTCTTCTAATTGTACAGTCTACAAACTCCTCGCCTGTATCTGCCCCGACCTTGCAGCCTCCACCTCTGCCATACATAGTAAGACATCCTACAGATACCCCCTTCGAATCAACCTCATCTTCACTATGGTGCCTCCTCTTCAACTTTTGGCTAACGCTTCTAACCAGACGCTTGGACACACTTAACGACTCCAAATCCTGACAAAGAGACGCGTCTCCCATTAATCTTTCAAGGATCTGTATGCTCTCTCAATTCACATACTACAGATGAATTAAACCGACAATGAAGCTGCAAGTTCGAATTTTTAAAACTTTAAAGTCAGCTCATTCACCTAATTGAACAAATTCAAGAAAACAAAATTGAACTCGATATATTCCTACAGTCCAAGTATTTCTTCCTTCCTTGCACTAAAATTTCCTCATTCTGAAACCACGGCATCTATAAACCCTCCAAATTTATCAAATTCACATACAAAATTTGACATAAATCAATCAGATATCTAAAATGACCTAAAAGTAAGCTAGTATAGTATTAATTTCAGATCCATAAACATAAGAAATAAAGCACAAAAGGTGACAATTCACGAAGCATAAAAGATTACAATATTATATAATACATGTGCATTAAATACTCAAACAAATACAAAACAGGTGATACTCAACTAAAATGAACATACCTGATAAATGTAAAGCTTCAAGAAAAATCATGAATATTTTTTTTAACCAAAAAATCACTTTTTTATTGAGAGTGATGAGATCCAATCTGCATTACAAATGGATCTTTTTAAAGATGCTGAAAGTATTGAGTGATGAGATTGTTTAATGGGCACCTGTATTTTTTTCAAGAAACAACAATAATCAAGATTTGGGAGAGAAAAAAGGGGGGCAGTTGAGGAGAGTGAAAAAGGAAAAAAGAGGAATATAATTATGGACTATATGAATAATATAATACGATTATGTGAATATGAAAACGAAAGTGAAATTAGTAAAAGTTGAATGGGACATAAATAAAGATAATAAAAGAGACTTTGTCATATACATCTCACCTATTATCACTCATCATCTCAATCATCCATTGTTTTATTTTAATTAATACTGATAATTATTACATTTAACTGCTGAATTATTTGATCACTGTTATGAATATAATAGAACATAAAATGAAAGCTAAGAGGAATTATTTTTATTCATTTTCTTGAAACGGTTATAAATCTACACTATATTTAATTGGGGAAGGGGGAATTAGTTATTTTGTAATGAAGCCCATGATCTATTAATTCCTTAATTGTAGGAAGAGTTATAAATACAAATTAGTTTAAAATGATTTTTATATAAATTAGTTTAAATATAAAGTTAAATATTTACATTATCAACGATTATTTTTTTCACACTTATTAATTTTTTATTTTAATGATTATCATTAGAATGCACAAGCATCGATTGTGCCCAAAATACTAGTACTTCTAATGCATCATTTGGTATAGAACACTAATGAATTAATGGATTAATGTTGTCATATTTACTATACTTTTATTCCTTTTCTCAAGTACGATTTATTAAAGACCTATAGACTTCTTCTAGTACGTCATTTGGTAGAGAACACTAATGGATTAATGTTGTCATCCTTATATTGCTAATGATGTTTCAAAGCAAAAGACATTCATGAAAAACGGCAAAAGACATTCATTCATAACCATAACATTTTTTTTTATCATTTTACGAGTAGATTTCTACAAGTATCTAATTTTTATTTATTGAGATATTCCTCTATTAAAATGTTGAACATCACAATTTATGATATAAGTATATAACATATTCATAATTTAAATATAATTAAATATTGTTAAAAAATAATTCTCTTAAGTAGATTAGATTGACACTTTTACATTAATTGAAATGCATTATACATACATAATAATCAACAAAACATATACCCAACGATTTTATATATTTGCAATTGCACATGATGAATTAACAAATTATGCTTCCAAAAACATTGTTTTTTATCAATTTCACTTAAGTACTTGATTTTTAAAATTAAATTATTTATATCCTAAAGATAAACTTTGAAATTGAGCTCCAGCCTCCAAGGGTCAAATCTCATTAAAAGTTAAACCTTCAAATTAAAGTGAACATAGTCTTATTTAAAAAGACAGGAGGCAATAAGGCATCATGCTGGATTTGGGCTTGGATCCGACCATTTCGGGTCAGACCAAATTGTTTATTGAACCCAGTCCAACTGCTAGGATTGCCGGCCAACTAGTTGGCACTTTCCAATATCCATGTGTGATGTGACCATGTTTTATGTGTACATTTGACATTTTTCAGGATTCATTATTTTTAATATGAATGAATATTCCCTCTAATTTAAAGTAATATTTAAAGTAACTGTCTTTCTCACGAGGTAAATCTGTGATACTCAATTAAATTTTAATTGTATTATCAATTTTTTTTATTATGAACATACTTTAAATGATGAAATTTAACCATATGAAAATAATATTTTTTAGAACAAATAATCTACACTGTATTCAACTGGGGAAGGAAGGAATTAGTTATTTTTTAGTGAAGCCTATGATCTTCAATTTTCTTAATTGTTGGAGAAGTTATAAATAAAAATTAATTCAAAATAAATTTATATAAATTAATTTAAATAAATATTTTACATAACACATTATTAACAATTGTTTTGTATAATTATTAATTTTAAATTTTGTAGTTAATGATTATTATTATGCTGCACAAGGATCGATTGTGTCCAGAAGAGTCAAACGATAACTATTTTGGATTGAAGGTAATACATAAGTTGTCCTTATAAATTTAATTATCATTAATATTATAACATGATTATTATTTTAATTATAATAATACTTCTAATAGTAATATAAAAATAATAATAATAATAATAATAATAATAATAGTGTCAAATTTATCAGTGTAATTAAAACCACTTTTGTAAATATAGTATTGTATTTTTAAGGTAAATTTTTTTGGGGTGTATTTTTAGGGTAATTTGCTATAATTGTTAATATTGTAACTGAGAAAGGAAATACGTTACATTTCTAAACTAAGTAAATGAGAGAGGCTCGAACTCGATACCACTAGGCTAGAATTCTTGGATATCTGCCATCTGGAGCAAATGAGATCATTGAATTGATCGATAAATACAATGAAAAATCTATTTCTAACTATCTCGTGATAGGTTATTAACGAGTAACGAGTAAAGACATTATTAAAAGAACCTAATTCAAAAATGTCCGCCTAGTTAAATTCCTAACCAATAGCGATGTTATCAAAGGAAACGATGACTATTCCTTCATAACTATTGGTTAGGAACTAAAGCTCCTATTAAGAAAAGGCTTAATTTCATCTGGGTACCTGAACTATTAAAAAAATTTCAAATAGGCACCTGATGAACTTTTTATAACAAATAGGCACCTAAGACATAAAAATGGCACCTGAACTTTTGTTTTTCGTATTTTCTTGAATTTTCAGATTTTAAAATTGTTGATTGAGGGCAAAGTGGTCAAATCACACTTAAAACTAACTCAACTTAATTATAAACTAATCCAACCTCAAATATTTAACCCGACTTCATTAATATTTAATTTTAATCAATTAAATAACATCATCTTCACCCTTTCACCCCACCCCCACCTAACCAATATGCAGACCAGATCTGCGTGAAGATCCTAACGAGTAAAACCATCACCTCGATCCTCAACGTCACCATTTTGACTGAAAAAGAAAGAAGCTTTGCCCCCACCCACACCCTCCATCTCCATTTATTAAAACCCAACTTTTATACAAATGGCACCTTCATATAGATCAAACATTTGACCAGGCTAATCCTTACAAAAAAAAAAGTCAAAATTGAAACCCCAAAATTATCTCCGATTCAAGAATTCTTCAAAACCCACAAGAAAAAAAAAATCAATTTTTATATGAACTTGAAGGGCAGGCCTTTCATATGTCCATTAGCCTGAACTTGAAGGTTGGAAGAAACATTAGTATCTGCATTTGTCTTGATTCTTCATTTTTACTTTACCTTATTTAATGTTGTCAGGCCCGGAGACTGATGAAAATTGCTTGTGTCTAAATAAGCAATGAAAAAGTCCTCTGCCACCATTTTCTTATTTTTTGCCTGGGATGATGAAGGAGGCGGGGGGGGGGGGGGGGGGGGGGAGGGGTGTGTGTGTTAAATAAAGAATAAAAGATTTTGACAGTTCAGCTTTTCTTAATTTTTAATGTTAAAAAAAATTATATTTTTGATATGACTAACTTGCCCTTGGGTTAAGTATTTTTAAAATGTAAAAAATCTGAAAATTTCAGAAAAATGTAAAAAGTAAAAGTTCAGGTGCTATTTTTATGCCTCAGGTGCCTATTTGTTATAAAAAGTTCATCAGGTGCTTATTTGATAATTTTCTAATAGTTCAGGTGCCCAGATGAAATTAAATGAATGTTATATTAAGGAATCTAGATTAAGGGACAAAATAATTACATTCATTCTCATCTTACAAAATGGGAACAAACTCTCCTTTTAGCACGTGAAAAATAATTGATACTCGTATTTCTTGAAGTTATTACCATAAAAAATATATAATCGTCCTTTTTCAACTTGTCTGATCCCATGTTGTACAATCATGTCAATCGCACAACTTGATAATTCCATAAAGACCCCACAACTTTAACACTTTCTCCAATTATTTCACCATTCCGTTTTCGTTCACATGAACAATAGGTAAATGCACTTAACAACAATGTAATAATCGTGATTAATTATATTAATCCCAGGGGTTACTTATTACTAATGCAGAATTGCCTTACCTTTTCTACAAAAATTTCAACGCTTCCGCTATTTCACGCTCTTTCCGTTTCCATTTATACAAAGACTTATTATGTTCAATCGATTACTAACTACTCCATTAGCAAATCAATCGTCTCTTCGTTCACATTATGACTTGTATCTTAACAGTTTTGAATTAATAAATAAAATTTGTGATTCAATATTTAATTAAGTGTAGTAAACTATATTCGAAACTCTTACATGCAGAAATACCTTATTATTTATCTTATACATTTGACCAGTAACGACTACCGATTACTCCTTACGAGAAAATATATTATCTTAAACATGTAATATATCAATCGCTTATATTACAATCTGTGCTTCTCATTGTCTTGACAATATTTTCTTCAAGATTGTAATAATCCCCTCCTCCCTTTTTAAGGTTCGTTTGATTATTTATGGTCACCGAGACACGGTTTAAAACGAAAGTATCTCTGATTTTACAAATATAACAATTATAAAAGATCGATCTTTCAAAAATATATATTGCAAAGAATACTGATTTATTATCAATTAATGATAATTTACTGTCAAAATTTATAAAATTTGACTAAAAAATAGAAAAAGGTATGATGGGACGACTGCAGAGGCGAAACCAGGATGAAAATCAAGGGGAGGCGAATTTTGGGGAAAAAATTAAGGGAGGCGAAAATAAATAAAAAATAGTTAAAAGTATTGAAAAATTGTTAAAATTGAAGCTAACAACATGACCTCTACCTTTTGGAGGAAGGAACTAACCAACTAAGCTACACTTACACTTGGTTTGTTAACATTTTTTATTATATATATCAAAAAAATTTAAAAAAATCGTATATAAAATAAACGATACCGAAAAAACTTAGGGGGACGAGCGCCCCCTCGTCCCCCCCTAGTTTCGCCCCTGGACGAGTAATTAAGGCTTATTCACTATTTGCCCCCTATAGTATCGTTTTAGTTTCAATTTGCCCCCTATACTATTAATCGTTCCAATATGCCCCCTGAAACCTCCTGATGAGCATTTTTTTCATTCAATCAAGTAAAATAACTATTTCGCCCTTATTACTATTCGAAAGTATAGAGACAACATTAAAGTATTTTATATAATTAATATTAGACCCCACCCCTTCTTCTCCAACACACCCCACCCCACCACCACCCCAGCTACTATCGACCTTCATCATCACACCATTACACCATCGACCTTCATCACCAACAACTTTCCAAATAAAAAGTTTTCAAAAATCAACTTGGAGTTGGTTTAATACTGATAGACATCGCCCATTTAGTTAATGCAAACTGTACATATTCATATTCAAATTACGTGAAAAAACTATATGTTAATATGTTCTTCATAAATACTACACATTTACACAAAAAATTATACCAAAATACTTCAGTTCAAAACCATCAAAATTTAAACTTGACAATCTTATTGAGAAAGTTCCACAATTTTAGCATTTGGGTAATTGAAACCATCAGAGATGATGATGATGAGAACCCATCTTATTGAGAAACCATCAAATACCAAAATACTCACCGCCGGCATCACCGCCATTTCCTTTTCTCCCCCACGCCGCTCCTCCTCCAGAGATGACGATGATGATGATGATGATGATAAATCTTGAATTGATATAAAAGTAATATATTTTTCAGTGTTTGTAATTGTAAGATGAGATTATTGATTCAAAGTGGATAATCCTTTTGGGATGGAGGAATAATTTTGTTACATGAAATTCAACAAATGATATGATTTCAAATCTCTGCTGAAGTAATCAAGAGTCAAACAGTTGTGAGAGAAAAATACAACAAATAATATGGTAATTTGAATATGAATATCTTTTGTATTTTACAAGATGTCTAAGCAATTGCATAGGTGGTGGTAGAGGGGGAGAGAAGTATACGGGCTTGTTGGCATGGAGGGGACATACAGGCTTGTTTAAGAAGGGGGTGGGGTGGGGTGGGGGTGGGGGTGGGGGTGGGGGTAGGGTTGGGGGTAGGGGTAGGGTGTGTTGGAGAAGAAAGGGTGAGTCTAATGTTAATTATATAAAATATTTTAATGTTGTTTCTTATATTTTCGAATACTAATAAGGGTGAGATAGTCATTTTACTTGATTTAATGAAAAGAATGTTCATCAGAAGGTTTTAGGGGGCATATTGGAACGATTAATAGTATAGGGGGCAAGTTGAAACTAAAACGATACTATAGGGGGCAAATAGTGAATAAGCCAGTAATTAATTATAGAAATAAAGTAATATTTTGCGGTCAGTATGCAAACTTAGCTTAAATTTTGTTTATCCCTGTTGTCCTGATCAGTTTCTGCTCCCTCAGAGCATTCGCAGCAGCTTACCCAAATTTTTTCCCTAAAATCAACTCCTCATACTACTTTATCAAATTTAGGAAGTATGTTTTAACTTTTACACAAATTCAGATTCCCTATTTATAACTTACAACACTTAATATAAAGAACAAAAGTGGTTTGGGGATGGTGTAAATATAGGACACTCCCTATAATATTTGAGGAAAATTTTAGAGATAGGAAATCTGATATTTGATACTTTTTTACTTTTTATGTTTTTCCCTATTCTAAATATGAAATAGGAAGTGGTTTAGGGCATCTGTTGCAAATGCTCTCAACAGCTAAAAAATAGGAGAAAGATAAAGTACATGAAAAAGTTCAGGATTTTGGCAAAGTCTTGAAGAAATATATCTTACATCAATTCAAGAAACCGAAGTTGTCCAACTTTACAAGTGCCCATAAAATTTTTTCATGACCTTTTGCATCATTTGCAAAACCAAATGAAGATTTACAGTGTATTTGTCATTTGGTCCTTTATCTTTTCTTGCAGAATGGAATTGGAAAGTCTTTGCTTCTCTGTTTAGTTTTCTCTTCATGTGAAATACTTATTATAGTTCTGGGAGTGCACACATTAGTTTCATATAGTTGAGAATCAGATTCTTGTTTTTTCATGTGCTACATAATAAGTTTCACTTTTTGGTTTCTTTTATTTTCTATTGTTGCTTGCTCATTTCTGCTGTTCTTCTCCTAGATGCTTTAGCTTTATCTTTTTGATGCAATTAGGTGGTTTATTCCTTAATAAGAAAAGTGATGATCTTTTATCATAATGATGTTCATTGAAATTCTTGAATAAATTGGGCTAGATTTTTTTGGGTGGCAAGAATTATTAGTGCAGAAAATGAAGTACATTTGGCTATCTGCATTATGGTTGCTGTTTTTTGGAGGCATTTGCAATGGATTAAGTGCAAATGTTTCTTCGAGGCCGGTTGTTGTAACTCTGGGAGCTATTTTCTCATTTGACTCTCCCATTGGAAGAGTTGCCAAAATTGCAATTGAGGAGGCTGTGAAGGATGTGAATGCTAATTCTACTGTTCTCAAAGGTACTACATTGGTTGTGAAGATGCATGACTCCAATTGCAGTGGATTTGTTGGAATGATTGGAGGTATTTATTTTTTCTTTTAATGTTAATATTAACATCATGGCCTCGGAACAATGCTCCCGCCTAAGCGGGTAAGGGGAGTTGCCTAGTATGCAGCCTTACGCCTGTGGTAACAAGGACATTATTTTCGAATTAATCCAAGATTGAAGTGCAAACTCTATCTACTACTTCACAAAAGATAAGAAGCATGGGTAGAATATAATATCTTCTTTGTAGCTTACCAATATTTTTTTGCCAGCTAAAACTGATTTATACATTTTGGCTTGCATAATCTGTTAGCAGATTGCATTTGGGGTAACTATAGCCTCTTGGTTATATCTCATATCCTGTAGGATGGTCCAAATTGAGCTTAGTGTCTATCTTTCTTGGTTATATATAGTAGAAGCCTCACAGGCGCATGATATGATATTTGTGAATATGATTGAAATTAGAGTTACTGATATTTGCAGCTATGCAGTTTATGGAAACAGATGCGGTTGCAATTATTGGACCACAGTCATCAGTTGTTGCACATACTCTTAGTTTTCTTACTAATGAACTTCAAGTTCCTCTATTATCATATGCGGCTACAGACCCCACTCTCTCTACTCTTCAGTTTCCTTATTTTGTTAGGACAACTCAGAGTGATTTGTACCAGATGACAGCAATTGCTGATATAGTAGATCATTATGGTTGGAAGAAAATAGTCGTGCTTTACCTTGATGACGATTATGGAAGGAATGGCATGTCCGCACTTGCTGATGCACTGGCAGCAAGGCATTGTAAAATATCATATAAAGTTGGAATTCCACCAAGAGTTAATAATAGGGATGATATTATGGATATCCTTGTGAAGCTTAAAGACGTGGACTCTAGAGTAATAGTTCTTCATACATACCCAACTATTGGGTTTATGGTATTCTCGGTCGCAAAATATCTTGGGATGACAGGGAATGGTTATGTTTGGATTGCCACAGATTGGCTAAGTTCTGTTGCAGATTCATCTGCAGACTCTCCTTTAGAAGAAATGGATGATCTGCAGGGTGCCCTTGTTTTGCGTCAACACACAGCTGATTCAGAGAGGAAAAGAACATTTTCCAAAAAGTGGGTTAAATTGACTGGTGGTACTTTGGGATTAAATTCATATGGTTTTTATGCATACGATACAGTTTGGCTGGTTGCTCATGCTGTTGATGCATTTTTCAGTCAGGGAGGTATAGTTTCATTTTCTAATTATTCGAAACTACAAGCGGTTGAAGGGAGTAATCTACACCTCGAAGCAATGAGCATTTTTGATGGAGGACCTCTTCTTCTGAAAAATATTTTACAGAGTGATTTCATTGGGTTAACTGGTGCCGTCAAGTTTAATTCTGACAGATCTCTCATTAATCCTGCATATGATATTATGAATGTTGTTGGAACAGGTTTTCATAGGATAGGTTACTGGTCCAACTACTCTGGACTTTCAACTGTACCTCCGGAGGAACTTTATACAGTGCCACCTAACCTTTCGAGTGCCAATCAAGTGCTAAAACCTGTTGTTTGGCCAGGAGACACAGTTGACGTTCCTCGTGGTTGGGCTTTCCCTGAGAATGGTAACTTCTTAAGAATTGGAGTACCCAATCGAGCAAGCTTCCGGGAATTTGTGTCACGTGTTAAAGGGACTGATGATTTCAAAGGATTTTGCATAGATGTGTTTACTGCTGCTGAAAACTTATTGGCGTACTCTTTCAATTATAAATTTATACCTTTTGGAGATGGCCTTAAAAATCCTAGTTACAATGAGATCGTAGAAAAAATCACAACAGGGGTAAGTGTTGTATCCATTGATATTTTTTCTTTTATGTTGTTTAACATAGCAAAACAAAATGAGTTACTACTCCATATTTCAATTCAGTTTGGATCATTATCATTTTGGTGCCTCTTTTGTAGGAACTTGATGGTGTTGTTGGTGATATTGCTATTGTCACCAATCGAACTAAAAACGTTGATTTTACTCAGCCATTCGCTGCATCTGGGCTTGTTGTAGTGGCCCCTTTCAAACAAATAAACACAGGCGCTTGGGCTTTTCTTAGACCATTTTCACCTCAAATGTGGGGTGTCACTGCAATTTTCTTTATTCTTGTTGGACTGGTTGTGTGGATTCTTGAGCACAGGATAAACGATGAATTTCGTGGACCACCCAAAACACAACTAATAACTGTCGTGTGGTAAGTTCTTATGATAAGTTATATATGACTAGTTGACTACTTGTCCTGAGTCTCAACGCTCAACTCAAAGTTTCTCTCTTGTGAAGAAATTGATTGATGCATTCTATCAGGAATGTTGGTTTTCATAGTACTTTTTTTGTGTATATTGTCAATTGTCATGCATGCCGCAAGTTGTTGAACCAAACACAATTTTATCATTCATTCTATGATTTGTAACATTATCAGTTAATCTTTTCACAGGTTCAGCCTTTCAACGATGTTTTTCGCTCATAGTAAGTAGAGCTGCCACTACGTTTATTACTCTTCTGACCTTGAGTCAATTGTTGAGTGCAATTTTTCTGGTTGTTGTGTGCAGGAGAGAATACGATGAGTACTCTTGGCCGTCTTGTGTTGTTAATTTGGCTCTTCGTAGTTCTAATAATTAATTCAAGTTACACTGCAAGTCTAACGTCTATCCTCACTGTGCAACAACTATATTCTCCTATAAAGGGGATAGAAAGCTTGAAAGAAATTGATGAACCTATTGGATACCAAGAGGGCTCTTTCTCGGAGCATTACCTGACTGGGGAAATAGGTATAGCGAAGTCCAGGCTTGTTCCCCTTGGGTCACCCGAGGAATATGCTGCTGCACTTCTTAAAGGTCCCAAAAATGGTGGCGTTGCTGCAGTTGTTGATGAACGCCCATATGTGGAACTCTTCTTGTCAAGCCAGTGTAAATTCAGAATTGTAGGACAGGAATTCACAAGAAGTGGGTGGGGCTTTGTAAGTTGTTCTCCTTTTCATTTTTTCTTTTGCCCAAATTTCTTTTTTTTCAGTGATTTCTTCACACCTCCTCGAGAACCATATCAAAGCAACGCAACGTAGCTTGTCACCTGATCTAAATTAGTACTCCAAAGACCAACCGTCATGCATTTTTCCAACTAATTTAGTTGTATATTTGTTCAGGCATTTCCAAGGGACTCCCCATTTGCAATTGATTTCTCCACAGCTATATTGAAACTATCCGAGGATGGGGATCTCCAGCGAATACATGACAAGTGGTTGACAAAAAACACCTGTAGTCAAGATAATACAGAAATTGATTCTGACCAACTGCACCTGAAGAGTTTCTGGGGCTTATTCTTGATATGCGGGGTAGTCTGTTTCGTTGCTCTTTTTATATACTTTCTACGGGTCATGCAGAAATACCGGGGAGCAGCCAGTGGCGAACTTGATTCTGAAGGTCAGTCTGGCTCCCACTCTAAGCGCCTTCAAACCTTGTTATCGATCATCGATGAAAAGACTGATCCTTCTGGGAGACACAAGAGAAGGAAACTTGAATCACAAAGTAATGGTAACTCGGAAAATGACACGGAAACGGACTCAAGAACCCCCAAAAGACTGCAGTCACCTGTTTCTTAGTCGGAGAAGTTGATTGCTGAAAAAAAAAATTGTGTCATATTATTCTTGATTGCTGAAAATGGAAATAACCACAAATGCTTTGAAGAAATGGCAAGCAAACTTCCCAGAAGAGGAAGAAGTTGGGAAAATTTGGTGCCGGCAGAGGAGCTACAACATCTATAAATACTTTTCCTCTGTTGTTAAGGAGACACACAATCACTACTCATCCAGTGTGCACTAGATCGAGTTCGGGTTGCTACTGCTACTGGTGTCTGGTGGTATATTGAGTGGAGAAAAATCCCCAAGACAATGCACGTTCCCCATCTATCTGCTATAGAAGAAAGACAAGTATAGGTCCACTAATTATAAATATTTCAGAAACGATGGTAAAAATGAGCATTTGTGTTTCTCCAAGAAAGTAAAAAACAAATTGAATAAATATGAAGGCGGAACATAGTCAAATGTTTATTCAATACAGTATTTTAGAAATAGATCACATGGCTGGATATGTGGATACATAATATAATAAAAATAAACTAATAAATAATATGTTGGTAATATATACTAGTTTGTTGAGATTGCTCCAAACGAACTTCAAGATTTATACATGTGAAAATCACACGTTAAAAAAATTAGAAAAGAATCCACCACTAAAAAAGTATAAGGAAACAAGAAAAATATAATTCACCATATATCAAAACTCAAGAATGAACATAATCTTGTACTTGTATACGTCTAAAATGGTCTATACATTCATATCTGTTAAGATGCACATCTCACATTGAAAGTCGATGTCCTCCCGGGTCAATATACTCCATCTATCGTCAATTGATTTTAATGTGGAAGTCTATAGACTCTTAATAATATCTAATAAAACAAAAGAAGCCATTCCTTTTGATTTCATGATAAGCTATCCAAGTAATTTATAATAAAAACATTAGATGAACTTTATGGCATGATGATATTCTTTATGCTTCTCGATTAGTTACAATTCCCATAATAGAACCATATCTCTTGATGTAGACAACCCAACAAACGTTTGTGCTCATCATTTTGCAATAAGCTCAAAATATGGCAACATTTTTGTTATAAACTACTACCTCACATGGATGGCAAGCCAAGAAGGGCACCATGATGCTTTAATAATAACAAGTGCCTTGTCACATTCAAATTTATAAAAAATAATTGTGTGAACTCAAACTTTCACATATACGTCAATATTTTTAAAAACTTTATAATACGCATTATCAATCTAGATATTAACCAATATTTGTCTATGAAACTATAGTTTTTTTCTCATGTTGCTATTTTATTATAGGGTCACTATCTTTATTGACTACTATTAAGTACTAACCGAGCTTTGATTAATGATTATGAGTTGTTAAAAGCCTAATTATAATTATAGTGATTATAAAGCCTAATTATAATTATAGTGATTAATGAATTGCCCAAATAAAGGATAAAAAAAAGTAGATAGATAGGAATATATCTGTTACGGAGTAATTTAATTCAGTCTTGCTAAATGATAACCATTTATAAAGATTCACAGCACATATGTTCCTTATTTCATAAGTTACCAAATAAAAAACAATCTACTTATAAAATTGATATAAGTACCAAATTTCATATAAATAATATTTACTATGAATAGAAATAAAAGATATATCTGTAACTATTTATAATTTCATATAACTGAAGTTTTTAGTTTTCTCATGAAATTTTAATAATCTCAGTTTTATATTAATATAAAGTTGATAGGAAAAACCGAAAATTGACATTGACTCAACTGGTTGAGTAATTGTTAGTTGTTTGAGAGTCCAACGGAGGTGATACTGCTTAAAAGCTGCGTTGACTAAATAGTAGGAGTCAGAATAGGCAACCTTTTATACATTCTTCATTCTTCCTTTTACCATTCTTCTGCATTTCCACACTTTGTTTTACTACTTGTTCTACTTTCATAATCCCTTTCTTGGAAAATTTAGTTTATGGGCAGTCAAAAGATTAGATTTTTTCATCTGGGTTGAGTCAAAATTTGGTGATTTGTAGTTAAAGGGCAGTCAAAAGATTAGATTTTATTCATGCGGGTTGAGATTAAATTAGTATAGATTTGGTGATTGTAGTATATGAGCATTGAAAAGATTTGATTTTTTTTATGTGGGTTGGGCCTAAATTAGTCTAAATTTTGTGATTTTTAGCTTATGGGCAGTGAAAATATTAGATTTTTAAAATCTGAGTTAAGCCGAAATTGATATAAATTTGGTGATTTTTAGTGTATGTGTTATTATAAGTGCAATGGTTATTGATTGAGTAGTGTTTGTTCTGTTCACAATCATGGCTAGGCGTCATGGATGGCAGCTGCCTTTTCATGCCTTTCAGGTTATCTTCTTGATTCTCTACTTTTTCATTTAACTCTTTTGTTCAAGAATATTGTCGAGGTCTGAATTGAATGGTTGAACTTGTTAATTTTGAAATCGTATTTGTTTATGTTGTATCATTTTTAACATAATTTACTATTAAAACAATGATTTTGATCCGAAATCAAACTAGACAATGTTACGAATGTGGTCATTTTCTCATGTAAAATGATGTGTGCATTTGTGTAATACTTATTGGACTCTTAAAGCAGTGAAGTTATTTTTTTGTTTTGGTTGATCATGTATTGGTTGTAACAGTAATTGGTAATGATGTTACTTGATTCCACAGCTGTTATTGTCGAAGAAATAGGAGTTGGTGAAATAGTATATTATGTCATTTTTTTGGCTTTTAAAAATGATGATATCTTGGTAGCTTTTACTTTTCAATGGACTACAAAAGATTCCTATTTTTTGACTTACTCTCATGAATAATTGTATATGCTGAATCGTCTTTAGTCTATTCTCACATTCCCTCTCTTCCCATAACTTTCTCCCCTTTTATGCAAAACTATATAGTTTCACTCTCTGGTTATTTGGTAGAATTCAATAGTTTGTTAAATGGAAATGCATTGCATCCCTTGGTTATCAATGTTAGAGCAAATTAATTAAGTGAATCGATACGAATCAGGGAAGCTTCTCAAATTTGAGTACAATATGGAGAAATCTGGAATTGATGGTATTGCTTACAATTGCAATATGTATTATTAAAACAGGAACATTAAATAAACAAGTGCTTCCTCTAGAATTCTCCATGTTCCTTTCGTTTTTTATAATTAATTTATAATTCATCCTTCCGTAAAATATAGTCACAATTGATTTGATGATCAAACTTAACAAACTTCGAGCCAATAGTAAGCATATTAAAAAACAATATTTGTTCATATACTTTCGCCAAATATTATCAAACATATATTAGATTCGAGTTCAAAATTTAAGCGTTCACCATTAATTTAAATGTTTTTGTAATGTCTTATCTCTTCTGGATTGAGGGTATGTTTGTCAGGTGCACAATCTGGACAGGCCTAGTTACTTTACTTTTTTATCCTTATCTCTTTAAAGTTTTAATGTCTTGCTTCTCATTCTTTTTTATGTTGGTGTGCAGGTAGTGGCTATTACGGTTTTTTCCCTACTCGCAGTTTCCTTTTATGCATTTTTAGCTCCATTTCTCGGGAAGGACATATATGAATACATTGCCATTGGTGTCTATTCATTTTTGGTGAGGACATTAATCTTTCACATTTTCTTTTTCCTGTAACATACAATTTTAGGACAAATTAGGTGATCTATTCTATAAATATTTTTTTGCTTTCTCATAGCATGCATTGTCTACTATCAGGTCCTGTGTGTATTCACTCTTTACGTGAGATGCACAACTATTGATCCCGCTGATCCAGGTATTCTAAATGAGGCCGATCAAACCTCAGTGCAAAGGTCAAATAATGAAACAGAGTTAGCTGGTTAGTACACTCTTCTTTAAAGAATTCAGATGTACACTGTACTTCCCTATCAAACAGGCACATATTTAATAATAGATAATGAATTGCCTGATTCTCTGCTGTCATGCTTCTAAAACTATAAAGGATTGAAGCGAGTGCCTAGTCCCAATGTATTGCCAGCAAACCCGTTTTGGGAAATTCATAGATCTGGAACTCTCGATGTTGCTATCGTTCTTTCTTAACCAGAAAAAAGAAATGTGTAGAAAAAAGAAACAAGTGAAAAAAAATTGAAGTTTCCAACAAATACGAGATTGTCAATGCATTGGAGGTTATAGCAAAGTTAGTCATCACTGGTTATTGATTTCATATGGAAAAGGACATCGTATGTGTGGACTTGCTCAGTAAAACTTAAGTCATTACATTATATCTTTTTTTGTTGTTGATATTTTGATGATTTGTTCAACTCTTTTTATCTTTGGCCTCCTTATGAAGGGCATGGCAAGCCACATACCATGAATGGAGGAAAGTCTGATATGCCGCACGACTCAAGTTGCTGCTCAAAATTGAGCTGCTTTCTTTGTGGTTGTTTTGTAATAGAAGATTGTCGTGGAAGTGAAGAGAATGCAGAGCAGAATCCGGAGGATGCTTTATTTTGCACAATATGTAACGCTGAGGTATCCAATTAGGATTCTATATTGGTTCCCGAACTTCTATGCTCCATTTTAATTAATGTGAAGCTAAGTTATAGGGACTTAGAAATTGACATATATTAAGAAAATATAGGGTTGGTGTGGTGAATAAAACATCTGGCATCCACCTTGATTTCCGTATTGAGGGGTATAGGAAAATTGGGTGAATCGAGGTGGATATTATCACATAGGTCCTCCGAAAGGCTTAATGATACCTACAAAAGGTGAATAATATCAGGTAGGTCCACCAAACCGGGCAAACCATATTATTCACCAAGGTCCACCGAATCTGAAAATGATTTTTGAAGAATTTATGTATCCTTATATAAAAAAATCATAGCTGATGTTATCAAGCAATTCTCATTAACATAACCATAATATTAATTTATTTGATGCGAGTGATATAAGTTAAGCAATAAACATGGAAATAACATGATTAGTTAATTTGAGAGGGCAAAGATCTTGCTAGCAGTTCAAAGTGTGAGAAGGCAATGATATAATTGTTCACATACACCTACGTATTCATTTATTTATACCTGTTTATTGGGCCCTCTTTCCCTTCCTGTACGTAAACTTGACATATTACATTTTCCAAATAGAAATCTTACTGCAAGAAACATATGAACAGCTTCCGTGTTCTTCACACATGTATATGTGACATACTTTCACCTTTTAATCGAATAATTGCACTCTCTACTTCTGAATTTTATCATATTGCTCTATTTGAATACATTCCGAGTATTATTTATGTGTAGGTTCGTAAACTAAGCAAACACTGCAGGAGTTGTGACAAGTGTGTTGATGGTTTTGATCATCATTGCCGAGTAAGTTGTTAAGGGCCTTCCGAAAAGTCTTGCAAGGTGTTTATTTGGATTTCTTCTTTTTGGTAGCCTGTATAAGTAAAACAAAGTGCAATCTTTTGTTTTTTTGCACATGATTACTTATACGCGTAAAACTACTCTCACCTAGTTGATGATATGCATTCTTTCATTTGCGATAACTTTTGTCTTAACGGGCATATATGTGAATTTGAGGTCTCCGCATGAACTTTGGGACTAGTTTTGTTCTGGATTTACAATTAATCGAACTTTTTTTTACTGCATTCTGATTTTCCAGTGGTTGAATAATTGCGTTGGGCGAAAGAACTATTTCACATTTGTATGCCTCATGGTAGCAAGCCTCATTTGGGTAAGCTCAAATTGATTCCTCATAGCCTCCTTTCAGTCTACAGAGGCGGATTTCTTTAGTCCAAATTACATGGAGTTGCATGATTTTCTGTTTTGATCTTTACACATTTTATATGCTCAGCTTGTTTTAGAATGCGGTGTTGGTATTTTTGTCCTTGTGCGATGCTTTGTTGATAGAAAGGCTTCCGAAGATCTAATTACTGAGAGGCTTGGGGATGGATTCTCCAGACCACCATTTGCAACTGTTGTGGTACCTCCTCTAGCTTCATGTTTTACTTTCTGAGCCTATGTGTTTATATAGTTCTCCTGTAAATAAAAATGTAGACGTTTTTATGTTATTGTTGTTAGTGTTAGTGTTTCTCCTTTCTCCCTACCATCAATGTGGAGTTCTGCTACCACCTACGGTTTCCTGCCGAGCTGGTATGTGTTTGGCAAAACACCTCATTTAGTCTTGGTAGGACTTCATCAGCCACAGAAACGGAGAAGACTAGTTGGTCTGTATGTAATATTCTCTGTGACTCTTTAACACCCAAACTACTAGGCTAGGATGTAGATCGCTTAGATGCGCAATTGGATATTAATTTTATATTCTTCACTTATTATGGGTCGATCGAGTACAGGTTCTGACAACCTAGAATACTGTAGGCGGCTAGCTTCCCTAATTTTAAGATAACTTCTCAGTGCATAAGCGTCAACTAACTAAAGCAATTGAAATCCTATTATTTATTCTTGGTACTGCAAGTTCGTATTATCCATATTATTACTGAAATGAATTGCAATACGTATGCCATTTTTTATTTCAGGCCTTATGTACTGCTGTTTCTTTTCTTGCTACCGTACCTCTAGGGGAACTACTTTTTTTCCACATCATACTCATAAAAAAGGTATGTGGCCTGAAAGATACATCTCAAAATTAGGATTGTAAAGCATGTATCATGAACCTAATATAAAGACATTCAAGCGGCCTAATATGTCATTGCAGGGTATTACCACATATGAGTATGTAATAGCTATGAGGACTCAAAGTGAGCCACCGGGACCCTCCTTAGAGGGAGGGGATCAACCAAGTTTGGAATCATCACCAACTGGTTCTGCTGTGACCGGCATAAGCGGAAGGAGCTCTGTAGGAATGGGGTTGCAACAAAAAGGTGCTTGGTGTACTCCTCCAAGGATATTTATGGACCATCAGGTATGCTTTGCTCTATGCTAGGTTAGTCAATCTCAAGATCAATGCCTTTGCTTCTTATGGCCACATTTTCACAAATGTGGAAGTTAGCTTGATTCCTTTTGATCCTTGCATATGTTTTAAGTTTTTAAGTTTGTTATGTTATTAAAACAAAAAGTATGTACACTTACCTTTCTATTCTTTAGAGTGCCTTAATCAGAAATGACAAATTATTCTCCATTTCCCATTTTGTAACTTGATTAGTTTAGTCAAGGGCGTCTGGTATGTGTCACTTTTAGCTTTTCTTCAAGCTAGTTTTCCCCATAAGAAAGCTCCTAAAGCAAGTTTTTCTTTATTATACTTGTTTCTTATTACATAAGTATTTTATAGTATGGTGTCTGACACGTTCCTCTGGCATACCCCTTCAGATATCTGTTGAAAATCAGGATGAATTAATTTCTCACTTAGAGCCAGGACGGTTACCATCCACTGTTGATCCGGACACAATGCCAGATAATATGGGGAAGAAAGTATCTCAGCGACCGGTCAAGATCAGTGCTTGGAAGCTTGCTAAGCTCGATTCCAGCGAGGCAATAAAAGCGGGAGCAAAGGCAAGAGCTTCTTCATCTGTACTTCGCCCAGTAGGTGCTAGGCATCATTCATATGATATCGATCAGCTATCAAGTTCAAATGTCAGTGGTTTCAGTAGTCCAACAAGTACAACTCATGGTGGCTTCCAAAGGAACGCTCCAGCAGGGGCCTCAAAGTTATCACCATCCAAGAGCTCATATCCTCCCAGTCGTGCGAGTAGGGACGATATCGAAACTTTTGGTCGCAGTGTTAGTAATTTAAGTAGCCCATTGGCACCAAACCTGACACCTTCTCCGTTAGGTAATACCTCATCAAGTAGAGATCATTTTAACCCTATGTACCAATCATCAGTAGATCAATCTCCCTCGTCCGTAAGAGCAAATAATGGCACTGAAGCTCGTAATGTTGCTCCTATTGGTGATAAAAGAAGGATGCCAGAGAGAAATCCCAACTTCAGGGCCTCGGAGAACACGAGGTCATCTGTGTTTTGGGATCCAGAAGCTGGACGCTTCGTTTCCACAGCCACCAGAAATCACAGTTCATCATCTGCCGCTTCAGAGCTTACATATACAGGTCAATCCATTTTCTTTGGTGGTCCTCTTGTAAATGAGCCATTAAATAGGGGAACGAGAAGTACAAGCTCGCTGCCATCAGCGTCGCAGAGGAATCCCACGTTAAGTTATTTTCAGCAGGGTAGATCACAGAGAGGTGACCAACTTCCTGTGTTTGTTCCTAGTGAGTCCCAGGAAAACCAACCTTCTAGTCGTTAACAATTATTCTTTTTATGGTTCCTTTGTTTTAGGTGTTCATAGCTCTTATTTGGTTCAAGGAATTTTGTTCCACATTTCATCTAATCATTAATGAATAAAACTTCCAGATTTTACTTTATGGTATAGTATATGTTTATACGACTGGCATATAATAATGTTCCAATTAAATTATATTACATCCAAACGATCTCATTCAAACTATGATGAATGCACACATTTGTGATTTGACTACATTTATGCCCTTTCTTTAGATTAAATGTTAAATTGACCTTGTCAAATACTTATATTTTAAATTTTTAATTAACTCTGTAAAAAATTAATAGTGTACACCGGGGGGGGGGGGGGGGGGGGGATGTTGCGACTTGCGTGATTGAGAATTCACACGCTCTACAAAAAACAGGAAAAAAACAAATAAAATTATTGAACCGGTATTGGCGTTGTGCAACAGAAAACAAAACAAACGCCATGGAATTTCTTGTCATCAAGAATCATAATCAGGGTCGTTTCCATTCCTTCATTTACTTGAGCAAGAAACATCAGAAGGTCGGACCTTCTCGGTGTTCTTGCCAAGCATCAATATCTTTTACCCTTTGGCTTTGATATCCAAAAAATATGGCGGGAGGATCAAGCTCTGGCTCGAGGGAGCTTACCGAGACACCAACATGGGCCGTTGCTTTGATCTGCGCTGTTATCGTTCTTATCTCCACCATATTAGACAACCTTCTTCATTCAGTTGGCCAGGTAATTCATGATTACATGATGCCTCTATTTCCTGTGTATCAATTTGCTAGGATGGCTAGATTACCTTTAAATATATTTGCATGAAACTGTGAAACAATTGTTGTTTATGTACTTGTTTATTACTTTCAATGTCTTCTGATTTCAGACGTTTGTAAAGAGACGCAAGGTAGCTCTGTTAAAAGCACTCGAGAAGATTAAAAGCGGTAATGTTTAATATAATTTTCAGAGGAACAATGTTATATAAGTTCTCACACTTGCAACAATGGGAGTTCATCCTGATAATTATTGTTTCCTTTGGTGTAAGCAAAACTGACACATGTTCCATTGTTCTTGCAGAACTCATGGTTTTAGGATTCATTTCGCTTATACTGACGTTTTTTCAGAATTACATAGTTCAAATTTGTATACCTCTAGAAGTAGCAAACACTATGTTACCATGTCCAAGAAAATCTTCCAACTCATATGATGAGGAAGAACACCATAGGAAACTTCTCTGGTATGAGCACCGCATGTTGGCTACTGATAGTCCGGTCGACGCTTGCAAGAATGTAAGTATTCCTTTCCAATTTCTAATAATCAAAACACTTCCATCTCATCCATTTATTTCCGTACGTGAAAGTTCAAACGAAGATGCATAACGAGTTGTTCAGACACCCAGAAAAAAAACATTTGTTTCAGGGTTATGTTCCAATTATATCTCTCCATGGACTACATCAGCTGCACATCTTCATATTCTTCTTAGCCGTGTTCCATGTGATTTACAGTGGTTTCACAATGAAGCTGGGAAAAATGAAGGTGAGAATTATGTCAATGTTTTGTAGTTTATTTATCCAGAAGAACTTGCCTAAATGATTTTAACCACTTACTTTATACTCCCTCCATCCCTAAAAGATTGTCACATTTTGACTTTTGGTAGTCAAACATTACAAAATTTGATAACGAATTTCTATTAAAATATAAGAAATAATATAGTCTTGTGGGATCTTGTTAGATTCGTCTCAATATATATTTTTGAAATATTAACTTTTTATAATTTTTCCACATCTAGAATAATATATATTTATGTTTTAAATTGTGCTTTGTTGACCACCAAAAGTCAAAATGTGACAATCTTTTAGGGACGGAGGGAGTATAATTTATGGAACCCTGTGTTGTGAGAACTTAAGATGTTTATGACTTTGTTCTAATATTACAAAACTCAGATGCGTCGCTGGAAGGAATGGGAAAGGGAGGCTGCTGCAGACAGTGATGCTCCCAATGGTAATCCTTTGGGCAATTTTGGACATATAAGTGTACTCACACTCTTACAGTTGTACTTATACGCACTATGGTCGTCTTGATTCTATGTCGCAGATCCTACAAGGTTTAGGTATACTCATCAAACAACTTTCGTGAAAGGCCATAATAGCAATTTGTGGATGAAGAATCCAGTCCTACTCTACTCTGTAAGAATTACGAGTGAAGTATTTCTTGTAAGAACTTATTATTGCATCATCTTGGTATATAGACATGTGGTGAGCACATTTCTAAGAGAAATATGAAAAGATAAAACTAAGAAAAAGGATAGGAAAGATGTTTGAAACATCTAAATAATTGAAATGAATTGTTTTCACAAAAAGGTCAGAGTATCTATTAATCATTGAGTTAATCTTCCCAGGCATGCTTTGCATGGCAATTCGTTAGAGCTGTAAGAAAAGCGGACTACATGACCTTGCGCCATGGGTTCATCTTTGTAAGTCTAAAACATTCTTTAAGATATGCTGTAAATCCAAAGTCGTCCTGTTTCTCAGAAAATTTCATGTTGACAATTCAAAATGATTTGCTTTACTTTCTCCTTTGATTCGCTCCCTCTAGGTTCATTTAGCGCCAGGCAGCAAGTTTAACTTCAGGAAGTACATAAAAAGGTCACTGGAAGATGACTTTAAGGTGGTAGTAGGGATCAGGTATATATGATTTCTTGTCGAAAAAGTTGTATTAGTAGAAATAACAATACTGAACTGACATGTTAATGGCAATACTTTCAGTCCAATGTTGTGGGTTTCTGCAGTGCTTTTTCTGCTCTTAAATGTTTATGGTGAGTTCTCTTCCTTTTCTTATTTGGATACCGTTTGTGTTCCATTGACTTGTATATTCTCAGGTCTACGGCTACCTCTTGGAAATTACTATGTTCTTTATACAATTTTCAGGCTCGCATATTATGATATACATATCGGTTCTTCCTCTAGTGGTAAGATTCTGTTGTAGTAAATTGTGATCAGACCAATTCTTAGCATGGATGTATAAAAATTTATGTAAGGGAACTAACAACTTCTCTGGTTAAAGACCACATTAGCAATTGGAACAAAGCTGCAAGCAATCTTGACAAAGATGGCTATGGAGATCCAAGAGAGACATGTAGTAGTTCAAGGGGTACCTCTTGTAACTATGTCTGATGAACATTTTTGGTTTGGTCGACCACGATGGATTCTTCATATGATCCATTTAACCCTCTTTCTGGTATTCGGTTTTCCCAAGTACTGTCTCTCACTTGTTCTTATCTTGTTAGCTTCAGCTGCTTGAAATTGTTAAAAAAACCGGAGCTCCACGTGTTAACCTCTGTTTTCGTTACTAACTTCATTATATCTAATTCTGTAACACCACATATATGTATATACTAATACATAACTTGAAAAAATGATGAGTTAAATTTCTACTTGCACTTGCAGAATGCGTTCGAGATAACTCATTCCTTTTGGATATGGGTAAGTAGCATTTCTTATGTTCACCTTTCCTTCTAACTTTCGGCATATTTAGCGTGATTTTGACGTAATAATTGTTCATGGTGCAGTATGAGTTTGGATCAAATTCGTGCTTTTACGAGAGCTACCATATACCCATTATGAGAGTTCATGTTGGGTAAGTTTGTAATACGATAAGTCCAGAAAGAACATGTGGATATTTCATACTTGTTAATGTTTCAGGCTTTCAGCATTTTGACTATTTACTAGGTTGAGCCATGTAAATCTTATTATTACTGAGTTTTTAATTGAGTTTGAATTGACTAAACACTGAGCCCTATCTTGCCAGGTTCCTTCTTCAATTTGTGTGCAGTTATGTCACACTTCCTCTATATGCACTTGTTACACAGGTTAGCCTTTTTCATACAACGACTAACCTCGAGTTACAAAAAATATCACGTGTTCCTTCAAAAGAAGGTGAAGGGTGTCCTCTTTTTCAAATAATGGCTCATTACACTACCTACGCTTCTTATATATCGTGAACTAGTAGATTACTTTATCTTATGTCAAATTGGGAACAACTGTAGAATTCAAAAAGTGACCACTACAAATTTAAGAATGAAAGTACTTTTTGCTATAGTTCATTGACATTGATCCTTTTTCGGGTTCAGATGGGATCAACCTTGAAGAAGTCCGTTTTTGATGAGAAAACTTCGAAGGCGTTAGAGGAATGGCATAAGCATGCAAAGAATAAAGCTAAACATAAGACAGGACCAAACTCACCAAGTGGCTTGCCCCGAGAACCACAATCAACTGGTGTCGATATTGATGTTCACGTCGACTTTCATTGACATCAGAATTGATATTCCAGCGGAATACTCTCAACTTTCATGATCGTCCCCTTGGTATGACCATTGAAGGCGAGAATTTCATTCAACAATGTGATATTATCGATTTCAGGAGCCTCTGGAGACTGTAAAACTTGTATCCTATATATATTTTATCTATCTAGGATTTTCTGCTAGGGTCTTTAGAATGTTGAAATCAAGATAGGTGCATAATATGAAGTGGGGTATTTCGAAAAAAGAGTGAAAAAGATTAGAGTGGAGTATCAGTATCACTAAGAAAGGGTGTATACATACTTAATTTAACAATATATAACATCTTCATCTGATATATTTTCATTTATATTCATAGTGAGTCTTTCATTCGTCGTCCCTATATGCATTCAACTCTAGATTTGGCCATTACTAGAGCCTTGCTCAGTTCCTGATTGGACTGCTAAAGTTGAATTATCGTCATGTCATCAATTTGGTTCCTAAAGTAATAGTCGCGATATTTGGACTAGTGACTAGTGAGAAACATGGATTATTGAAGATATCATGTCTGCCTGCGCGGTAATAAACGCATAGGTGGGGTTGCCATAACACGCTTCTGTCCATAACTTTGGAGGAAGGTAGCGATAGAGATTTATGACCGAATTCGAACCTCTCTATATTGCAGTAGAGAAAGTTGTGGTCTAATGTGGTAGACATAATAGTTGGTTCACCCCCTCCCTAACATGGAATGTGGATATGGTTAACTTGTTGATGCTCGTCTTGGTAGCCAGCCACAAACTAGGAAATGTGAACCTACTTCATTCTTTCTGCATTCAAGCTTGCTTTGCCCATTTTTCTTGTTTTTTTCCAATTATGGCATAAGGCCAAGAAATGAGATGCCTTGATATAGATCAACACTAAAGGAATGGTCTATTAAATTCAAGATACGTGCTAAAATTGTGTCTTGGGATCACTTTCAAAATCTAGGTGTCACATATTTTTAGATATATAGTTATTAAAATTATACTCCCGTCCTATAATCTAACACTCATATTTTTCGACATATAGGAATGGAAAGAGTGTATATATTAAATTTGAAAAAGTCAATCCAGAAATATAATTTTATATTTCCTTTGTTTCAAAATAATATTTGATTGTTTATTCAAAAAATATTTTATTAAGAGATTAAAAATATTTATTATTATATCCTACATAATATTATTAAAATGAAAAATAACTTATCAAACAAAGGTAAAAAATGAAAACATGAGTATAATAGTATATTGAATTTAATAAACAATCAGTTGTTATGAAATAATAAATATTTTCTAATCAATTAATTATTTTGAAATTGATGGAATAATGTTTTAGTGATGGGATGATTACTCAAAACTATACTAAAATTCGTTCTTTGATTCTAGATGGGAGAAACAACAATAACCAAGCCATAATTGAGGTTACAAATTAGTACGAAGTATTCATGGGGGCAAGGTATCCACGTGGTAGGTGGTGAAGGGGGTGGGGGGAGGGAGGGTGGAGCTACGGGTGCTACTTTGAAAGTGTCGTGTAGGATTCAACACCGCATAAGATATCACTTAAATAGATATTACATAAATTCTACTTCCTACAATTCATGTTACGGATGGTTTTTATATTTGTGTACTAAATTTTGATAATTAATTATTGTTTTTTTTATTTTTCAGTAAAATACTATAAAATTGATATACACTTATCTTAAAATATTTTTTTATATCTTTTTTATAGTATAAGTAATTAATTATCGTTTAAGTTAAAATTAGACACACAAAATTCTTATGTTTTGAATTGGAGATTTGTTGGATTTCTTAAAAATTTAATTGTTGATAAAAGTAATATAATATTATGTAGAATGTCTAAGGCTCGAAGGCTACTTCTATTGCTACCTTCCTGAGCAAAGAGTGGCACAAAGGTCTTTTATTAAAAAAAAAACGAAGCCTTTTTAATAACGCTCAAAGGCCGGGTAGCTCTTTTTATTTTTTAAGAATAATCCATTGCAATCATCAAACATCAATAAAATTTAAAAATATTTTTTAATTAATTTTTTTTTAAAGAAGATGATTGAATGTCTATAAATATGAACGGACAAAATTACCCTCGTTAAAAACTTACAAAATGCACCCAAAATATTTTAAAAAGGCCCAGTGACCAAATTTTAGCGAAAATATGTAATTAGGTGATCCCCCCCCCCCCCCCCCCCCCCCCCCCCCCCCCCCCCCCCCCCCCCCCCCCCCCCCCCCCCCCCCCCCCCCTCCCCTCCCCCCCCCCCCCCCCCCCCCCCCCCCCCCCCCTTACCTCCCCCCCCCCCCCCCCCCCCCGCAACAGATTTGTACATTTTGATTTTTGTGGTCAAGTTTAAACAAATTTGATAAAGAATTCTCATTAAACGATAAAAAATAATATAGTCATCTGAGATCTTGTTAAATTCATCTCAATATATATTTTTGAAATATCAACTTTTTATAATTTTTTTTCTATGTAGATAGAAGAATTTAATTTTAAAGGTTGTTTTGTTGACCATGAGAATCACATTTTACCCTCTATATATGAAAGATCACGACAAGAGGCAAATTAATACTATAAGTTTATATTTCAAAAGAGAAAATATAGACTTGTTTATACAATACTATAAGTAAAAATAAAACAGAAAATAAATAAACCTTCCCCTCCTCCATCATCTTTAAGACTCCCCTGCAAATTCGAACAACACTAATACACTCCCCCCCTCTCCCACCACCCTCGCAACCTATTTTAATATGTATCCAATTCGAACAACCCTAATAAAGGCGTCTATATTTTTTCTTTAATTTAAATAATACCTAAATCTTATATTTAATAAAAACTCACAATATGTGATAACAAGTTAATTTAAAATTATAATTGATGAAGCAAACTGATCTAAAAAATTATTCAAAGACAAACTAACCTCATCCATTGAATGTTTGTCAATAGTTTAGGAGTTACTATAAATTTTAGCTATGATTTTATTTCATATTTATCCTCTTGAAATTGTATATATCAGTCAAAGTCAATGAATTGGAAAATTAATAAGCGCTCTTAGTTTAAGCTACTATTTCTACGTGACTACGTATGTGATAGCAATGTTCATGAATTTTATAGCGACAGCTCATTTATTTAGTTATTTCCAAATAATATCCTTTATTTTCATTTTTTTTTGTAAATTAGCGATGAGATGAGTTTCGAACTCATGACCTTTTGGTCACTAGCAATAGTCTTTTACACTAGGTTATTCGATTGACTCAATTTCCAAATAATATCATTTGAATAGAGTAATAAGCATTATAAATTGCAAATTTTATTAGGCAATGAAACTGAAGTATACTTGCTCCAAGGCTAATTTTTATTAAATAATACCACTAGTTTACCCAAAAAAAGAGGCTAATTTTTATGTTATGCACGTAGTTTTAGAAAAATGCGAACATATTTTCTACATCTAATTATTTATCTACCTAACTAAATTTGCTCACTCTAGTCAAACCAATAATGAAACAACGTAACTAGTTTTACAGCACTAATCTACCTAACTAAATTCTTTTTATCCTAAAGAAAAAAATCATATATATTACACCAATCGTCTGTTTTACCGGCTCACAGCACTAATTGATAATGGCTAAAATAAACTATCATTAAAATCTTTTTTTTTATAAATTTGCGATGAGTAAGGTTCGAACCGGGACCTTTTGGTCACTCGCAAGAGCCTTTTCCATTAGGCTATTTGATATATACAAAGTCAACGGAATGATATGTAATTAGTTAATCGTTTTAATGATATGTAAATCTTATCCATGCATTAATTGCCTAAAAAGAACGTTTACTTGTTGTATAAACACCCCCCTTCAATATATCTTATTTACACTTGAACCACTCATGGTAGTTAAACGTACGGTTATTTAGTACCAACTGATATTCCTATAAATACTGCAACTCAACAACCTCACCCAATAAACACCCCCACAATCCCCCCCCCCCCTTCCCCTGTGTCTCTATACAAATGACTCGCTCACGCTTTCTAGGCGATGCTGCTTCACCAACACAACCGTCAACCACCGTTGACCCTTCTGTTGACTCTTCCTTCGCACTCATCCTCGCAGCACTCGTCTGCTCTTTAATCTGCATCCTGGGCCTCATCGCCGTCGCTCGGTGCGCCTGGCTGAGACGCTTCTCTCAGGGTGGCGGCGCCACAAACACTCCCCCTCCAGAAGCGAACAAGGGAGTGAAGAAGAAGGTACTGGAGTCACTCCCTAAGCAAACATACTATCCAAATGACGTCGTTTTGAGGTCTACGTATATGGAGTGTGCTATTTGCTTGACGGAGTTTGTTGAAGGAGATGATATACGTTTGCTTCCTCAGTGTGGACATGGCTTTCATGCCACGTGTATTGACACATGGCTTGGGGCCCATTCCACTTGTCCGTCTTGCCGGAAGATTCTAGTGGTGGCGGCCAGGTGTCAAAAGTGCGGTGAATTAGCGGAGGTGGAGACTGCGTCTAGCTCATCAGCTAGAAGGGAAGAACAACAAGTTCCCTCCTTCAGTCCTTTGTATCTTGATATTTGAATATAATAAAATTGTTTTATATGTAGTATTATTTTGCACAAGTTTGACATTATTTTTTTGAAATTAGTGTCATTTCAAGGCATGTTAAAATTAAAAGAAAATTTAAAACTTAGGCAAAAAAATTAAAAACAATAAGATATTGTAAAACAAATTAAAACTTGAACTTAGGAAGTCGCAGGTTCGATTTTTACGGAATAGTATATATTTAAACATAGTTCGTTAGCTTTGGGAGTTAAATTCATTGGAGAAGGCAGATGATTAGCTATCGTGTGGTTTGTAGTCTGGATTTTTTAGACAACTCGTAGCCGTAATCTTATTATTAGATGCAAAATTTGATGATGAATAAGCCAAAGTTTATGGAGTAGTTCAAATTTGCAATAAATGAATTATAATTTGAATGGAGTGGGTGTGTGGAAAGTTAGGTGATGTTTCATTAATACTTTGGAATCGTTGATCGACATGTGGAGTATCTTGTTATTGGTCAACCTGTAATTAATCCTTCTACAATATTCTTTTGGCAAAAATTGATTTTCTTAAAAACAATTAATGTCATCAGTGTTGTTTTGTAAAATACTCTAGTGAATCATTAATTAATTTTTGAGGTGGTAGTACTTGTAGTTTTGATTTCATGAAAACGGCCAAAATTCCAAATCATCAAATATTGGAATTAACAATTCAATGTTTTTCTCCGGAACCATTAGTAATTAGTGATTATTACTAATTAAATTAGTCATCAGATTTTGGTGGTTGAATAAGGCAGCTTAGTTCGGCCTTGGAGTCAAGCGGAGGTAGTAATTCGAGAGAAGCCGATATGAGGTTGGAGGGTATGGTTGAGCACAGATCTCAGTTGGGACTATTACTGCACAAGGGGTTGAGGAAATTTATTCAAGATGGAGCTCTACTGAATTTGGGATATGGGGGGCTGATTGGGCCAACTATGAACAATTAAATATTATATTCGTCCCTCCCTCCAAACTTGGGGGAAAAAGTGGATCAAATGGAATATTGGGTCAAAAAGCCCAACAACCATTGCAAAATGGAGATCAAAGCGGGACCGTATCGCTCATTAATGGATTTCACCACTTAATTGAGTGGTAGTAGTAGTCTTTTTTCTTTGTAATTTATCGATAAAAATAATAGAACTATGAATACAGTTTTAAATGAATACATAGTAGTAAGAGCTAACTCACATAAAACTTTCTAATAAATATTCCGATCAAATGTTACTAGATCAGTGGTGGATCTGAGTATTATAAAGTGAGTGTTCGAAATGTCATATATATTGACATGGGTATTTGAAACACTCAAATACTACATTACAACTTAAATATAAATACTATTTTTTATATTAAATTATTTTAAAAAACATATACTATTATAATTTTATTTTTGCAAAAAATATCTGTTCGATTGAACGGACTTAAACTAAAAGACATATGTCACTCCATTGGACTATTGAGTCATCTATAATACTAAATTGATCATTAAAATAGTGATGATGATTAGCATTTGGCCTCATAATCTTTCTGTTAAATTGCTATTAATAATGAGAAATAGCGGCCTCGAAGACATATCAGATGAGTTGAATGAGGTATATTTGGAGAAATGCAACCCTACAGTATACTACAATAGTCTAGTGTAGGGTGTAGCATAAATAATAATCACATCCTCCATGAGTAATGATGAATGATTAAAATAGAGATTTAGAAAAAGTTGAAGATCCTAAATCCTAGCAGGCTAATCAAAGGGCATGGAGTAGTAGTATCTGACTCTAAAAACGTAGGGTAACCAAACAGGGGCAGGTCGCATGCATGCAAATATGGAAGGGCCCCTTAATTATTACGTCATTCAACTTAACCACATCCCATCCCCATTCTATTATTTATGCATGTCAAATCAATCTCAACCTCAACCCATCACCATTTCCTAAATTGTAGTCTCTAAATCATTATCACATTTTCACTTTTCGTGGTCAACAAAACACGATTTTAAACATAAATATCTCTTATTTTACATGCAAAAATATTATAAAAAGTTGATACTTCAAAAATATATATTGAGATGAATCTAACAAGATCCCACAAGACTATATTATTTTTTATTGTTTAATAAAAATTCATGGTCAAATTTTGTAATGTTTGACCAACAAAAGTCAAAATGAGACAATCATTTACGGGCGGAGGGAATTTCATTTTTAATTAACTTAAGGTTTTTGGCCGGTCGTACGCCCGCTAAATTATATGTTTCGTGTCAACGGATATGGTCTCTCGTGTATTAGTTTTTTTTTTTATACTCTCGAGACACTTTTCTTTTCTCAGTTGTATGCTCAGGGCCGGTCCTGATATTATCGGGGCCCAGGGCGAGAATTGAAAAAGGGAACCCTGTAACAAATTACAAGAAAAGAACTTTGAGCATTGCTTAAATTGAGGCTATCCCACGATTCGCCCCATTCGTATAATCCAGGACAGGGGTGTGTAGGTCATTAATTATCTATTTTCACTTTTAGATAAGTGATGTCATTTTATGAAATAAATAAATACATAAAGATAACAACACTATAAAATATATAATAAAAAATGTGAAATTTAAAATAAAGTAATTTGTAGAATATTAAATAATAGGAAAAAATATCAGTGGGTTTTCGAAAGTATAACTACAAAATAATGTAAATTATATCTTTAAAAGTAATTACTTTGACTCTTTGAGTAATGTGAGAAATAATGTAATTTAATTAATATGTCCAAAATAATTATTACTCCCTCCGTCCCTAAAAGATTGTCACATTTTGACTTTTGTGGTCAATTACAAAAAAATTTGATCATGAATTCTTATTAAACGATAAGAAATAATATAGTGTTGTGGGACCTCGTTAGATTCGTCTCAATATATATTTTTGAAATATCAACTTATTATAATTTTTTCACACGTAAAATAAGAGATATTTATGTTTTAAATCGTGCCTTATTGACCATCAAAAGTCAAATGTGACAATCATTTAGGGACGGAGGGAGTATAACTAAAAGGTGAAAAGTTGTGAATTTGAAAGATAAAATAAAACCAAGATCACAACATATAAATAAGTAAAATAATTACTATGAATTAAGTATATTAATTGTAATGGGCTTTTAGGATGTACACATAACACATTTGACATTACATATATTTTTGTTTCTCAATTAAGTTGCTTGCTTTCTACAACTTACTTAACCACTGTGGCAGTTGCTGTTTTTATTTTATTATATCCGCTTATCTTATATATGTATGAATTCTAAACCTTTTGGGCCCCAGAGACCCCGAGGCCCTTGGGCGGTCGCAACCCCGGCCTCCCAGGGCCGGCCGTGTGTATGCTAGCCTAAACCCAATTTTCAATGTAAAAATCGAATACCCATCATAGTGGGTGGACATGAACCTCACTTATTGAGCAAATGGAAACTAAATTGATAATTACACGGGCGTGTTCTAAAGCAAGATGTCTCTAATAAAGCTGTTGATCACCAATTCACCATTATTATCTTTCTCAAATTTAGGAACCAAACCCACATTTTGACAATGAAAATTGGCTCAAGGGGTGTCAAGCAAAGTATAGAAAAATAGTTTAGGGACACCCCAAAAAACAGCAAATTAATCAGGGGCTACATTTTGAAAGGTAATTATGAGCTTAATCGGTATAACAAAATGTCCAATAGGCAACTAACAGTGATTCGAACTATTTTTTCTCAAACGATAAAAGTTAAATTTTTCCTATCAAAAGTTACAAAAGGATTGGAACAGTCAGCATAAAGATAGTTGCACCATACATAAATTAAGAAAACGCAACATAAAAGTGAAGTTAATATACATGCATAATACTAACTAATAGGAGTAACTACTAATAATAAGATCTGATAGATGATAGATAGACATGATCACATGATATTATCTACTACTACTTGTCTATTGACATATTGATATGATAATGATATGATATGATATGATCTCTAAAGAGAAAAAGGCCAACATCCTCCAGTCACTCTGATGGGAATTGCATCTTCCATCACCATCTGCATTTGATCATCCCCTCTCTTCAGTCCCATAGGATTCTCAAAGCTGCTGCTGCTGCTTTGAAAAGGATAGTTGCTCTCTGTTTTGCACTGTTTAGCGATCGCATTTGCTAATTTATTCAAGCTGCAATCTTGATGTGAATAGCTTAAGGGATGTTTGAAGCTCAAAGATGTTGATGATGATGAAGCAATGTTGCTTGAAAATGAAGGTTGGAAAAGTAAGCTATTATACATGTTTGAATTATTTGGGATGGTGAGGGGTTGATGGGTAATTTTGTTGCATATCAAAGATTTCAGATCATCATTTTCTTGATTATGTTGAAATGGAAAAGGGTTTTCAAGACATTTCATAGGGTTGTGAGATTCTGATTCCAAAAGTGTAGTTGCTGATGTCTCAAGCAAAGGTGGTAATAATGTTGGATTATGGGTTCTCATCATAGTGTTATTACCATTATGCCCTTGCAGAACTGAATTTTTCTTGTCTTCAATTTTGTGGTATATGCGACAAATCACCCATTCCTCCTGTTTGATGAAAAAGTGGATGTTTCACTTAATTTCGGAATTAGATCCTAATTTAGACAATACAATAAAAACAATTGCATCTAAGCCTTTTCCAATTCAATCAATTGGCACATCCATCAAACGTCATTGAAAGAAAACAATACATACAAGTCAACTTTGTAAGGATGTAACATTCATGAATAGTTTTAAGGTCTACATATGGAAAATCTTCATACTTCCTACTTCAATTCTTTATCAATGTATAATTCATTTATGTCTTTGTTTCTATTTTAATTTTATACTACAATTAAATTGATATTATCGATAACGAAGTTAAGACCTTGGCAACATTCTGGTGCCTCCTTCTATTATCAATTGATTTTAGGATGAAACGTTACCTTAGAGGTGCGGCGATAAGAGAAAAGGCCATCAAGACGATATTCATGCATGACCCACTTAGTTTTCTCACCCTTAGGAGCTCTGCCCTTATAGAAAACCAGAGTCTTCTTCATCCCAAGAAGACCACCATTTGCAGAACTGTATATTTCTTTATCTTTTCCTGTTGCTTTCCAATAACCAGCCCCAGTTGCCCTGTTTGTTCTTAATCCACTTGGGTACTTCCTGTCTCTCAAACTAAACAAGTACCATTCTCTCTTTCCCAATTTTGCCCCCTCTGTAATTATACAATTTCAATTTCATCATTATTCACAATAATCGAATCAAGATTTTTACGTACGGATCCCGACATAAGAACAATATAAAAATATATTTATGTTTGTATTGATGGTTAGGTAATGTCGGGATTGTGCTACTTTTTCGTGTATTTCATGGCAGGGTGGGTCGAGACCATTAGTGTAAAAAGGTCGAGATCATTACGAGACTTTAAGTGTGATGCTTTCACGATTTTTAGAACTTTGCTATGTTTTTTGGACATCTTTTATTACTACATGCAATTGAAGAAAGAAAAAAACAGGGCTTTTTTAAGAATAGTAAAAAGGAGTGATGAAGAAAAAAACAGGGGCTTTTTGAAGAATAATGATTACCTGGGAGCTCCCAGGGTTCACATTTGTTAAGATCAACTTCAGCAATCTCCACACCACTATAGAAGCTTCCATGGAGGATTTTAGTAGCCAAGTAGAAACTCAAAAGCTCTTCATCAGTTGGGTGAAATCTGAAGCCTGGTGGAAGCCCTCTTCTTTGCTCACTTCTGTCATCATCACCACTTAGCTCACACAGAATTTCTTCTATTGCCAACATTTTCACAATTTCTCGATAACTATTTCTTGAAATTCCAGTTTTTAAAGTTGGATTGTTTTTATAATGAAATCAAAGAACATGCAAATACTTGTGACAAGTGAGTTTGTTTACTGAATGGGATGTTTTATAGGAGTATTTGAGTAGTGTATTAAAGAGTGTGTAGGAGTATAATAATGAGAGATTGCACTGAAACCGAAGGATTGAGGAGAAGGAGGAGGAGGAGGAGAGGGATAGATTTGGTTTTCATAAATGCAAATGTCAGAGTGTACAGGAGGCCACCTGAAATGGGGTACCAAAACAGGTAAAAAAATATTGAAAGAAAGAGATGAAATATGTGTGGAAGGTGAGAAAAGGTGTAAAGAGGAGAGGGGGTTCATAAATGCCAAGTTGATATTCAACAAATATTTATGTGTGTTCCGTTATAATTCAGTTGGTTAAGAGCTTGAGCGATAAGTACTTATTATCTTATGGAATATCATAAATTTAACTCCCCACAATCTGATATTGGAATGGTAAACATAAACCCCAACCGACTCTCTCATATATATATATCCCGTAATATAGCTTTTCGTGAAAATTCAGGACGACATGTGACGAAATCGTTGAGACGAAGGTATCATTTTTCTAATAAGTAAATATTTATGCGTGCGTGTGTGAGCATATGTTGAGATGGGGGTTGTAGTCAGTTGTGCTCTCAGATTATTAGCAGAAAAAGAAAAACTTAACACGAGGTGTTGCAGAAGGGAGGGGGTAGGGGTTAGGGTAGCCACACCCCTACATGGTTAGGGCAGGAACAGTATGAGGTCACTCCTTTCACCCAATGACTCTTTTTGAGTTTTTCCCATAAATGGTTGTGGGGATATATAATCCGACCTTACAACTTGATGTGCCTACAAAAATTGTGAGACAATTGCTTTTCTTAATTTTTTGTTCTTATTGTTCAACTTTATATATAACCGTTCTTGATTATTGCATTGATGACATGATATTAATATTATTTATAAAGAAAAGACTTATTATCAAACAAAAGAAAAGACTTAAATTTTATAACAACAATTCAAACAAAAGAGTAAATTATCAAAATGATCTTTAAAAGTGGGTTCAGTTCTCGTTTGATCCTTCAAAGTTTAACCGTTATAAATTAGTTATCGAAATTGGACAAGAATTACATATTAGTCCAAAAAATACAATTTAATCCAAAAATTGAAAGAGCCGTTGAAATTTGAAGGAACCTTTAGTGAAGCCAATTATAAAAACACGGTTAAATTTAATGAGCCGACAATCTTTGGATTTAAATTGAATTTCGAGGACTAATTTACAATTGTTAAACTTTTGAAGACAAAATGACAACCTTAATCCACTTTCTTAGGTCATATCTGCAGTTTCTGCTCAAATCAAATAAAAAATATAATTCGAATCAAATTTTGTATCATTCGTGATTAATTTTTAGTGAGATTAAAAACAAAAATTGAAGTCTGGTAATATAATGACATCGTATATCTAACTAACTATATAGGCTAAGACAGATCTTGATTAAATTATTGGTAATGTGATCGGAATTACTGAGATTAGAACCCAAAATTGATCTTTGACAGTATAATAGTATAATCATGTAAATTGTGAATTGGTTAATTTTTCCTGATGAGTCATGGATTAACCTATTGTGTCACAGTGACATTCATATGCCTATTTTTATTCGTGCTTCGTTATAGGTAGCCTTGGGTTGTCTTTTGTACTTTTCGACTTAAATTAAACTGCTTATTTTTTTGTAGTATATACTATACTAATACTATATGCATGTAGATGTTAGACCTACTTTTATTCCAAGTATTTTTTGTATACACATACTGCGTTTATTCGTGATTCGATGTGTGCTTTATTTTTTGTACCATAGAACAAACTTCTTTAACCTTAAAATATTTTGTTCTCGACTTTTAAATATTGGGTAAATTTAGGAAAATGTTGAAACTCCTTCAGGTCAGTAAGATGATGAAAACAAGGATATAAAGTTATAGGTAGGCGACGTCTCAAAATATTTGTTTGTTAGAAAAGAAACATACATATTCTCATCTTCCTCTATCTTAAAATTTAAGAACGTTTGTATTTCTGTTTCAAAATAGTTGATTGTTTAAAAATATTTATTTTTTCACAATAGTTGATTGTTTACCGAGTTCAATATACTTTTGTACTCATATATTTCTTTTCAACCCTTGTTTTAGATGTTACTTTTTATTTTGAGAGTATTATATATGTAAAATATAATCATAAATTTTTCACAAAGTACTTTTAGCTAAACAATCATCTATTCTGAAACTGGGAAAGTATTATTTATAAAAATAATCTCGAAGTTAATTCTTGTTTTAATTAATCTATGAAAGGTAAAATAAAAAAGAGATTTTAAATTGAGAATAAGATTTAATTATATATAGATATAAAACAAAATTCCTTGAATTCTAGATTGAAGATAGATATAATCAACTAAAAAAATGTGAATCCCTTGTCATAAGTGTCATGCCACTTCTTGCCTTGTGATACACCGGCGAGAAAAATCGTAATTCGTGGAATGTGTTTCGGAGATAAAAAATTTAGGTTTGTTTATTTACCACTTCAATACGACGAGATTCTATCCCTTATCGACCTCGAACTCACAATGTACAGGGAATCTAAATTATTATTATAATGCTCAAATTCTTTACAAATTAAACTATGTTGGGCGGTTGAGGAGAGTACTCATATGTTGAAAATTAAAGAATAATTATTACTCCCTCCATCCCAAAATATATGTCTCATTTTGACTTTCACGGTCTACGAGATACAACTTTAAACGTAAATATCTCTAATTCTATAAGTGTGAAAATTACAAAAAGTTAATATTTCAAAATATACATTAAAACGAATCTAACAAGATCCAATATGACTATATTATCTCTTATCGGCTAATGAGAATTCATGGTAAAAATTTTCGAAGTTTGACTCTCAAAATAGAAAGTGAACAAACAATTTGGGATGGAGGGAGTAGAATGATTTTGGAGGTGGGTTTGGTTATTCGATCAGTGGAGGATACACGTGCGGCTAACAGTAATGAGATCATGGTTGCATCTGTTGAATTAATTAAGTAACCGAGCTAGCTATATGCCTACATATGACTAGTTTGTTTCTGTACTCATATTTATAATATACAGTAGTAGATCTTTAGGAACTGAAGCAAGTAAAAGATAGCAAAACAGTAGTAGTTGTAATATGCATGCCTATGTTAATCTTATACTTCAGACTTTAGTACCCACTGTATGCCTAGGGAGCACAACTTTAAGGCCTGTATCCTAGGTTAGTAAAATTGGGAGAAACAAATACAAGCGGATAGTAAAAAAAAAACTGGCTTATATTTTATCACATTTTTAAATTATCGAGTTTTCAATTAACGATTGGGCAAAGACACCGTCGATCACTCACGTTTAGGAAAATTCTGCGTTCGATCACGGTGTTTCAAGTTTGACTGTTTTCGATCACCCACGTTGGATATTGTGTACAAAACGACCCACTCTCACGTTTTTTATAAAATATGATTTTTTGAGTTTTACAGGGGTAATTTAGTCATTTTTGTATCATTTTAACACTACTTACTCTAATTTTAATTCCAACAGCAATTATTCAATCACATTTTGCCCCTGTAAAAAGTCAAAAATGGTATGAAAATGACAAAATTATCCCTATAAAATTCAAAAAATCACATTTTATAAAAAAAACGTGAGAGCCCTTTGTCCACAATATTCAACGTCGGTAATCGAAAACAGTCAAACTCGAAGCATAGAGATCGAACGTAAATTCTCGTAAAAATGTGAGTAATCGATAGTGCCATACATCCACTCATTGTTCGTGTTATCTCTACCCTTAGACTATGTATTTACTTTTATTGTTTACTTTTTATAAAGGGCAAATGGCATCAAAGATCACTGATATTATCTAATATTTCCAATTCGATCACCCTCATTTAAAAGTGCCTATATTGGATCACTGAACTGAATTTTTTTGGTTAAATTTAGTAATTGGGCCGTTTTAAAAGATTTTGGGTGCATTTTGTAAGTTTTTAGCAAGGGTAATTTTGTCCCTTCATATTTATAGGCATTTAATCCTCGTTTTTTTAACTTTTTTTTTTAAAAAAAAATTTAATTTTTTTAACTTCTTTTTTTAAAATTTTATTTTTCTAAAAAAATGGGAAAAAAAGAAAAAAAATCATAAAAAATTTTAAAAAAAATTATAAAAAATTATAAAAAAAGTTAAAAAAATTATAAAAAGTTTTTAAAAAAAATAAAAAAAAGTTTTTAGAAAAAGTTAAATTTTTTTTTTTAAAAAAAAGTTTAAAAAAACGATTATTAAATGTCTATAAATATGAACGGACAAAATTACCCTTGCTAAAAACTTACAAAATGCACCCAAAATCTTTTAAAACGGCCCAGTTACTAAATTTGACCAAAAAAATTCAGTTTAGTGATCCAATATAGGCACTTTTAAATGAGGGTGATCGAATTGGAAATATTAGTTAATGTCAGTGATCTTTCATGCCATTTGCCCTTTTATAAATTATCGATAAAAGTATTACTACTATAGTTTTACAATGTTTCAAGTTATTATTTATCGGCTTTATTGTCCTTTTCTTTTAACTCCAATAATTCCTGGTTTGGTGAGAATTGACATCCACTTTTTCATGGGCCTACTACAATTACATGCAAACTCGACTGATGGATTGGGTTTTTCCTAATGGGGCCTCTTTTTAATTATCCATTTATATATTTACCGTAGTCCGTATACGGCCGAACGGGAATGGAGTTGCAGACCATGATGTTTTGTTTAGGCTACCTAATCAAATTTTATTTACATAATTACAAAGTGCAAGCAACTAAATATTGTGAATAGTAAGAAATAGATTAATGAAGTTAGATAATGCTAACAATAAAAATATAAAAATCTTACTTGGAAATAAAAAAAAAAATAAAGAAGTTTGTGTCAACGATAAACTATTTTAAGACGGATGAAGTAAAATATCAAGTTAGAATAGAGAGAAAATATGTCCTGACAATGCTTGAATATTAACTACAAGTCCAGAGCAGAAAAAACCAAACAAACTATATATATAGGAGAAATTGAATATTTTTGTTCATACAGATCCTATGCTTATCATCGTTTTCATGCCTTCTTCGATATATCTGAAACAATGAAACATGTTTATGAGTATTAACGATTGAATATTATTTTCTTCATTTTCATTGTCAATGTGTTAAAACAAATAGTATATGCATTGTTTAATAAACATCCAATTAACGTGTAATTTATATACGTCGGGGAAATAATAATTAGTCATTTTAAGTATCAGATTTAGAGAATTTGAATTCAAATTGAGTTTCGAATTCACGTTGCATAAACTAAATATTGGATGAAAGAATTAGTAAATTTTAATTTTTGAATATTTTAAAAATAGGGAGTGGATCAGTACAAACCTTGTAACAAATCTTCTTCTGAGAATCTTTTTTCTGAAAGAACAGCTATGGTATTTTTTTGTCCCAAAATTTTGAGCCTACAAACAAATTTGTTACCTACTTCATTAATTTAAATATTCTTTACTTTTAGTTGACATAATAACAAGAAATTGAACAAGTTTGTAAAAATTCAACAATTCGAAAACTATTTTCAAAAGTTTATATAACATACTGTATGTACCTTTCCATGTGGATCTCAAGGTCTAGTATATTGGTACGTTTCCCTAGTGAAAAAACTCCCCTGTTCCAATAAGTGGTTATATAAATTAATAACCATCTCATAATAAATTTATAAAAATTAATAATATCATTAATAAGAGCTACCAATTATCACTAACTCATACTCATATTAAAAGTGCAAATAGACAATAGTTAATATGCAAGTATTAATCCCCTTATCAGGTGAGTCATATTTTACAATTTATCTTTGTCCATGTAATTCATGACACGATACGTAGAAAGTGTTAATTTAACGGTTTCATCCTCACACTTTTACCCATTAATTTGTATGAGATTATGCATCATAAATACCTTTTTAACAATTTATCAAAATAAGCAACATTAGTGAGAAAAGAATTCCTCTATCTTATGAAGCCGTAACAACGACAATCCTTCCAATCTAGTCCATATTAACAACGGACCATGCATCCTTCATCTACTTGAAAGTTAATTATTAGTTGCCCATAAAATTTACGTATTTTTTATATAGTCCAAGAACAGAAATAATTACACCAAATTATTTAATTTAAAGCATATTTGAATGTATGGGTAGATTAATCATGGAAATAATATATACAAACCATGTAATAGCAGAATATCCGGCAAATAGAGAAGAAGCGGTCAAAGCAGTGAATTTGGCGATAGTTCCTACATAGCATACAAGAAAAATCATAAAATTAATAAAATTAATTGATTGTTTGCATCCCTCTGTTATTTATTCAATGATGATGATATTACAAAACTAAATCATCATGAATAAATAAAATCAATTGATTGTTAGTATCCAAGTATTAGTTATTCAATCACCACTTACCAAGTTCGTTGTTATCCATGACGAATTGCAAAGTGGCAGAGATTGTGAGAATTATAATACTATTGTTTTGGGAGAAGTTAAATATATGTATTAATACAGAGTGAGAGTACTATATATAGACTTTGGTCTTCTACTTCTCATCAAATACCACTAGTAGTGAATTAGTGATTAATAAATTGTCTAAAGATTAACATAATCGTCCAGTTCGTATGAGTTGTTAAAAAACCATAGTTATAATTATAGTGATTAATCAATTGTCTAAAGACTAAATAAAACTCAATAAAATACATCAAATAATCTGATGGACAACTATTTTTAAAGATTTATATACTATGAATTTCTATTTTAATTTCGTCTCTTCACGTAATGTGGGTTTGACTCCCTTAATAAACGAATCTTTTGATGAAGTGTTTAAGAAGCAGACTAATATCCTGATCATTTGATACATATTCCACAAATTACCTCTCTCGTTTATTTCATAATAAGCGTGGCCTAGAGGTCATTAAGATGACAGTTTTGTCCCTTCTTTTTTGAGAAATATATGTTAACTTCTCCAATGCACGATTTTTTATTAATATTTATCCTTAAGACACATATTAACAAACAAATTTGAATAAAATATATTCAAATCTTTCTATGTAAAGTTTCATATGCAAATCTTCTATAAAATATTGGTTTTTGGATAGTTAATCTTGTCGGTTTCTTGGTTTCCATTGTCAATGCTTATTTGGATATCCCTTAACTATGTCTTAACTATGTATAAATTGGATAACATTGAATGATCTAATAGTTAGGAGGTCCTCCACTCCAGTGACTTAAAGGTCATGGTTAGATGTTTATTGATTTTTTTTCTATAGAAAAGAACTACTTATGTGTAATTTTTACTAGACTATTCCATTAACTCGGTCAAAATGTAATATTATGATGATTTTAAAGATAGGTCTCCCGATATCGTATTTGTATTATTAAAGTTATAAATAAATATTAATTCATGATCAATAATTTGACTTCAACACACATAAAAAACGAAATTATATTAAACACATAATAGGTTGGACTTGAAAGTTGAAGTTGAGTAGTTAGTTGTTTGAGTGTCCAACGGAGCTGATCCTACTTAAAAATCGCGTTGACTAAAGAATTAGGAGTCGGAATAGGCAAACAATTATATGTGTGATATTTAAATAATGGTCAGTAAAAAGATTAAAGATACACTTGTGTATTAAGTAATACAATTTCACAAATGTACCGATTACAAATTGCTAAAATATGATAAACTATAGATGTCTTGAACGTACCACTACAAGTCCAAAAATCGAGCCAAAACTTAAAAAGAAAATATATAGGAGAAATTTTATTTTTCTTCTCTAGTGGATGTCCTTCGTTTTCGCCCCTTGACTGCTCTTCTTTGGTACATCTGAAACAATGAAATATGTTTATTAACATAAATTGAAGAAGATCTTTCTTGTCATTTATTACGAGTATTTCCGTTATTATAGTTTTGCATTATTGCTTAATTTCAACAATGTCAATTAAAACATAACATAAACACTTTAAAAAAATTAGTAGAATGTTGTCCTTTTGAACATTCTAACACATAATCATGCATAAATAAAGAAGAAAGACGAAGGGAGTGGTAGTGGAGGAGTACAAACCTAAGTCTTCTTCTAATCCTCTGGTTTCTAATAGATCATTTATTATTTCATCTTGTCTCAATATTATATTCCTGTAATATAAAGATTTATATATTTACGTAGTAGAAATAAAAATAAGTGCAAGAAGTTTGCATAATTAATATTGTTTATATACCTTTGTTTCTCAATCTCAAGCTCTAGCTCATGATAACGCTTCTTTTGGGAACAACCAACCCTGTTGATTTTTGTTGTTATAAATTAGCGATGAAAGTATAAATATAATAATACTACAAATAATAAATAAAAAAATTCCTAACTATCATACGCTTAAAGTGAAAGGTTTGAACAATTGAAAGAAAATATGCAAACCATGTAAGTGACAATTTTCCAGCGAAGAGGAAGGCTGAAGTCAAAGCAGTGACTCTGGCGATAGATCCTACATATCGTGTAAGAAGAAAATTAAAGTAGATGAGCATCAATCAATAAAATCATAGATATTACTAGCTTTCACTACTTACCAACTTCTTTGTTATCCATCGTCTCACACAAAGACTAAACTGCAAAGCCATACAAAGTCGTATATATATATAGTCTCATCTCTTCTAGTTCTAATCAAACACTTTACTACGATTTTTAATTGTTGGTTTATCGTGTTTTTGGATAGAGGTGGATGTAGGTACGGATAAACTTTTAAAATTGATATATATTAGGAGATTGATACGGAGTATTATTTATAGTCTGGTCTTCTAGCTGTAATACAACAGGGTTTTTCAGTTGTGCTAAAAAACGGCGCTTGATATATAAGGAGTATTATTTATAAATAACTCAACGTGATCTCCTCTCTCCTCCTCTTCTCTTGTAACATATACAAATTAATCAAATAATAGTTGAGCATGTCAGGGCCAGAAGTACCAGATTGTGAGTTACAGTAATTTCATGATAATATATATTATATATATAATATAATATGACATATATAATACCAATTGATGCTAGTAAAATTAATGTGATTATTCATATGATGATGGTGTTTAACAGGGGATAGACTTAATCGTCAGATTATTCGATGTGCTGCCATGATTCCTGTCGGCGTCTTTTTAAGAGGGGTTTGGGAGTAAGTAGTCGTTTGATTACCAATATTTGAATTAAATTAAATTAAATTATTATGATATACAAGTAATGATTGTGTCAAAAATATTATTGTTATTATGATCACTCATCTTATATTGATAATTTTACAGCGCCAGTGAGATTTTAACAAAGAAGATGGAATTGGGAACACTCAAGGAAATCAGCAGAGAGAGGTCACATACTATCATCACTTACACTACTATAGTCTATTACATATACGTATATAAAAAGTGTCACATAATAGTTACTTAGACAATATATATATATATATAATATATATATATGTATATATATATAATTTACCTCTTTCGTTTTTAACAATATAATTTTAGATTTTTATAAAAAGTTTCATCTAATAGTTAATTTACTATAGTATTACTAATCATCCAAATTATTATGTTTATTATTATTAATTATTATTAGGGAGTAGTAATTGCTTGTACAAATTTACTATGTAGATCAGCGTTGATCCAAGAGTTGCGCCACCAAAAGCGCAAGGAGATGCTTCAGCGGTTAGTTATTGTCTGTAATTTCTAGTAAGACATAATAAGTCCGTTTCAAGATTAATCTTATGTTGGCAAAATTGTGCCAGTTTTTCAACTTCGATATATGATTAAATGTCAATCCGAATGATCCGGATAATTGAGACGAGTTTAAAGGTTTAAGTTTGTCTGTTAAATAACTAATTTTTTGTATTCATCTAGCATAATTGTTATTTTAAATTCACCCCATTTTCCTCGTTATGAGTAGAGAAAACAATTTTCATCTAAATATTCTCATTTTCCATGACCTAAATTCACTCACATATGAAGGGGCCATAATAAATTATGTTAAAATAAGCTAGAATTTTATTTTATTACTCCTATCTGTTAACAATTCACTCATCTGAATTAAAAATTAACTCAAAGTGAGATATTGACCGACATTTTAATATTATAAGTAGAAAACGTGCATACACTACACTATATATAGATAGAGAAATAATTTTGTAATTTCAGCAAAGGCTGGAGAATTAAGTATGAATTGTGTTGTAGGGAAGGAGGCTACTACATCGAACCAAAACTCTGTGCTGATTCTGGTACTCCTCTGACAAATTTTGCCTCATTTTATTTTTCGTATGATAATTTAGTTTACATATTGGAGTATAATTATTAATTACCTTACTCAATTTCTATACTATTCTTAATACAGATGGCAATTCTGAACCAGCTAAATCAAGTTGACGGCAATATATTATCAGAGCTGAACCAGCTAAATCTAGTCATCAGGAATGACAAATAATAATAACGTTGGAGCGATTTTTATATTCTCAGAGTAAAATTATGTTTAATTCCTTTTTTGTCCTTTGATTCTATGACTTATAATTACAATATTGATTGTTAGCGATAAAATACTTTTATTTCTATATAAATAATGAAAACATAGATAAAATTTACAATTGACAATTTATATTACGATGAAAATATAGTTTACTGAAAATGATATAAAAGGAATTGAAGATGATTTTACTCTAGCGATATAAAAATTGTTCAGTCATTATCACTAGCCATCACGTATAGCACACATCATTTAAATATGTCGCCAATAGTATATTAGTCGTAAAACATAATATGCTCATTATCAGGTTCGAACAAGTATTGTAAAACTAGACTTATATCTTTATTTTCTAAAACAATAGTCATTTGCCTAAAACAGTTTTCTATTATAATTTTTACTTATTTTGCTTCTTCTATAATTATTAGTTACCCTACAAATAACAATACTCAAAGAACGTACAAAACTATCACCCGCAATTTAGCTGGACCCTTTTCATTAACTCGTGTTTTAATTTTGTAAATATCCGCATCCGCTCATTCATAAACAACAATATGGATCTTTCAGTTAATAGTACATTTCATATATCGTTAATATCGTCGTTTACTTAGTGATTTGCTAATCACGTGATTAGTATAAGAGTAAGTATAAAATTGTATAATTAAAAGTACTAAAAAAGAGTATAAAAATTGTCTTCGGGACGAATCATGTGCAAATCATCTAACTAAATTAATGGAGGAACTGAAAAAACAATGAGTGAATGAGGATTTTAAAGCATGGGTGAACGAATGAGCACATTTAAAATATTAACGGGTGAAAAGAATTTGAAATAAAACATCCGTGATGAGTCTAAACTATTATACACACCCAAATAGTGTTTTTTTGTTAGTAGTGAAATGACTATATTGTAATACCCGGCCCAGAGTGGGCGATGTGATATATTTGATATGATTTGATTGGTACTACTCATATCATCAAGATGCATCTTCTTTTCGGTAGCCTAACTCAGAAGAACTCCAAAGTTAAGCGTGCTTGACCTGGGGTAATTCTAGGATGGGTGACCCACTGGGAAGTGTCCTGGTGAGCACGTGAGTGAGGACAAAACGTGCTGGAGAGACCCGTGGTGGTTTGTGGGGCCAGTCCATCAAATCAAATAACGTTCCGACCCGTTTCGGGGGGCGGGGCGTTACAAATGGTATCAGAGCGGGGCCGTCCGAAATGTGAGATCTAAGTGCTATGCGGCGCAAAGTGCTACGTCGAGGACGGGAGTGACCTCTTGAGTCCGTAGGAGCCACCTCTAGAGTCTCACACGGATGGTACGGTCCTGGATGTGGAGTGGATGTGGCTCAACGAGGACGCTGAGTGCTTAAGTGGGGGAGATTGTAATACCCGGCCCAGAGTGGGCGATGTGATATATTTGATATGATTTGATTGGTACTACTCATATCATCAAGATGCATCTTCTTTTCGGTAGCCTAACTCAGAAGAACTCCAAAGTTAAGCGTGCTTGACCTGGGGTAATTCTAGGATGGGTGACCCACTGGGAAGTGTCCTGGTGAGCACGTGAGTGAGGACAAAACGTGCTGGAGAGACCCGTGGTGGTTTGTGGGGCCAGTCCATCAAATCAAATAACGTTCCGACCCGTTTCGGGGGGCGGGGCGTTACATATATTGTCTTATATTTATAATGTAATGTTTGAAGAAGTTAGATTTATAGGCAAAATAGTAATTTTACTCCTAAAATACTCCCTCCATCTGAAATTGTTTGTCCACTTTATATTTTTTATTTGTAAATTAGCGATGAATAACGACTATAATGGTATTACAAACAACGAATACAGAAATTCCTAACTAGAGACCTGAAGTATAATATGAGACAAATTCGTCTCCAACAACATTCGAATCCATGACCTCTTACATGAAAGGTTGGGTCGGATGCCATTAGTCTATTGAGCCATCGGCTGTCCACTTTATATTTTGAGAGTCATACTTTGAACATGAATTTGCATTAGCTGATAAGATATAATATAGTCATACTAGATGTTGTATGATTTGTTTCAATGTATATTGTTGAAATATAAACTTTTTGTAACTTTTATGGTTATGAAATTAGAAAGGGCAAATGGCACCGGACATCACTAACGTTTGATTTATTTACCACATTTATCACTGACGTTCACTTTTGTGCCAAAGACATCACTCATATTCCATTACTACTCAACTCGTCTAGTTTTCGCCAATTTTGATGAAATTATATTTTTAGGTACAAAAGTTAGAAGGGCAATTTAGTCCCAACATTTAAAATTATTAGTAACTACTTCTAGATATTACATTTTCCCCATAATTGGCCATCAATTGAAGCTTTCGAGAAACGACATATGTTAAATTTTTGAAAAGCCCCAAAATTTAACAAGTACAATATTGAAAAGATGCAATTTTGATAACGAAACAAATATAATTTTAAGTGTCGTGACTAAATTGTCCTTCTAACTTTTGTGCTTAAAATTGTTATTTCAGCAAAATTGGTGAAAAGTAGACGGGTTGAGTAGTATTGGAACATGAGTGATGTCTTTGGCACGAAAATGAACATCGGTGGTAAATAAACACACGTTAATGATGTCCAGTGCGATTTTCCCAATTAAAAATATTTACTTTTAAGTAATATTTTAACCATTAAAAGTCAAACATCAAACAGTATTTTGGTGTGGATGTGGATAAAGTATTAAAGTGTTATCCGTGATGAGTCTTTGAGTTTTACGCATCTATAAATAGGCCACTGAAACACTTAATTGAATAGTATCTCAGTTATCCTTTCATTTCATCTCCAAATTCGTTGACGAATCTTTGACTCTTTCAAGAGGAATCATGTGGGATTGCTGGGAATGGGCCACCCTTTTTGCGGTTGTGATTGTAGCAGCATTGGTTCAGAAACGTTTACCCATTAATGCAAAAGCGCCGCAGCCACCGAGCCAGTTGAGCATGCCGCCTCCGAAAATGAGTTTCAAGAAACTGAAACTCGACTTGCCCCCACCACCGCCGCCAAAGACCAAGCCCAAGAAATTCTTTTTACTGTAAATTCCCATTTCATATCTTTCGTTCAATTTCAGTCGACATTAGTAAAGACTAAAGAGTGGTGATATCTGATATGGATGACTTTTGTAACCAAGTAGAAAGCTCAAAATCTCTTCTTCTGAAGCTTGGTGGAGGCCTTTTATGTGCTCATTTTTGTCGTCATCACCACTTATATCTTACAGAGAATTTCTTGTATCGATAACGTTTCTTGACAACATTTTCTTGAAATTCCAAAATGGTACGTAAAGATTTTTGCATTTCTTCATATATAATCGTAGCTTTCCTTTATATTGCAATACTTAAAATGGGTACTGCTGGATTATTTAAAGGAACATGCAAATAGTTATAAGTTATACAAATGGGCACTGGAAGATTATAATGGGAGATTGGATTATATTTTAAGGAACATGCAAATAGTTATAAGTTATACAGAGTATATTAAAGTAGTGAATTTGTTTATTTATTAGGAGTACAGTAATGGGAGATTGCACTGCAACCGTAGGATTGAGGAGAAGGAGGAGGAGGAGGAGGAGGAGGAGGAGAGGGATAGATTTGATTTTCATAAATGGGGTACCAAAACAGGGTAAAAACTATTGAAATAAAGAGATGAAATATGTGAATCTTACTTTCAATGTTCATGTTCAATATCGATATTAATGTATGTTTCATGCTTTCATTATTATGCTTTCAAATTGATGCCTTAAAAATATGCACCTTGAAAGGTGATTAAAGCTGTGGAGATGGGGGGGGCGTGTGTGTTGGGGGGGTTTAGAGTAGCCACACCTGACACCACTAGAGTAACTCATTTCTTCAAAATTGATCCATGATCATTTTACCAAACGAGAGAACCACATGTTAGTTAAGTTTGCTTGTTTTCTTAGTTGTAATCTCTGTTGTAGTCTCTCATATAAGTGTTTAGCTTATTAAATAATTATTACACATGTACTATATATTTATTCACTTTTCAGCTTTATTTGATTTTATTTGTAATTTCATTTTAATTAATTATTTATCATTAGAATACTTTACTATTCTTAACGTTTCAATGATTTTTTTAATTCATCTCTTGTTCTTTTTTTTTTTTCCTTTCTTCTAATATAACTTGTCTTGAGATTTTTTTTTAACACTAGATGGTCACTAAAATTCTTGTATAGGAGCCATATTGGCTATCCTTTCTAGGGATTGTTGGTGAATTCGTTCTTTATACCAATCCGTGTATCTTGCATTATTATGGTTACACAAAGATGATAGTACTCTTTACACTTGATTAAAACATGAGATAAAAGAAAAATACTCCTTTCATTTCTAAATGATTGGTACATTTTAATTTTTTTTAATCAAACTTTATAAGATTTGGCCTTAAATTTTCATTAAACGATAAAAATAATATAGTCTTATGAGATCTTGTTAGGTTTTTCTCAATATATTTTTTTGAAATATCAACCTTTTATATTTTTTTTGCATGTAAAATAAGAGACATTTGCGTATTAAATCGTATTTTGTTAATCACAAAAAGTAAAAATGTGCCAATCATTTAGAAATAGAGCGAGTCAAACTTCTCTACCATTAAGGGATGGAGGGAATATAATTTTACCTCCAAAACGTTTGCACGGTTTGTACAATAATTACTATGACTAATGGCCTGTTTCATCATACATGTTTTAAACAATTCACAGTTTGATCACACATGTTTTTAAAATGACCCGTTTAATCAAGCATGTTTAAAAAAGTGGCCCATAATGCCACTTCGTCCTTTACGTTGTTAGTTCATAATGGTATCGCATGAGGGGTAATAGTCATTTCACATAAATTTTGAGGAATTTAGATTGGTCTAATGGCTCATTATCTCATACATGTTTCAACCATTCGTCATTTAATTATACATGTTTCAAAAATTGACTCATTTGATCATACATATTTCAAAAAATACAAATACCCAAATAATTTATGTTTATTATGAAAATCGAATTTTGGTGTAATTTGAATGGGTAGAAATGACGATGGTGGTTTTAGGACTGAAATGGCTAGTCAGAGGAACGAGGTCGCAACTCAAGTTGACGATCGTGATCATCTGTACGACTGTACCCCACTCAACCATCATCATTAACTTAGGCCGCAATAGGCAGATTCAGGAGTAGTTAAAATATGCACAAGACCACCCTAAAATAAAGAAAAGAGTTAGATGGTAATGATGCTAGAATTTCTTATGAGTTGGTTGGGTTCGAATCCGGCCACCAACTTCCGTTTCTTTTTATACTTTGTAACAACAGTAAGCATTTGTTCATGGAGTATGTCTTTCTTGTGGTTTAAAATGTATGAACTGAAACATGTATAATCAAATGAGACAATTTTTTATGCTTCTGCTCAAAGCATTGAGAACATACAACACTAAACCAACCTTAAAGTCTAAGCACACTAATATATGTCATATATACTAGATATACACTACAACTTCACTTGAAAGAAAAATTCAACCACAAATCTATATAAATGTAACCAAATACTTCTCAATTCCTCATTCAATCAAGTTTTGTTTGGAAATAGTCAATGCATGTTAAGCCAATAGGCCTAACATGCATTGACAAACTCATCAATCTCTTCTAAAACTGGATCGATAATCATGGAAAAATCTACAAGACAATCGAAGAGAAGTTGCATCGTTTCGACGTTTTCAAAGACAAGTTGAAACACATTGATGAAAGGAACAGAGAAATCATGAACCATTTGCTTGGTTAGAACGAGTTCTCTGATTTAACTCATGAAGAGTTCTAGAAAATTTACTTAGGCCTCAAATTCAACGAAAATAAACGACCCCAACTGAGCGAATCCAATGAAGGATTTTCATACAGAGATGTTGATGTCGAAGCTCTTCCAAAATCAGTTGATTGGAGGAAGAAAAGGGCGGTGATGGACGTCAAGAATCAGGGTTCTTGTGGGAGTTGTTGGGCATTTTCAACTGTGGCTGCAGTTGAGGGGATTAACCAAATTGTTACAGGGAAATTGACTACATTATCCGAACAAGAGCTCATTGATTGCGACACAACTTATAACAATGATTGCAATGGAAGTCTTGATATTACAGAACATAATTACAGAACAAATTGATCTTAATTTTAGTACATTTTAATTTGCATGTTTATGAATCTAGTTATTTACTTAGTTTTGTATTTTCAGGATGAGTTTGAGGTGCTCACAATCAATGGATATCATGATGTCCCAAGAAATGATGAGCAGAGTTTGGTTAAGGCACTTGCACACCATCCTTTGAGTGTTGCCATTGAAGCCTCAAGTAGAGATTTTCTATTCTACAGAGGGGTATGTGGATTTAGTCGTCCCTGATAGTTGCGTTGTTGCACATTAGTCCTCGAAAGTGTACAAGTGGTGCAGTATGATCTCTTCATTCTGATATTTCCATACTAACATTTTGATTGAACGTCTGGTTTATTTATTTTGCAGGGTGTGTTTGATGGGCCCTGCGGAACTGATCTCGATCATGGCGTGGCGGCTGTGGGGTACGGAACAACAAAAGGAGGGGAATACATCATTGTCAAAAACTCTTACGGGCCAAAATGGGGAGAAAAGGGATACATTAGAATGAAGAGGAACACAGGAAATGTTGTCAGTTTGATTGAACAATTGCCAGTTTTACAAGAAAACATAGAGTGCTAATAATCATCAGCCATAATAACACCATTGTTGTCACAACATTTGAAACCTCTCAGAAAACAAACACCACTAAGTTCATCCTCATTCTCGTTGTCCTCGAGAGACCTTCCCATGGTCTCTCTTGAGAAGAGATAAGTAGTTACCAATCCAAGCATAGACACCCCTCCCAGGATCACCAACGACGCGGTCATTCCGATTCCTTTAGTATAACCATTTTCTTTCTTGTCATGAGACGCCCAAAGGAAACCAATCGAGCCAATGATCGCCCCCGCCTTCCCAGAAGCTCCCGCGATGCCATGGCACGTTGTTCTAAATCGAGCAGGGAAGAGCTCTGCGGGAACAATGAAAGTGGTTGTGTTTGGACCGAAGTTTGAGAAGAAAAATGTGAGGCCATACAGAACCAAGTAACCACCATTTTTCCTTTTACTCCAATAGGAATATGGAATCCCTACGGCGAATAAACTTAGCGCCATGAAGAAGAACCCCAACATCTGTATTTTCACTCTACCAATCCGATCAATGAAGTAAACGGTAGCGAAATAACCTGAACAACGATAAAAGCAGGGCTTCAATGAGTTATAAAAATTCATGTATATGCATAAAATGGCAAAAGAATTAATATAGTAACGAAGAAAATGATTTAATAATTAGCTCGACCATTATATACCTGGAATTGTTGAGCAAACAGCCATAATAGCTTGGAACCTCGCAACTTTGAGGGCCTCTTGATAAACATTAACATTCTTCTGATGGGGTAAATAGTCATCATATATCTTAGATTGGAAAAGATTGCTACTGTAGAATACAACATCAACAAGAAACCAAGCAATCGAACAAGCGAAAAGATCACGACCATGACGACGAAAGAATTCCTTAGAGAAAAGAGTGTAAGACTCTTGTGGATGTGGAGGAAGGAGACCTTCTTCTGTCATCTCACTAATTGGAACATCAAGAATACTTTCCATATCAAGTGCTGCTTGAACTACATTCTTTTCCACCAAAGCTGTGTATCTGTAAGATACAACTAAAAACATTATTACTATAATATTTATATACTCCGTACAATATTAATTATATTATATGGTATATACTGAAATTTTTAATGTGCTTAACATTATAGTACTAGAGTTAGTATAGTGATTGTAGAATATTACTCGAATTGACGAAGTCTGAGATGAGTCCCATTTTAAAAAAAAAGAACAACAGGCATGGACTCACCAACCATAACATTAACTTAATACTACTTGTAATACCTGGCAGTCTCCGGCATCTTCATCCGCCAATAGTATGTCAACGCTGCCGGCACTGCTCCGAGCATCAATATAATCCTCCACGCCAAGTCCGCCACCTCCGGTGCCTTCTTCCCCGGGGGTGGCTTCGACGAGGCACGATCAAATATAGCACAAACCACCATGGTAACCATAGAGCTCATGAGTATCCCAAATCCTTGCATAGAGAAAACAGCCGCAATAAACGAGCCTCTAGTCTTCTTATTAGAAAATTCCGACATGATGGTGGCGGACAACGGGTAGTCTCCGCCTATGCCAAGGCCTAAAACGAACCGGAAAAATCCGAGGCTCAACATCACACATGTTCTTGAAGTGCATATAGAGAAACCACAACCAATAGAGCTCAAGAACATGAGCATAAGAGACAACCCATAGACTTTTCTTCTGCCTACTTGATCACCTAAATGTCCAAACACAATTTGTCCAATTGCTGTTCCCAGGAGAGCTACTCCTATCATGACGGAAATTACTTCTGCTGGAACTTGATAAATTTTGTCTTCACTTTTAGGCTCGTCGGAATAGTATATACGGCCTATGAGGGTCATGATCGGCGGGATGCAGAAGAGATCATATGCATCTGAAAACAACCCCATTCCGGCTATGATGATGGCTTTGAAATGGTAGAGTTGTGTTCGAGCCGAGTCGAGCGCAGTTAGGACTTTCAAGGCCATGCCTAATGAGTCAAAGATGTTTGGGACAAATTGGATATCATAAGAAAGATTTTGAGTGAATAAATATAGTAGTATTGAACTACTTATACTATTATTAATTAATTTTATGATGTGATATCATTAAATATTACCTGATGTTTGAAGATAGAGTAATAATTAACATGTTTTGTTTGATGATAGAGGAAGCAAGGAACAACCGATGACTTTGAGTATGTGATTCTGGTAAGAGATGCGAATATAGGGTACTGATGATCATATGTTTCTCGTTGACTTTTAAAATAGAAATAAACAACAAGTGAATAATGGAATATTCACATCATTTGCTTCTTATTTGCTAACCACCAATATGAATTTTCGAAATAATTTCTGAATCATGCGTATTTTCTCAGAGATTTCCTTTGGAAAGACCAGGCCACAGGTCTGTGTCATGACAGCAATTGCTAATGTTGATGCTTGAAACCTGAAATAATCTTCAAGGCATTTTATCTTATCTTAATGATAAGTTGATGCGTTTAAGGGCAACATAGTCGGTGGGGAATCATTATTGTGTGCTTTGCTAGAGCGACAACTAAAGAAAAACGAAGGGAGTAGTACATAGCTAATTCATTTATTGGAATTGAGAATTAAGATTCGACATTGTCTTCCAAACTAGTACATAAATAGAGAACATCTAGAGACACCTACTCAGTTTTGACATTGTCTTCCAAACTACCATTAACTTTCACTGGACCAGTTTTTTGTAATACCAGCTTTAGCTGATCGGCAGACAAAAGGCTCTGGAACTGTTGCAATTGCCGACGCCTTCTCTCAGTTTCCAGTTGTAAATCTTCAAAGTGTATAATGCGGTCTTCGATCTCCTTAGTCTACAAAATAAAATAAAAAAATTGAATAGAAAACCAGCAGTGCTCTCAATGGTATCAATTACAGTGGAAGATGGCTTCATGATAAAATTAGCTACTACCTATATACATACGTGCACAACAGCACAATGGAAGGATTCAACATTTATTACAGAGAGCACAAACTGTTCAAGTTGTTAAGGTATTATAAATTGTGTAACAACATCGAATTTCATGTGGTGCAGAATCAAAGAGAGGCCTATTTATATTAATATTTTTTTTTTTTTGGCTTTATATTAATATTTTGACACAAGAAAAAGAGAACAATTTTTTTCTAATTGACATTAAACAAACAAATAATTCTTTTGTATGTAACTGATGTAATATCATGTATGCATAATTAAATGTCATCTAGGTTATACCTGAACAACAGTAGCAGATATGGCTCCCTCAAGCGCCTCCTCTTCTTTCTGGAGTTGTAATCTTGCTTCGGCTATAGCAGCTTCCAGTTTAGTTATACCATTGTCATTAGATGTAGTATCAGACTCTGTACTTGGGAAGAGATTTGCCAAATTAGTAGCAACACAAAGAGGTAAATACATGTTCACACATAGAACACCCAGTCAAATAATTTTAGACGTACATGATGCAACAAACCTTGAGGTTTTGTTCCACTGGGGATCTTCTGAAGAGTTTCTTTAATTTTGCCAGAGTTCAAGTCAGCCAAAGCTACGAGAGCGGCCCGAGCTGCAACTTCAGATACCTCGACTCCAGCCAAAGCAGATAGAAATGCAGCCTAATGTGGGTCAGAAAAGGTAGTTAGAACATGACTTCCATAATAAATGTGATACAATACATACTTAAGCGATACTCCAGCCAAATCAGCCTTTCACGCCAATTTACCAAGGAAGTAAAAAGGGAACAGCAGGACATTGTAAAGACTCGGAAGGTATACCATTCAAAAGGGACACACATATCTGCCCTTTTGTAATTTAAGAAAATATAATTGACTTAAGGCTTTACATACATAAAAAACGGGAATGATCCCATGGAGTAATTATAAATACAGGTTGATTACACATTGGCACAAACTGAGAATGTTTTGCCTACCCAGATTTCGGATATTACCAAAGTAGAATTGAATTTGAGAGTCAAGTTAAACTCAATAATTTGGACAATATAACCAATTGGATTGCTGTTTACATACACTGAAAGACCATGTATTACACAATTTCATAAAACAATGAAAAACATTACCAAGGATCACATATTTCCTAAAAGTATGAACCCTAACCTGTGCCATAATCGGATTACTAGCATCTGCAAGAGGTGATAGACGCTTCTTTTTTAGGGGAGGCAATTGATCCTGTGGCTCACCTCCGCCTAACAATTCAGCTGATTCAGGAGCTCCAACAAATTGCTCACCAAATGGAAGCTTTATAAAGCGAGCTATACATTCCTTCTCATTTTTACCAGTAACATGCTCGGCGACCTTCTTCCAGTTGTCACCATAATGCATTACAGCTTCTAAAAGTTGTAATATTTCCTTGTCACTCCAATCTGTTGTCAACTCTTCAGTTATCTCAACCCGTTTAAAATCCGAGGAATTGGTTCCTACCGGATGATATCCTCTAACATGACACCTTCCGCATAGCGTTATATCGTACTGCACCAACAATCATAAAAAATATATAAATACTCATTCTAGCCACATAATGTACAACTTCTTTTATTACCGAAAAGCTATTACCACCACAAACAGAGAGGACTTTAAAATTCATTTCGCACCTCGTGATGCCCAAATTCACAAATGTTATACATTAACTCAAAACCTTATGCACGCTGAATATTAGTTGACAACCAATATTCCATTTAACACTCGAACATTACCCAAGATTAACGCAAATCTTACTCATGTAGTCATATTACTCACTCTAACATTATTCACGAATAATATGAATGCTGCTCCTCCAATAATATAATACTACTCGAGAACATCGAATGACCTGTTAGGTGGTCTTCCAATGACTTAGAGGTCCTGGTTCAATTCTCATTGTAAGGGGGCGGTGGATGGGTTTTTGAAAAAAAGAAAAGAAAATATTATAATGCTACTCATGAGTCGCGACCAAAGCAATTGCTACTTATGGCTTCGAAAAGCAGAATAAAAAAGAATTGGGACCTTATCACAAGCAAAGCAGGCAATGCTGCAAACATTCTTGCATCCACCACATATCCGCTTCTTAGGCGGTATGGATTCAGGTGCATTGCCACCCGAGGCATCAGCCGCCGCAGAAGCATTAGCCTTGGTTTCTTTGTCATCATATTTCAACTGAGGCTTCTGAATGACACTACCAGCATAATTAATCAAACCCCAAGTATCCAAGAAATCGAAAACCCTCCGAATCGATCCCACGTCTCCAACAATTGTCTTCCTCACCTCCGTAAGAGTAATCTTTTTATTGGGACTTAATCTAAACCTATTGATAATAGTGTTCCTGTAGTATTTGTAGACTTTGGGGTTTCTTGACGGCGATCTTCCATCAAAGAATTCAGGAAGATGTCTTACTTCGCATTCATGTATGTTATTCCACGAAAACCAACCTAAAAATTAAATTTAAACCAAAAAGATGTTAACTTTAACAACATTCAGAAGAAGAAAAATACCATCACAAAATCTCAAAAAGATTGTCTATTTTAATTTAAACTGGTCAACATTAATAACTTTTGATATCTCAATTGACTCCCATAACTTCGATTCAAATCAAACTACTCATGTTAATAAAAATACAATAAAGTACGTCAACAATCCCACCTTTCTATACTATAAACATAAACGCAAAATTCAATCGAGTTCAAAATTTAAAATTGGACAGTATTTTTGGGATATAGTGAGTGGATAAGTAAAACTCGGAAAGGATAAAAAAGACTGAGAACATACGAGAGTAACTGGGAATGTAGATGACGTCAGTATCGGAAGAGGGGGGAGCCGAGTTATGAGGTCGGGAAGTTGGGAGGGTAGGGGCAGGGGTAGGGGTGGGTTGAGGGATTTGGGGTGGTTGTTGGTGGATTTTGGGTTGTGGAGTGGCAGTGAAAATTGTGGTGGCGGCGGCGGTGGCAGCAGCAGGTTCGGGAGGTGGCTTGGAGGGAGTAGCCACCGGATTGGAATCAGGTGCAGCGGTCTCCATTGATATTCAGTTTTGATTTTGTTGAAAGCCCACGAGTTAAGTTAGGGTGAATGACATTGAGGTCCCTCAGTTTTTACATAAATGTTAAATAGGTCTCTGAATTTTTTAAATGATCATTTTGGGTCTTTGAGTTTTAATATAATTATCAACTAGGTCCTTAGCATAAAATTAATATCTTATTGACTGTAATGTCCTTAAATGTTTACACCTCAATATTTTAAATGATTTTTAACTCATTAAATAATTTACTTTCATTTCAAAAATATTTGAATCAATATAAATTATTTAAAAAAATTAGTTTGGAAAAGATTAAATAACATTTTATTGTGGTTATCTTTTGGCTAATTTTAATATAAATTTGGATTTTTAGTTGTCATTCTAAAAATGTTCATGTCAATTAAGAATAATTAATATTTTACATTTATATCTTTAATCAATGAATAAAACAACAATCTAATGAATGTATTTATATTAGAAACTCGTATGATATATTTTGCATTAAACATGGTTTAAAAAGAAAATTCATTCGAACATTACATTCGAGTCTTAAAGTGAAAAGTAAGTTAAATCTTAATTTTGTTTTGAAGATAAATCGTTGCTTTATTATTTGGTTTTCGAAGATGAATCTTAATTTTATACTATAATAATGTTAGGATGAGGTCAATTTTATTCTAATGATGTTAGGATTTCATATTAAAGCTTCACCATTAGAGGTATATATTTACCGCGGTGGTTTGTATTGTAATTTGCCATGGTTGTTTTTATTCATTTTCTTTCTCGTTAATGTTGACGAAGCTGATTTTACCAATTTAACAGAGGCGGGGGGGAGGGGGGAGGGGGGGGGGGGGGGTGGTTATTTATTAATGAGTCTATGTTTTTTTATTTAATAACGTTATGGTAAGATATAACAAAAAATATGGATCACATCACCTCAATGCTAATTGACAAAAAATAGAAACGGGTCATTAATGGTTTTTAAAATCCATCACTATTCATAACTCTTGTAAAACTCTAATTGATAGTTCGACTCGGTTAACGCGATTCTCGAGGTATTGCATTCGAACAAAATGTTTAGGGGAAAATATATCCAGTAATTAGGAAAATCGTTTTCTTGAATTTTGAAATCCAAATTCTTGGTCCACATTACAAGTTGAGATATAGAATAAGATGGATATGCAATTATCCAGGACATGGAACGCATTGGTGGCTGTGCTCCTCCAGAGCAAGCAAAGCTTCAAATTCTGAAGTTAGATTCTGAAATTGATGCTCGATAGTATCTGAGTAATTTTGAGTGCTAAAATTATGCACAAGACTTGACATGATTAGATACAACGCAGGATGCACCACACACTGACACTAGAGACCATCCTACACACCCCTAAACCGCTGCGAGACTTCGCCAACGACATTACTGATGACCCAAGAAAGAATCATATGTTGATTCTGAGATGGAATTTACATGGTATCTTACTGCAGGACACTGACTGTAAAGAAAGAATCATATGTTGATTCTGAGATGGAATCTACATGGGTTGTTACAGCAGGACGCCAGAAACCGATCCTGACGTCACATTAGCAGAAAACCAAGTGTTTTAGATACATGATATTCTGAAGAAACTGCTATTTGCATCTCCCATGTGTTTCTCTCTGTGACTAGGAGCGACTCAGACAATTGATTTCTTTGGTGAGCTGGACATTGTATGACCTGTAACAATAAGGGTTATAATAAAAACCTGAATAAGGGCACCCTTATTAGCACTTCCGAACACTCCTTGCCATAACAAACCCTTTAACATGTACAGAGTTCTAGGTTCTAACATAAATTTGTCCACTATGTACCTCTAGAATGCAAGATGAATTATTTACAAGGCTAGATTAGAAGCCCGCCACTCATGTAGCAGTACTGCAGCTCTTAGTCCTGCCGCAATCTAAGGGTATCTGCGAACATTATAAAGAAGTATCATGTTGTAGCAAAGCTGAAAGATTTTAAAGCTCTCTGGGTTCCAGATGTTTCATCCATGTTGCAGCAGACCATACTTACCCTCATCAACTCATCACACAGCATTTTGGTCAGAACCGCTACCTTGTGAGAACTGAGAAGGACGAGATAGAATAAACTGAGGTTGTGGTGGAACTGGAGCTGCAACCCCTAACATAACAAAGAGAATATGTTTTCAGCACCTGTTCTCTCTTTATCTTCGGAATGATGGAGTAGATGCTAAATTTGCCTATTTATTACTCCGTTACTATACTCCTAAATATCGAGTCAATACTGACTTAAGGGACTTAATTCTGTATATCCAGGGCAAGAACAGACTAGTACTCACAGCGAGCTGAAAATCCAACTTGAGGATTTACCTCGGAGGGAGAATATTCTTTCAAGTTACAAATAATATAGAGAACATTGTTTATTGGTAACTGAGCATTTAATATCATAGTTGAGGCCTTACCAGCGGGGTATGGTGCTTGAATCGTTGGAACAGAGGAAGGAGTCGCAGCATTGACATTAGCCCCACCAAACTGTAAAATCTGATGACTAGGGATTCCATAACCCTGCATTGCAGCATAACCAGGACTGGCTGGAACAGTCTGACCTAGCTGGCTATAAGGATACATATTCGTGTTAATTGTTCCAGGCACACCATAAATAGGAAGATATTGCTGACCTCCATAAGGATTATAAACACCCTATCAATCATCAGCATGAAATAAGCAATGCAAGGAATGTACCACACATAAACAACTAACAACTGAAAAAAATGCAGTTTCAACCTAAAAGAAAAGGCGTAAAAGATTTAGTAGGCTTAAAAGTAATCTGTTTTAGTTGCTACTGACTTGTGGGTATACATAATCTGGACTGTATGCTGTGTGCCTGCATTGACAGAAAAAAGAAAATCATATTTGATAGTTCGCAACATCGCATGTGTATCAACATTAATTAGTTAAAACATAAAACAAGCTTTTGTGCTACATCCTGCATACTCCGAATTTTAGTAATGTAAAAGCTCTACAACTCACCCATATGGAGAATACATTAAGCCTTGTTGGTACATGTAAGAATGTGGTTGTTGGTAACCAGAATTACCAAAATAGGCACCTCGAGCAGCTGGCAAACCTCCGACATAAGGCAGTGGTGACCTAAAACGTCCTATGCCATAACACACAGAAACCAAAAATCAATATGTGAAGTTTGTATAATATTATTGTCCAAGGCAACAAATCAGCTCTTAGCAATTATGATAGAGACTGATCAGAAGGTACTCAGAATCATAATTCCATACTGAAGTATTCTCAACCACCACAAGTTTCCTACGTCCAAAATCATAGAAAGTGCTGCATTCAAATGATACTAATAGTTGTGAATGAGAGATCATTTCACAAACAGGACCGGTGGTAGTATCTCAAATTCTTATAAATCGTACAAGGCTCCGCTGTTTAAGAACCCAAAGATGACACATGTAGCAGCAAGTAACAAATGTGACATGATGAAAATCATATTTACTTCATGCAATGTTAACAAATGTTTTAAGAAGGAACCATATAACAGCTTTTTACATTGTCCTACGATTAACACAAAAAGAAGATAGTGTTGAAGCATTATGTTAATGCACCGCAAAGGCAATCACAGTATAAAGAGAGATATTACCAAAAGGAATAGCAGGGTTTGGACGTCCAAGTGAAGCTAAATTACAATTGGCCCGCCTCCCATCAATAATTGGTGTTGGATCACCACAAGCTCTCTTAACTGACTCAGGATCTCGAAATGTCACCTAAACCCTCCATAAAACATTAATAGAGAGCCAATTTATTAAAGTTATTAACTACAGCACGAAAAACGTAAGCAGGCAGCATTGCCCAGAACAATAATCAATTAACTAATTGGCATAGGAAATAACAAGACTTGCACTAACATGCAAATAAAGTATGCCCATCTCAATCTAATGCAACAAGACTATAAAATCATATATATGAACAGCTTCACAAAATTAACAGTCAGTAGAAAACTGAACAATTCAACATTGCAACAAAAGTTCATTCAAATTTCAAATATTAACGAGCACTCACAAAACCATATCCTTTGGATCGACCAGTGTTCTTATCAGTGATGACAACAGCCTCGAGGATCTCACCAAACTGTTCGAAATATCGTCTCATAGTCTCACTCTGAGTCTCCCAAGCCAATCCCCCAACGAACACTTTAGTGAATGTGGTATCCCCAAATGGAGAATTATAATGAAACCCAGAAACAGAGCTAGAACTCAAACCATGGCCACGGATCACTGGCTGCTGATGATATGCCATATAAAACCAAACCTAATAGGGCAACTTTATGTTCCAAATTTAAAATTTAAGGAAAAAAGGTGGGAAATTACAAAGAGAAAAGGGGCAAATTTTATATGCTATGCTAAATGTGATCCAGTGAATAATTACCTTCAATCAATAGAAAAACCACAGAAAATTAATGGGTTTTTTAATAAAGCTTTGAACTTCACGGAGTATATATGTATATTAGTTAAGCATAAAAGAAACAAAGAAGGGTATCCGAAGTTTGAAACTTTATATTAGAAAACAGCAATTTTTATGAATTGAGCTATGCTAACTTCATATTAACAAAAAAATCCTAGAACAAATCTGGGTTTTGATAAAACTAGGAACTTGGTGAAGTATATACAATAAATTAGCTGTTCAGACTACAAACAATGAAGGGTATCCAATGTTTGAAACTTAGCTAAGATAGCTTCATATTAACCCAAAAACCCCTAGAAAACTTCTGAGTTCTGATAAAGATATGAACTTTATTAGCTAAACAGAAAAAAAAAAAAAGGGTATCCAAAGTTTGAAAAACTTTATATAAACAAAGAGAAAAAGGAGACCATACAACTGTACAAAAGATGAACAAAAACAGAAGAAAAAAGTAAACAAGATTTAGGTAATAATATGTAAAGGTGATCAATATGCAATTGAGAAAGAAACCCCTAGAATTAAGGTGGAAAAAGGGAAGTAATTAGTAGTTCTAGGTCAAAAGCCACGGATATTACTTGCAATGATTCGATTCGAATTAATTTGATTCGAGTTCTTACAATAACAAAATGATTATAAAAAAAAATTATGGGTGGTGTGGTCAGGTGTATAAAGATGCAGGGTAGGAACAAATTGTGGATCAAAAAGTGTAAGAAAAAGGTTTCAGTTAGTATAATTTTGTGGTGAGGAATCCAAGAAGAAGGTTCAGTTGAGGTTGATGAATGGTGATGATGGAGAAGAGCAGGAAAATGGAACAGTGTGTGATGATTTTTACTTTTTATAGAATTATGTTTTGTATGTTTTTCTATTTATAGTCGTAGGTTTCTTGCGCAAGAGAATGTCGGGAAACAAATTGTGGCTCAAAAATTGAGCAGGAAAATTGAACAGTGTGCTGCTGATGATGATGGTGATGCAATAAACAGAGATAATTGTTGTAAATAATGTAAAGGCTTACTTCTTACTTCTTAGTAGTATAGCACTCGAACTTTTTACAAAATTCTTAAATTCACTAGATAATTTTCTTCGAACAGTTTCAGAATTTAAATCAGTAGACACTTTTTTAAATTACAATACATATAAGTAATATATGAAAATACTTATACTAACTAGAGAAAAAAAACTTTCAATGATTGTGAGGATCAATTTTTACTGAATACGGTTTGAGCAACTTATCGAAAAAAAATAGTAATACAATTTTTTGAAAAGTTGAATAAAAAATTGATTGTAAAATAAGTTTATTATATACTAAGTATATCATTAATCAACACATATGATATTGAAAACTTGCTCATTTCACGCTTTAATTTAAATTCTATAACCGTTCACAAGAAATAATATCCGAAATTTAAAAAATTTCCTAACAAGTATGCATAAATATAAAATGAGACTTCCTATTTCCTAATAAATGTGTTAAAGTATATAGTGTCATGTAACAGAAATGAGATGAAATACGAGTAGTTGATTTTATTTGTTTGGGCATACAAATTGAATTTGATCGAATCATTAAGGCTTCTGAAAAGTGGGTCTCACTTCTCCAACTCTTGGGACCAACTTTATCTTCTAATAATTCTTCTTACTTTCCTCATGATTAGAAGTTTGAAAAACGGTCGTTACAAGTCATGTGAGGATAGAACATGGTTTTTCAATTAGTGAAGGTAGATGAGAGATTCAGCATTAAAATTTGGTATTTAAGTCAAATGGTGATGCATATGATATTGATGTATGAGGCCATTTGTGTCGATGCTTGCCCTAATTAATGATACATAAATCGAGTATAACACAACATATCGCAAAAAAATCAAGAAACGGATAAGGTTTTAGTTAGGTAGACGTAAAGTCATCATGATGATCTTAATTGTTGTATGTCTAACAGGAATTATTACACTCTACTTCTATCAGCTGCAAAAATCTTAACGCGAAGTCGCGACATTCATAGCCAATGAATGGAAGAGCAACTCAGTTTCAAGAACTTGCATAAGTAAAATGACATTGCAGAAAATGTTGTGAATTAAGATGAAACAACTGTTTCTAATGTGCCTTCCTACAGTCCACACTAACAAATGAGAGGGGTCTCGAAACTCTTTTTACAGTATACTATCCCTTTCTCTGTTCTGTATATGAAGGGGACTCTTTACATTCTAATGATGAAACTGCCTGACTACCTCAACATGAGGAGGGTAACCGAACTTCAGAATTTTGTAAGATGCAAATTATATTTCAGATATTTGATTATGTCTCGAAAGGAACACGAACAAAAAGGCGTCCATGGAGGCAAACAACTGCTGATGTTGAAGTGGATCAATCCTTGAAGGTAAACTCAGAACCTGAGGAACTAAATAATAATTGTGTTACAACTTACAACTGGTTTTGAAAACGACAGATGCAAATCTCTGTTCCAATGATGCAACTTCTAAGCATTTCCTAATCTTGTTCTTTTGCAGAAATGAAGCATGTGTATAGAGATGTCAAAAAGGACCTTGTTTTGATTCAGTACACAAGTTTACAAAGCATTGAACCCTACAAATAACACAATCAGAGCAAGTCATGACGGATAGGCATATGAGACATATGCCACATATATAGCATTGATAGTCATCACATTTATCTGAGTTCAATGCATGTGTGTGTGATGTCATTTATTCTAGTTCAACTAGCGTAGATGTAACGTGGTCACTCGCTCGACTCTTAAAATTTTGGAAAAAAATGGTGAGTTCAAGTATTTAAGCTCTGTAAAGATATAATGATGACAGAGTCTTGCATTGCGCTATGAATTTACTAGATGTGCGTAATCAAACATAACTCGGATAATTTTGTATTTAGTTTCCGAACATGTGCATATATGCTGGATCAAAATAGATACCTAGAGAAATCAAGTTCCGTGATATCTTGTAATAGAAAGTAAATAGTCACATGAAGCTACCACGCTCTTCTATGAAGCACAAAAAACAGCAGCGGTAAGCTAAGGTTTATTATCTGAAGTAAGATTCTGACCTTCTTAAAGGCAGTTACACCCTATGGGTTATCGCCTATCGGCTTGATCAGGTTGCCCACTTATGACTATCCGACCAGCTGGATCCGATTGCACATGCACCTATGATATAAAATTATAAAGTTTCAATCCCAATTCAAGACAGACTTCAAAGGAGCATTCCACTAAGGGCAAATTGTAAGTGAACACGGCATAACTTACGTAAACAGCGAGAATGTATATTCTTTATTCGTTGTGTGTATGTTTTTGTGGTGAGGGATATGATTTAATTCGATAACAGACTATAAGATTTGCCACAGTAAGACATTAAATAGACTAGAGTATAGAATGTGATATTTTCCCACCAGACAGCAGTCTTGTAGAACTATTACTAATTGTTTTATAGAGACATTGAATGTTGATGATCGAAAGAATAACATGAATCGGCAGAAGGCTTTGACGTAAACTGATTACCTTTTCATAAAAGATACGGAACGTCCAAGAGACAGTCGTACAAGTCCTAAACAGTAGATGCAGAACTTGCTCAGGTGAAGTTTCACTCAGATACTAGAGTAACTCTTCAGGTCTTATATGTTGATATGGAATCACATAGGTATGGAAACAATTTTGATCCAGTTACCTAAAGGAAGGTTCGATCCAGCCGGACAATAAAAGAACTAATAATCATTATGAATGCTATGGTATACATGAGTCCAGTAAAATGAAGGCAATGAGATAACCACTGAACATGAAAAAGAGTAGGTATTTATTTTCAGTTCTGGATGTTGAGAAAAACTGTGTAACTTAGAGTGTATAAGACAGAAGCTTGTCTTATGCATAAAGGCGGCTCACATAGGTAATTGCTAACCACTAATTCTTCGAGGCAAACCATTATACCAGCTGAAAGTCATGAATTTTCAACTTGACAATGGAAGTGGAATAACATCATTATTGTAGTTGAACCAAGAAAAAGGGAGTGGAATCGTACCCGATCATAGCCACCTAGTCTGATCACCAACCTCCATAGCCTACCATCCAAGAACATACGAAGGGGAAATACATCATGGCACTTCAAGCAAACAGACGATAACATGCAAAAGTAAGGATGAATCATGGTTATTCGCAATCAGTTTGTTGTTAGTTAACATCACACAATTTGGTTAGAGGTGTTTTAGCCAAGTTACCATTACCATTTTGGTTAGACATTGTATAGTTAGCCACGTGACCACTATCCCTTTCAGTTTCTCGAATTCCATCCAACTCAGTACCTCCATTCAACATGTTAGCTGCTAAAACATCCGTTTTCTCAGAAGATTGTACTTCCTCATCTATGGTTCGTCCATTTGGACCTAAAGAAACATCACCCATCACTAAATCACAATTCTTATGATTTCCCTCAGGGACAGCTCCAGCACCATAACGAGTTAGAATGGAATCAGCATCAACTTGCTGTTTCTCATTGTGATTATCGCGTCCTCCATGTTCTCCTTAACTTGCTGGTCCTCCACTTTACCGTCACCATTCTGTTTTCCCTGGTCCAAACCATCAGCAGGGGTTCCTTCTCTAGCTTCACTTGGATTTTCACAATGTATCTCCGACCCAGTCTTGACCATACTTGGGTCTTCCACGCGGTTTTCGGTTCATCTATTTCACCACCGTTCACGGGATCTTCGGAATCTCCCACATTGTTAAGATCAGTCATACCATCAGCACTCTCTTGAACACCAATTTCATCTTTGTATACTATCTTTAACAGAAGCAAAATGAGGCAACTCTTCATTTTTGTTATTTTCATGCTGAGCTTCAACAATATGATTCTGAGATCGAATCTCCTTATCCTCCATCTTTTCAGAAATCAAGAAACCTATTTATAAGTTATTTTATTAACATATCTTCACATGCAATCACATAAACATGCAAGACTTTTATGTTGATAACTATGTTTACCTCAAAAAATGGGTTCTTGAATAGAAATCAAATTAAATCTTGACTTGATTATTGAGATTATGAGGTTGTCTGAAGGAGAGAGATTGAAAGGAGTCTCTGTTTTCACATACCACCTGGTGAATTCACAGATTAAGCAAATTGAATAATGAACTCCAATATTGCGATGATATTAGATGAAATTGTATAGTTCTCCATCAAGAAATTGGTGGAGTAGTTGAGTAATCAAAAGATGATAGTTCGATTTCATCATTCATACTCTCTTAATTAAGTCCGCCACACTAAATTTATAGGTTATTAGGCTTGTTTCGAGATCTACACATACATATTCGATAAATAGCGATTCAGCTCCCCACTTACAAGTTATTTGGATGTCTTACCAATACCAGAACTCAAACCCAAGACCTCTATAGTTGTGAAAATTGGGTCGATAACCATTAGGCTAAGATCACGGATTTATATGAGTATATGACCAAGTCTTTAAACAACAGATATATTCATACACTACTGAACATTATTATAATTAATTATGTAAATATTTGAATAAGGAGACGTTTATATAAGCAAGTCTTTAAATAAGAGACGTTCATACACTCAAGTCTCAACGTTCGCCCAACGGTAGAGGACTTAGAATTGGAAGCAGCTTAAACAAGTCAATAATAAGAATCTATTGAATCATTTCATATAATATTTTACATGTACTGGATGAGTATTTATAGCCTATATATGCCTCTCCTCTTCTCTCGCATCATCAACTGCTCAAAAAGAAAGTGATGATGATGAAGCAAAATAAGATACATTATTCATGTGTGCTTCTTCTTCTCTTCCTTGTTATCACCACCTCGCTTACTTCTTCCGCTCGTTTCTTCCCAGACGAATTCGAACAAGGTAAAATCATCATATAACATATCAAGTTTTACATGCAGATGTACTTCATTTACGTTTAAGTTCCAAAAAAAAACCTTAAGTTACAATGTTACATACAAAGTGATTATATTTAGTTTTGTTTTCTCAGAGGAAATTATGAAGACAGAGGGGCTTATTATGGGATTAGAATCATGTGAAAATGGCGATGAAGAGTGCTACTTAAAGAGAAGAACAATGTCGGAAGTACATTTGGACTACATATATGGGGAGCAATATAAACCATGAATGTGAATATTGGTATTATTACGTTAAAATAAGGATCGAGCTGCATGCTCCATATATAGTATTTTCTTGACAATTGTAATGTTTGCTTAATAAAACAGATCATCCAATCAAGTTTTTCCCAATTGGACACCAAATGCGTTCTGTGGCGCTCATACCTCTAGATAGGGTTAACTATAAAGGTGCATCCCTACGTACAGATCACATATACAGTCGGTCACGTAATTGTTGAAATTGTCCTAGATACTATGATCGATTTGCATTTTGATCCTCAATAGTTACACGATTGCACGTTAGTCCTTGTAAGTGGCCAAAAGTTATTGCACTTTAATCCCAAAGTCAAGTTTTACGTTAATATTTCTTGTTTAGGCGTTTAAATTGGGATATAAAAATATATTAAAGATTTAAAGTTGATTTTTTTTCTCAATTGGTGCCAAAATGAAATTCCATGAGCCCCTCCCGCCAAAACTCCCTTTCTTCTTCACCTCAATTAGGGTTGTGGAGTTTCATTTTAGCATCAATTGGGGTAAAAAATCAACTTTACGTCTTAACAAATATATTTTTACCTCAATTTTAACTCGTAAACCTGAAATGTTAATAGAAAACTTGAGGTGGGGACTAAAGTGCAACTTTTTGGTCACTTGTTGGGACTAACATGTAACCGTGTAACTATTGGAGACTCAAATGCAATTCGGTCATACTATTGGGGACCATTTCAACAATTTTCTCTATATATAGTCTAGTGATAATAAATGGCAATGTAATTAGGATATATAGACATCCCGACATTAGAGATTTTAGTCTGTGTGCCAAAAACACTAATACACATCTAACAAAGGGATCTCTATTTAATAAATAAAAAAAGACATATAAAAAGTGGCAAACATAACATAGTTAGCAACTTAGCATTAGACAACTTCGAATTATACTATATTAAGGGCTAAGATCAGTTTTTCAAAATAAATTACAAATTAAATGTGTTAGAAGATGCTTATTAAACTATTTTGGTTACTACAACATATTTATGTTTATGAAAAACAAATGAATTAAATGGTGAAATCGTAGTCATAAGTGTGTGTAGATTACAGGACACCACAAATAATTAAATAGTGATCGTATCCTCAATTCCTCATCAAAAGCTGATTAGGACATTGAAGTAGGCATGCCATTTGTTTCATGGAGCTCTACACCCACCATTCGCACCAACCAGAATTTAGTTGACTTACTTATTTCCGATATATTTCACCTCATTAAAGTAGGACAATTAAACTAGCTAGCTAGTCCTGTAAGAATTAACCATTCCTTGATTATATTAATCACAAAAGATACAATATATATAGTGTATAAAACTAATGACCTAAAGGGCTAGTGCTAATAAAGTACTCATACAATATTTATTGATACATAAACACAATAAATAATGAATAATATATACTAGTGACTAATATATAATCGTCTAGCACCCTCTCTCAAGTTGAAACATGGAGATCATAAATGTCCAACTTATACACGAGAAATTTAAAGTTCGTAATATTAAGATTAAATTTAATGTTTAACTATAAATATAGATATCTCTACAATATATTCAGAAAAACAACTATTTTCAATAAATTATGCTTTTATATTCGGTCAAATAATCCTTACAATATTGTATGTACGACACATATTTTCTATTTTTTATTAATATCTATAAGTTATATACTGTGTATATATGTCCATCATAATCACCAAAATTGATGAAAATTACAATAATAATTGCATATTATGTATGATTTTGCTATATATGAGTTGATAAAATCATGATGTTTGATTCGATTTTTGAGTGAGCTAACAATAGTTTATATGTATGTATGTGTACCTCGTGGGAAGAGGCAAGAACACGTATCCCTTTCCCGGAAATCGGATCGTTAGGTTATCGGTTCGGACCGATAACTATATCGGGTATATTTTTCGGGCCGCGATCAATCCGATAACTTATCAGGTGGATATTGGACAGGTTCCGAGTACATCCGACAAAAATATAGCATACGGTTTGTTATCGGATACTCTATCGGGTACTTTATCGATAACTTATCGAGTACCGTTTTTTTAATCCGTTTCCGGACCATTATCTTACCGAGTGGATAAACGGACGGGGAATTTCAGACTGGCGGATATCGGGTGAATCTCGTTTTTCCCGAACCAAAAACAGCCCTAGTCCGAATACTAAGATTGTCTTATCTTAAAATGTTTGTATGGCCAATAAGTAGTAGATCAGAATATACATAAACACAATCTACTCATCATCATCATTTCCAGCGACGACATACATAAACTAATTAGTTCATGAATTTGAATTGCATATGTATGTGTCTGGCCTTCTCTAATTTATGTTTCGAAATTCTAATGGCTCTATTATTGAAACGGAGTATCATACAATTTCGAACACGTTGTTCTAATTACTTTTTCAATAATGAATAGCACCAATATTCTATTTATCCGACAATGTCACTAATGTTTTTTCGGTGTTCACTTCATTCGTTTGTTAAATGTTCGATATTACTACTCAGAATTATAAATCGTTAAAATCTAGTGTATGTCATCAATTCGGAATTTATCTCTTTGCTAATTATAAAAATAAAATAGAAAATTGATTAATGCTATATATAACCTTTTCGTATCAATTAAAAAATGGAAAACGTATTCGGTTAAGGTCTCTATCTTCGAAATTAAAATAATAAAATTATTGATTGGGATTTGCCTACACCTTATATATATATATATTGGATGCCTGATGAATATTTGTGCTCAAATCACATTCAAAAATAATAATATTAACGATTATATACATATAGGTGAACATGCCGAGTCGTCCTAAGAGTATTAGTTATAGGAAAACAAATGGGGAGGAGAAGAGCAGCATCAACAAGAGGAAGACCTCTGCATGCAGGCGGGCTTCTTCTTTTCACGAACAAGAATCTTCTGGTAACGTAGGAGATATCATGCCGAGGCCAAGAACGGCTCCCAACTTGACCACACTTACTGGGACCATCCCTCGTAGGTTTGTTAGCGCCTTACCGGAAGTTGCAGAACCCAAAAAAATGCCTAAATTGTTGTTGAACGTGACCATCCAGAGAAGCCTTGGAGCTCTACAAGTGGTGATGTTGCCAGATTCCACCGTTGGTGACCTTATTGGCGCGGTGCTCCGCCTTTATAAGATAGAGGGTCGTCGGCCTCTACTGTCCTGTGCTGATCCTGTTGATTATGATCTTCACTACTCACAGTTTAGCTTTGAAAGTAAGTGATGGTAATATTTGTAGACATTAAACATATGCAAGGAAATATTTGATTTCATTAATTTATTATTTACTTGTTTATGTTTGTTTAGGTTTGAAGAGGGAGAAACAAGTGGTGACATTGGGGTCGAGGAATTTCTTTTTGTGCCCCCGCCGGAAAGGTAGCGTTGCATTTGGAGAAGCCAAGGGTGGTGGTGGCCAACAGCCACCAGATGCTCCAAAGAAATTGGGAAGTCTACAAAGTTCAGCATGCGTGCATTATTGGCTCATATTCATGGGTTCGATGTTGTGAGTCATGGAATTCCCCCGCACTGAGAGTTATCTTTTATGTTTAACATCAATTAAAAATATAATCTTTTGTGTTTAACATCAATTAAAAAGATAATCTGTCTGTTTTGTATGCAAAACGAGTTCAGTTGTATTAGAATTGTTCATTATGTGAGAAGGTTGAAAAAAAATGAAGTTATGAGTTTTATTGGTTATTAGTTGGAACAAACTAAAGATGTTATATATGTAGCACAATTGGATATTTGGATGCATAAAAGGGTAAGTGAAGTCAATTCTTATGTGTTAACTAATTTGATGTTAACGGGATGAATTTTAACCTTCAATTACTCTTGAATGATATATAAAATTGGGCAAAACGCATCAACGATCACCTATGTTTCACTCTTTTCACCATTCACTCACTCATGTGTTATATGGTTTCATTCATTCACTCATCTTCCGAAAACAGTTTTAATTGGTTAGTCAATTTTTTCGATCGCCGTTGACTTTTTTAATGGCAAACTAGTAATTAATTTCACATATATTTTTTCATATATACCAATTTGAAATGACTATTTTGCCTTCCGTAAAACTTCCTTAACTACAACACTTACAAATAGGGGGCATAGTTGTAATTTTACTCCTTTTCGAATTTTTTCTTTTAAAAACAATATATGTGAAATGACTATTTTGCCCTTCAAAAAAATCAACATGAGACAAAAAATAGTTGACTAACCATTGATTGACCAGAAATGTTGACGAAATAACCACTTGAAACCGTTTCTTAAAGATGAGTGAGTAATGAGACTATATAAAACATGAGTGAGTGAATGATAAATTCAGTAAAACATGAGTGATAGTTGATGCCTTTTGCTCTACAAAATTTTATATTTTTTGAAAAATAATGATTAGCAACCGATGATAATTTTTTTACATAAATATGTCAAAATTTTCAGATCAAGATATCAATATGAATTATTGTAATTTTATTAGTGGTGAACAATAATTCTCTCATTTCATTTATTGATCATAATATTAGTAATGAATTCAGTATTGTAATTATATAATTATTTAAATACTATTCGTTAGTGCTACAAACGAGTCGGTAGTACCCAATTTGATAAGGTATCGAGCTCGAATTTAGTACCGACTCCACATGATAAGATAACGAGTCGAGTAGTACCATTAAGGTAATTATCCGACTTCATAAATACCCGACTCGTTAAGGTAAAAATGGAAAGAACTTATTTTTTAAGATAAATAAAAAATGTATTAGTATATTTAAAATATTAAATTTAGTAAACCTTAATTATTTTAAATATTCATAATAAAATGCACAAACTTTCATTACAAATAATTACTTTTAACATATATATTGAAATTATTAATTTATTTAATAATTTATTAACGACCCGGGTATTTGTCGAGCGAGTCGGTACTTGAAGCGAGCATAACCTTGGACTCGTACCCTACTCGTTAACTATCGAACGTTCTATCGAGTCGAGTACTCGAGCCGAGTGCTCAAGCGGGTAACGGCTTACCCGACTCGTTTCCAGCACTACTCTGCCTACTCAAAACTCTACTTGTTATATAGTCCGATTGGTGATCAAGCATAAACTATTGCTCCATACCGGTTGCGATACTACTAGGTCTGCAATTTCCAAATATATAACAAGTTATTCCGGTTAAAAATCGTATTTAATTATAGCTGTAATAATCCGTTATCAACTCAATTCTTCATATAAAAAAACCCAATAAAAATAGATATCATATTTTACTAAAACATAACGATTGATATTTAAATCATCAGCCTTTATCATTTCAACAAAATATAATCAAAATAATCCCTGAATAATCATTTAAAAAAAAATGTATTTTCGTTTGGAAAGCCCACTAAAACCCTAGTGTTGCTTCAATTCAACTATATAAACCCCTCCAAAACCCCTGACTAAATATCCGCCTCTTATACAATCAACAATTTTCTTACTCACCTTAAACCCAACAGCAATCAAAGATGGAGTTTTGGGGTAACTCCTTTCCCCCCCTCGTTTTTTGAATTGTTTCAATATCTAATTTTTTTTGTATGTGTTACATATATTCTTTTGAATATGTTGTTGTAATATTTACATCCATCGTTTTCTTGTGCTTTGATATTGTTTTAGATAATTATAAACGTATTGTTTATATGTGTTAATACTTCATTATATCTAGGTGAAAGATGATTTTTTGTATTTAAAATTGTTGTTCAGTTCTTCAACTATGATAATTATTGAAAAGATATTATTTTTTGTGGTTGTGTCTAAATATTGAAATAAGGTTTGTTTCTTTTGTGTTAATCTATTAACGGAGAATTTTTGTTTAATATTTAATACATTCATGAACAATTGATATGAATTAATAAATAAACAAAACAGGGAACTTGTAATGGAAAGTTCGATTTTGTGTAATTATAATGGTAGTTGGTTCATTACTGTTTTAATATTAGCAAATACTTGGTAAAAATTTTCATCATTTAAGAAGATTATAACTATTAGGGCTGTTACTTGCAATGATTCGACATTTTTTTCGAGTCCTTACACTGACTGCCAAAATTACTATAATGATTTAAGGATACTACATTTGGTTCCTGTTATGCAGTTTTTTGCACCAGTGAGGTGTTTACCGAGAAAAATCTAGTCAAAGTTCAAAATTTGGTTTTAGTTGCATATCTCAAACAAACAACCCTTGAATGAAATGTCTTTTGCTTATTGTTACATGTCATCCTCCTTTGTTGGACTTAAACTGTTCTAATTGAAATTGAGTAGGTATAAACGTTGTATCTTAATTATATCCTAATGTTTGGTTATACGTCCAGGTGTTGAAGTTAAACCAGGGCAGACTCTTACTGTCAAACCTCAGTTATTTGAAATGATTCATATCTCTCAGGTTAGAGTTCGGTTGATGCAGTGATCTCTTTTGTTAATGTGAAACTCTTTTAAGTTGTTTAATCGATGTATATAACAGTGTCCTGATATAGATATAATTGAACATCATTATTCTGCAGGCTTCCCTTGGCGAGTTCAAGAATGTCAAGGGAAACACAAATGTTCCTGTTCGTCTGAACATTGATGGAAAGAAATTTGTGATTGGTTTCCTTTCAACTGAAGATAGACCTCAAATGATGGTTGACTTAGTATTTGAGAAAGAGTTTCAGCTCTCCCATGACTTTAAAAATGGGAGCGTCTACTTTATTGGTTATACAGCTGATGATGGATATCCTTTTTATATAAGATTGGCCTTTCTAGTTGTTGTGTACTTATTTATTGTTGTCAACAGTTTGCATACTTTTGGGCTAGTTAGAAATGGTGTGGTTAGTCTAATTCTAGATTTTGGTACGTTAATCTTGTGGTTTTTCTGTTCTCCCCCTGGATATGATTAAAATTCACTTTTTTGAATTATTTATACAGAGTTGCATTGAACTGATCAATTGTTTCTTAACTTCCGTTCTTATTTCTGGATTCATTATTTTGATAAATTTTGTCCTTAACATTCATCTCTTTAGATTTTCACTTCTGCTGAAAACAGTGATGGTAAGTTGAAACTCCTTCTTTTTCTGAATCTTTTGAATCTATTTTTGTAAATGCCATTGATTTCTCTTACTGTTGGTTACAGATGAGGATGAGGACATTCCGTCAGACGAGGATGTTGAGCTGCCCAGTGACTCACCTGCAAAAGGTCTTCTTTATAATCTAAGGGTTTCTTGCCTCTAACAAGAGTGGTCTAGGATTGATGATTTAGTTGGTTGTACCTGATCTGACTCTTTCAAGCTAAATCCTTATTTGTGCTAGGTGAACCCCAAATCAAGGGTGGTAACTCGGACAGTGATGAATCAGAAGATGATGACGCAGCAGAGGAATCTAGTGATGATATGTCCGATGATGTAAGTCATACTATAACTTATAAATGATTTCATTAACAAGACCCTTGTCATGTTCATATGCACATTTAACCCGTGTTCTCTGCCCCATATTCGATCCCTACACAATTTACAGGACGAAAGTGAAGATGAACCTGAACCACCAAAGGTAATATAATAGTATATATGGCACACTTTTTTGTTTTTCTTGTTTTACATTGATTAAATAATCTTTGATGTTACAGAAAAACCTGCAAATGAAGAAGCGTGCGGAACCTGTTGCTGTACCTCCAACAAAAAAGGCTAAGCTATCTGCCCCCCAGAAAACAGGTTTACCTTCCCTCTTATTGTTCCACGGTATCCAAAATTGGAACACAAAATGTTAAAACAGATCAATATCAGATAGGTATATTTCTCATACCGCCTTAGGCCGAGCGCTAACCTCGTAAAAGAAGGGGTGGCGTGGTATTCCACAGAGAGAGGTTTCATGTGGCACACGTTAGTGTGATGGGCGCACATAAACAGTTTATCTGGGGACTTCTTGTCGTTTTGCTGCAGCAATTTGTAGACAAAGCGATGAGGATTGTCCTACATGCTTTTGTTGTCATCTGTAACCATGCAGCAATATACTTAATAGTATATGCTTGACCACAGTAACATGAAAATATCTTTAACAATTTGCAGGTGGTGCTAAAAATGGACAAGCTGGAAAGGGACCATCACCAAATAATAAGGGCAAGAATGGGAAACGTCCATTCCAGAAGAAAGCCTAAGCCATAATCTCACTATCTTCGTTGTCCACACCAAGTTTTGATTCGTTGCTCGAGAGGAACGTCAATTTTTCTTTTCTAGTCATGTTAATTAAATAATCATTCAATTGATTAAACCACCTCTTGTAAGTGGTCAGTTTTGAAAAATCAACATGTGTTGCCAGGTTCTCAAAAGTATTTTTCTGGATTACAATCTTTCGTTTATGTTCTGTTTTTGTTTGTTTGGCCATCGTTTCTATTACCCAAGTAATATGCAGTTTCTTCATATTGTTTTTCTCATGTTTTCCACTATAGCATCTTCATACTCGTTCTGTTCGAATATAACTAGTGATGTTTTTATTTAACTTGTTAACTATTAAACGAGTGGCATATCAAACAAGTACAATCTTAAGCTTATATCCTACTTGTTAACTATTGAGTCGAAAACTCAAGTTAAGTGCTCGAGCGAGTAACAGGTAACCCGTGTTGGCGCCAGCACTAGTGATAGACAGATTAAGTGATGCCAAAGTAGTGATTAGTTGACTATGAAATTAGTGTATCATCACCGACACTATTTTTCGGGTCCAACTTGAATCAAATGGCATAATAATACTAGACAAGAAAACAATATTGAACAAAATCCTATAATCTACGTAAGATTTCTTTGGCAAAGTAATTCAGAGTGGGGTGCCTTTTTCTTCCTATATTCCTCAGATGGCCCTTTGGAGATCATATTAATTGCATTTTATTTGTTTTTGTTTCTCTAGTAGAGGTGTAATGTCATAATGAGGTCCCCGAATTATAAGTAGTCTTTTCAACGAATATATTATAGATATGAAAGTGATTGAAAAAAATAATTGTAGTGGTTGTGCCAACGACATTTCCATCATGTTGAAAGGTATACAATTGTCCAACAATTAATTAAATTATTTTTAAAGTAGTATGCTTTAAAGATTGATAAAACAAGCAAATAATAAAAGTATAGCAAATAATACCGAACAAAAATTTAACAGATGATCCAAACTTTGATTATACTCACTATTATTGCGGTAGTGAATGCATACTACTTGTTAAAGTTAATTAAATTGAATTGGAGAGGGTATTCCTTTAATAGAATGAATAAAAAATTATTTGTGGTTAAGGTTTAACAAAAACTTCCAAAAATTAATTAAATTATTTGTGGTTAGTCACTTTTCTCAACTTGTTGCTGCATGTTTTCTAAATGCTCTTAGTATTTGTAATATTTTGTATATACTCTAATTAGTGATTAAAGGAAAAGTCTATGTCAATACAGTCACTTACAGTTCAAGAAATAAAATGAACAATTTTATGCCCAATCCATTGCTTAGATCTGGGGCAAAGAATAATTTATTCTTTTTTTATGTCCTCCAAAGTCCAAAGCAAGTCCCTACCAAAGCATATTAAGCTACAATATTTAGATGTACCTTTTCTTTGCTAACTTTATTTACTGCATGCTTCACATATATTGAAAAAGTTGCTTTGAAGTACTCAATATGAGAAGGAAGTCAGGAACCATTAAAGATGAACAAACATACAGTTGACGATCGTCTTGTTACATACGACACTCTCTGTTACAACTTAATTCTTACTGCGTACAAATATTTCATTAACAATGATACATAACTTTCAACCTAGAATTTCATATATTGGCACCCTCTGCCATCAGTTTATTTCCTCCTCAAGCAAGGAAAAAAAATTACATGCCTAAATAAAAAATACACACTCTACCTAAAGAAGAAAAACTTAATATTTTCTTAGTTGTTTGATGATACATCTGCTATCAGGAAAGTTGGCTCAGCCAATATATTTTCTTCCTATCTTCCTCAAGGATTTTTCCTACTATAAAAACAAGAATTTACTTGTGTTTACAGTCACAAATGGAAGCAAATGAGAATCAAACCTCATAAGAAAGCACTCATATAGATATATGTATACCATGTATTTCTACAGAAGAGATTGAAATCAAAACAATTCTTGAGAAGTGGTTTTGCTATTTGATAAACTAAGAGCTAGGGACTATGGTGCCGATATAACCGAATCCTGCGATGGTGAAGGTTATAACTTGAAGGAAAATGTAGATGAAGTAGATTCTTCTTCCATAGAGCACATCATAGCATCCACAGAAGAAAAGGAACACTGCAAATGCCAGTTCATGGACTTGAATCCTGAAATCGAACATGAATAAACATCAGCAAATAATCATTTTGAATTTGTTAGCCACATTTATTTGAAGGCATCCAGTTTACCTGTCACCGATGTTGAGGCGTGGTTTCTTTGGTGCTGATTTGCTGTCTTTTGACTTGTTCTTGAGTGCATCTCCAAGTTTTTCAGTGACAACCCATTCGTTAGCCCTCTTTGATTCAAACAAACCGATGAAGGTGGCCTTTGTCCGGTGCAGTGCCATCACATTCTCGAAAAGAATCCAGTAAAACAGCAAATGCACTGACCTTGGAGTCCCAACTGCATTTAGAGTGGTGATAACGCAAGGAATATAGATAGCCCCCCATGTTGGAACATGAACATCAGCCAATATGGATAATGGAAGGACGACGCAGAAGAAGACAAAGGTAACCCAATGAGCAATGATCTTCCTCACGAAGAAGAAGCTGTAGATCACATATACCTTCTTGAACAATGTTACTCTCTGCAAACATAAATCGAAGGTAAGTATCTATAATTCCCATCGCCATTTTTTGTTAGTTTAATTCTAGATTTTCAGTTGGCTTACTTTGTTTCTGATAATTTCCATCACCATTTTCCTGAATAAATTAGCAGGACCACAGGACCACCTGTGTTGCTGGTAGCGGAATGCTTTAAAAGTGCTAGGAAGCTCACTTTTAACCTAACACAATGCAAAATTTGATCATTACTAACATCCTAACAAATTGGAATTCTACTAGCTGCAATTATTGGTAAACAAATGCAAAAAACAAATCCAAGAAATGAACTTAAAGTTAGAACAGAAATGAAACCTGGAGGTCTCCTAGATACAAGAATTTCCATCCCTTAAGACCAGCTCGAACAGCAAGATCCATATCCTCAACAGTGGTCCGATCTTTCCACCCTCCAGCATCGTTAATGGCGCCTATTCTCCAAATTCCTCCGGTTCCTGCAGTTTTAATCAAACATCTTATTACCACCATTCATTTGTATGACTGTGATATATGCCTGCCTATATGGTTGCAGAAAAAGATACCATTGAAGCCAAAAAAGGCATGAGTAGCTGATCCTACTTCTTGCTCCACAGTGAAATGGTAATCTAAGGACATCTCTTGCATCCTTGTCAACAAACATTCATCCGAGTTCACTGTCATTGTGATCGAAATTTATAAGAATCGCTCTTAAGTATTAAGCTAAATAATCGAGCTAATTCAAACAATTATAAACGATATTTGTTCTATATATGGACTAATAATTAAGTCATGAAATCTTTGTTTTCTTGATAACCACATTATATTTCATTACAAATCCAAATTATAACGACAGTTCAAGATCTACCCTAAACGGTAAACGAGTAGTTCATCAAAGACTCACTATCATCCATCAAATTTATCAATCATTCAATCTAGCAAATGAAAGTGCAAAATCCAAATACGTAAGTCAATTTAGCGAGTGCATATATTCACAAAAAGACATGTCCAGTTGTCCACTTTTCGAGCAAAATTAACGTTATGTGAACAGATATTTCCTACACCGACAGTATGCTATGCTGGAAGTCCAATCATCACCAACATCAACCATTTCTTTTTTCTGACACCACGTGACATACAACTAAAAAGAATAAAAAACCCACTTGACAATTTTTAATTGTTGTAAAATTACCACAGTATTTTTATTTACATTACAAATTGACCACAAAGTGTCGGCGCACAGTAAGTCTTTGGTAGTAGAGTCAATGGGGTCTACTCTACTGTACGCCTGAAAATAGAGCATAATACCACGTGGTTTTAATAATTCAAGGAGTATATAAATATTTGTCTAGTTTTTTTACTAATAATTATATTTAAGCATTAATTGAATGACGACATTAGACTTTAATTAGATTGTGTACATTATTACATGAATTGACAAACCTGCCCTGGATGTCAAGCGGTTTAACGCCGATGATTACGGTGACAAAGTGTGTCTACATCAGCTAAAATTTAGGATAACTAAGGAAGACAACTAGATAAGTAAAAAACATCATTACTAATAAATGCTAACTCTGTTTTATTTTAATTTTTTATTTTGATTTATTTACTCGATTACTTCATTTTTGTCCTAAAAGTATCCACGTATAGATACAAAAAATAATATTACGAAAATATATTTTAAAATAATATTTAACTAATTAATGTAGTATGAGTATTGAAAATATACATTTTTCGCCATTGAATAATAATTTTATCTTTTGCATTAAGAAATGCTAAAGTAAGTAAGTAACTAGCCAGCAGGTATGACCTGTTAGTATTGTTTTATGTAATAATGAGTGTGACTAATAAGATAAGCTTTAGACAATCAGTCCTTTCTAAGCGAATTTAGTACTCATTATTAAGAAAAAAATCTCATACAGTAAACTGTAATTTAGTCATCGAAATAGTATTGACTAATTGACTACATAATTACTGTATTAATTACCTTCTTAATTACCCAATATTTAATTTCCAAAAATAATACGACTGCTCATTATTATTAATTACCTTATTAATCACCCAATAAGCTAATTTCCGTCCAAATAAAACAACATTTCCATTCCTAAATGAATGATGTGATTAATCTTAAAAAGGCAACTATCCACTACCATATATATACCAAATCATTTATCAAATGTTTACTTCATTACCATTTTAACTTGTATTTTTATAGCTCATTTAAAAAAAAAATAGTATATAAATATATATATTAGGAGGTCTAAATGAAAAATATAAACCCGTGATATTCGGTAGGAAATATAAAATATAATCATAAAAGTCTAAATACCAAAAAAAAGGTGTGGTGGGTGGTCCCACCCCGTGAGTCATGAGCTCACCCGGGTGAACCAATGGTGGGGTCTTTATCAAATCCCTTCCGGAAGCAACCACAAAAATAATGGCCCCCGCCCACATAAATAATTGCACTCTTTTGCATGCACTCACATGTAACACTGGTTATTATAACCACTAATCAATCTCTCAACCTAAACCACCGACACTTCTCCATGCCCTAATCCTACACTAAAATATTACTACTATCCAGTCGAGTGTAGCGTAGTGGTAAGACGTTCGATAATTGAATACTATAAGTGTTAGTCTTATCATTTACACTAGTTAGGCAACTTCAATTTATGTTTGAAGTAATTTGATATTAGATGAGTGTGAGTGAAGGGTTGATTCGAGCATACCAAATCTCCATCTAGCTTGAACAAGTGCAATCTCAGGGTTGTGAATGAGGAAGGGCATGGCACGTCGGAGAAAGTCGGGTTCGGGCCGGAAATCAGCGTCGAAAATGACCACAAATTCACAATCCTTAACATAATCACGCTTTAAACCTTCCTTAAGCGCTCCTGCTTTGTAACCCCCTCTGCTCTCTCTAATTTGATACCTAATGTTGATTCCCTTGTTTGCCCACCTAATACATTCTTTCTCAACCATATCCTACACGATTAATATTGCTCATTAGTTCACAAAATCGCACTAAACCATTCACTAATATCCAACTTGTATGGAAAATATAATTGACTTAAATTTGATATCCAACTTAACAAAAGTAAACATTGAGTACTAATGATGTTTTAGGCATACCAATCTTGTTGATTTTGCAATTAAAAGTGGCACCAATATAGAGTTAATCAAATAGTCTATTCGAAAAGACTCTTGCCCGTGACAATTGATAGGTTCGATATTCAATTTATTGCTAATTATAGTGAAAGTGACACCAATATAATAAGGATAAATGTTGCATTATTGTGGAATATATAGGTTCATGTGCAATTGTAAGTAAGCGCCAAGATAAGGCAGAGTTATGTCTTATGCATCAGATTTGATTCTACCACACTTGAATTATGCTACCTCACATGGAATTCAGTAATATGTATAAAACAAAATAAATTAAAAAACAAAATACCTTGACGATTGGATCAGTTGAATCATCAAGTACTTGAATCACTAAGCGATCTGAAGGCCAAGCAAGGTTACATGCTGCACCAATTGAGATCTTGTACACCTAAATCCGTAAAATAAAATAATTCGATTACTTTCATATTGAAGTCTTAACATACGATTTAAGATACATTTTAGAAAAACCGTTCTCGTTCTCGAGTACCAATGTAGCAAAAGGCAAGTGAAGCAAATTTGAGAAATACAAGAAAGACATGGGAAGAAGAGAAAAGATGCAAACCTCTTTTTCATTAAACATAGGGATCTGAATAAGGACCAAAGGGAAATCAACATTCCCACTCTCCAAATCATCACGCATTGGTTCCCATCTATACCTTTGCTCAGGTTTCTTCCAAAACAGCTTAATAAGAACAATGACTATACCCATGTAAAGCCTCTCCATGAAGAGCATTAATGTCATCCCTAAGCAAACATATACAGCAGCTTGAACAACTGGAACGATTAATGGCTCCCTAATTAATCTCCACATCCACCCAATTTGGCCTGCTATGTCTCCCGATGTTCCCTGGAATGATTCCGGCATGAAATTTTGTGTTTCCATTTTTTCAAAAACAGACTACTCTGCAGCAAAACAGAGGATTCAGTGGAGTTCAAGAATCGAATCGACTTGCTAATGCTTTTCAATATTTGATTTAAGAAAAAGGGTAGTTGAAATGTGAAGTGGTGTGCTTGAAATGGGACAAATATGTTCCAATCTTGAAGATTGGAAGAAAATGAAATAATTAAGATCTCTGATTTTTCACTCCTCTGTTCTCTTTGCAGCTCTGCTCTTTACAAAATTAGGCCTAATGAATACTGGAATCTTATCTCTTTCAGAAATATGGAAGAGAGACTGAGCAGTATTATGGCATTGTTGCAGAGAGGAGAGAGCAGAGGGAGGGAGGGGAGGGGAGGGGGGGGGGGGCTAGGGGAGTGTGAGGCTATGGAGCATGAAACAAGGGAGACAGAGAACTGGAATTTTATAGTCAGTTTTGGACTTCTTTGTGATTATTTTTATTTTTCTCTTTTCCGTTTTTATTTTTTGATAATTAGTGATGAGTTGTGTTTCGGACACGGAACTATCTCGATTTTTCTACTAGATTATTCGATTAACTATTTACTGGGTTTTTTTTCCCTAACCTGTGAGCTTCATCCATGTGGAAATGTAACACTTTTAAAACCAATCAATAAATGCTTTTAACATTTCTTTTTCATTTTAAATTCGAGAGGAAGATATGTATCAATTGATTTCTTTTTATAACTTTAGTACTGTTTCTTATTTCTTATATAATGATTGGTCAGTTTATATTTGCTAACCTTTGGAAAATTAAATTAATCCAAAACAACCCTCCGGTACCACATATATTTACCCTTTTAGTTTTGTGGAAGGAAATAAAATCTACTCGAAATGGGTCAAATATTAGTTTCCCTCTTTAACTTTTGATTAATTATGGCCAAATTAATAACGTATATATAAAACAAGACTTGTAACATCAAATTTATACCATGTCCCAATTCGTATTTAATGAATAATATACCTTTCATTAGATCAATTAATAACGTACTATAGATGTCATATTCAGCTAATATTATGAAGAAATCATTGTCCTTCTCTACATCACACTTACAATGTTGAAGTTGAGTATTTGATTTTTCATTTTTTTTGTAACTTAATAATGATAATTACAATTAACGAATATAAAGTAATTAGTGAAACATGGAAAAATGTGTAACTCAAGTCAAGTAACAAGTAAAGTATGTATATGAAAACTATGCCTGCTTTAAATTGAGGCCAACACTTTGATCGTTTTTTCTAATATGCACCATAAGAGTACATAATAGAGAAATTCATATTATATTTTTAATTGTACTTTTCAATTGCATTAAGGACATAGGATATAAAACTATATAAAACTTTCAAGCTTCGTGTAATTATATAATTAAGTAGGTAGTGTCCAACAGTTCAAGGCATAGCTCAACTCGTGAAGAAGTACCAACAGTCTCGTGTTTTTATGCAGTGTGGGTTTGATTCTTGTAAGGTACAAACCTTGTGTTGAAATAGTTAATAGATAAGCTCTAATCTCCTGACCAGGAGAAACACATATCACAATATCACAATATACCTTCTTCATGCAGTCCTGAACAAAAATGGCACGGAAGATATTGGTGTGACAAAATTCATCCTTCTCAATAATTGAGTAGGTGGTAACTGCTAAGTACAGGGAATACGATCTTATGTTTAAATAAGAAGCACCAAACATTTGTTATATTTCATCAAACTAATTTGTGTGTTGTATTTACTCCTTTTCTAAACTCTCAAGACTTATCATTTTTACCCATTGTAAATTCGTAATTATGAGTTTAATGTGTATACCATTATTTGTTTTAATACAATCTCTTAAATTTCACAAAGTCAAAACGTCTAATCAATATTTTCTCCAATCCAATTGATGTTGGACTTTTGGGAGTTTTAAATTTTAATTATCAATTACTTAATTATAATTTATTTCAAAATATATAAAATTTCAATAATTGGATTCATCTTTTAGGATACTATCATAACATTTAATCTTTTCAAAATTTAAAAAAATATAATTAAAGAGTAATAAAAAATTAACAATTTATCTAAACATGTGAGAAAAATCATTATAAATTTATAATGAATTAGAGATAGTATATATATAATCTCCTAATTTGAAGTTGTAAAAAGGTAAAAAGAAAAAACATGTTAGTAGCTAATACTAAGGAATATATCTTGATTTACAACTTGTTAGATTATGTTTGTCACCATTTTTGTTTAGGAAATATATAGATTGTGTCTCGTATAGAGGAATAGAATGATATAAGAATTGAATAGACGAAGTAATGGAATAAACAAAGGAAAGAAATGAATTAATGAATCTCATTACTTTGTTTGGTATGTGAGTGATAATGTGATTGAATTATCATTAGTCATTACATTCCTTAGTTTGGTATGCCATAATAAAGTCAATGATATAATTAAATTACTAATATACCCTTTAAATAATTTTAATTGAATTAATAATATACTATTTAATCACACTTATTATAAATGATCTTTCTTGCAAGCTAATTGAACCTTCCGATTGTGAGATCATTTTATATAAAATTGTGACCTTAGTTGGTGTGTTTGGATTGGGGTGAATAAGGGGGAATCGAGGGGAATTTTAAAAAAAAATTGTGTTTGGGAACTAAATTAGTTTTGAGGTAGGAGAATTCATTGCCACTAATCCCCATTACCACTGATTCCCCTCAGATTTTCTCCCCTCCAAATCGGAGGAGAATGGAGAATCACAATTTTATTGTATTTTCACTATTTCCCCCTGATTCTCCTAGTTTATAATTATGGTACCCAAACAACAATAAAATATTTTCTCCCTTATTTTCACTAATTTCCTTCCCCTAGGATGATCTTAATCAATTCTACTCCCACTGATTCACCCAAATCCAAACACACCATATAAGTCCAAAAGGTGTAGAACTACTCGTGAGGCATAAAGAAAACAACCCAAAAGATGTGACAACTACAATAAACGATTTCGCCAAGCTCTTTTTAGTGGCTCAACACAAGTTCTCATGTTTAGTAAAACAAGCTCTTTTTATTGGCTCCCAATATTTAAAGTAAATATATATATATTCTTACCAAATTAATATAGTAGATGAACAAACGACATATAAAGATGTCAATAATTTGAATATAATTGAAGTACATAATGACAAAAGAAATAAGTTGTATATATACTAAATTGGTATATACTAAAATCTGTCAACATTCTCACTTATGATATCTCCAGGTCTTGATGATTAGCAATAATCATATAAAACAACTCGATTACTAATAAATAAAATATTTGCTTACTTGAAGGAAAAAGTTGCATACTTGAGGGAAAACTTGATCGAAAATATGAGAAATTAAAACGAATAATCAAAATACAACAACTTTACTTTATTTGCACTCAAATTTATTATTAGTAACTAACTCAAGATCTAACGCTTCACATATAACAAAAGTTTAGAATTAGTTACAATGGCCCCATAAAATAAAGGAATTTCACATATGCAAATGTTCTAAACGCATAAATAAACAATTAACAATGTGTAATTGTGGAAATTCACACATCTTTGTTCAAGTAATAAATAAAATATTTTCATAGTTGAAAGAAAAAATTGCATACTTGAGGGGGAAAAGGAGATGATTCTTGTACTTAGATTTTGATCTGAGTAAATTTGATGATTTGGGTTAATATATACTAGTTGATAGAAGAAAGACGTGTAGCGTGTAGATAAGGAAGGGCTAATGTGTCCTAATTTTTCTAATTTGATTACCTCATACTAGGTAATCAGTCATTACCCCCAAGTTGGGCGGAATGGTTATTACCTCAAATAGGGCAATTCAATTAACTAAAGAATGCAATCAAAATTCATTATTAATTACCAAACTAAGTAATGCAATTTAATTTAATTTCATTCCTTCCTATCTCATTTCATTCCCGCATACCAAGCATAACCACAGTATAATCATTTTAGGGTAATGCACATTGAATAAAGCATTATGCATGGATCTAATATCTCCTAAGATTTTGAGGAGATATGGAATCATAAGTTGAAAGTACCAACCAATCCTACCTCATTTATAAAAATTGAGCAGCCATAACTAACATTCTCTAATAATATGGTATTCATTATTCAATTATCTAATTCAAGTTGGTGATGAAATTATTATAAAACATCAATAATGATTGTAACCCGGTACGGTCTTCTTGATCCCGCATCGATATATGGTCTCACTTGCATTATATTTTAATTTTCTTCAATTTATTAAAAATAATTGCACTTGAGTCCACAAAATGAACTGTATATTGCCTGGCAATTCAGTAAAAAGGATAAATAAATAAATCATGTAAAAAATCATACTATGGATGGAGTACTAATAATCTTACATGAATTTGTCCAATGTCAGATTAGTCCTAATTGAGTAATTGGGCCTTAAGCAAAGAAGCATAATCACCTACTGGCATATTCCTTCACGAATAAATTCCTTTATTGGGATATCATTTTTGTCGGTTTAGTCTTTGCTTTAATATATAGTAGGAAAATTTCAATTTGCATCATTATATTTCCAAATTTAGTTAGGTAAGATATCAATTTTGCTTCACTATGCGTTACTTACCCTCCATATAATATTCCCATACTCCTATTTGGATATTATGCTACAAACAATGATGATTTCTATATTTAATTTTTATTATTTTCTATAATTATCAGAAATGCAACCCTTTAACTTCCTCGTTGGTGATTAAATCTACACGAACAATTATTCTCTTAAAGAATTTTTATTAATGAATAAAAGGTCATGATTTTAATATTCATCTTATTGGTGATTATGTAATTTTAAAGGAAAATAACGAGAAATACAATAATAAACTTAAAGTATATGCCAACTCAATATACTTGAAGTAGAGAATTGATCATAGATGAACGAGCTCTTTAGAAAAAGAAATACTTTTTTTTTTCTTCTAAAGTTGGTGCCACCTTCATCGCTAATTTTCCAAAAAAAAAAATAAAGTTGGTGCCACCTTTGGACCTTTATTACTATGGTGCATATCACCTCTAATGCTACAAACAAGCTGGATACGAGTGGTAAAAGATTATCCGATTAAATTTAAACTTTATTGAGTCGGGTAATTAACTTTTGGGTTCTATCGAGCTGGTGCCGGGTAGCAAATATATTATCCTCGTATTGTTCTACAAGGACACGAGCGGGTATCGAGACGGTTTTTCGACCGGGGCGACGAGCGGGTGTTGGGTTGCCCGAATTTTTATTTAAAAATTCTATTTTAGGGGTCCCTCCAACAATATTAATTATTGAAGTGCAAATATAAAAATTCTTTTCAATACTGATTTTATAACTTATATTATATATAAATATAATCATATAATCATAATCGAGAAGACCTGTGTTTACCCCGTAGGCTATCGAGTAAAAAAATTTACTCAAGTATCGCTCAATAAGGATACGAGTGGGTAACATAACTGAATTTTTCGAATCCGCTAACGTGCGAGTTCCGAATTTACCTGGTTCATTAACAACACTATTTAGCTCTATACCTCCTAATTGACACCATAAATGAATTTGAGGTATAACTTGTAATTAAAAACATAATACAAACGTGGATTGGATCTTCTTATACATTATCTTTTTAAGTGATGGCTTAAGATTATGCCTCGTTGTCATTGAAAATATCCCAAGACTTATTCCCATAAAACTGGCAGTGTTGTTTTAACGTGGTTTAACAATTACTCCGTGTTATTTGTTTGTTAATAATAACTTGTAATATTGGTTAACGAACATTAAAATGTTCTCTTGAGTGCTTAGAAATGGTAGTTAAAGACGATAATAATGGTAAAATGACAGCATATGTGTCCAAATACCGGAAAAAATTAAGAAAACATAACATGGTTTAGAGACAGAATAAGCTTTTGCAATAGAAGGAGGGACTGACAAACAGCTTGTTAGTGACGAAAGTTGCATGTTCTATGTAACGTGCTATAACTGTTGTCTTTATCTTAACCATGACATTACACACTTGGAATTATTCACTCTATTTGTCGGTTTTTATCTCCTCTAAATCTTTTAGGAATACTCACTACGATACCTACTCATTCACTGTCCGGAAAATGCGTATGATTATTACTTATTCAATCCTAACCAAGTTTTAGTGGTTTACGTTTAAGTCAAACTTCCCTAATTAACTCCTTATATCCTTATATGTACTCAAATTGTTCAACTATTACTTCTTATAGCAACAACAAATTGTGAAATTTATTAAATTAAGTTTTGAAGCTCGGCATAATTCGGTTGATTAAGAATTTGTCATTTTCGCACGGCGTGGGTTCGAATCCTTTAAAGAGGTAGAATCTGGTATTGAAATAGTAAAAAACTGCTCAAGTCTTCTTACCCTATAAGGCGTATCCCACGATATATCTCCTCGTGGAAATCGAGGGTAGTGTGCTGCGGGACCCTTACTTTTATATATAATCATAATATTATAAGGGATCACCTACCTCCTTCCGATGGACTTCTATTAATGCGTTTCTCGATTTAATATATTATGTCATGTATTGAAGAGATCAAGTAGTTAAATTAAATCACCTATTACATAATATACCAATCTTGTAATAAGGAAAGACATAATATAAAGCCGGAAAGGAGATAAAGAAAGAATTTTATGTGAATAATCACTATTGTTATATACTCATTGTATAAAAAAAGGTGTTCCTTTAGTTAAGAATATATATATAATAGTATAGTCCAGGTTTGAGTTAGATTCAAATAATGTGAAGAAATGTACAATTTTCAATCATTCATCTAATTGACTCTATGATAAGTTCTCAATTTCCAATGCACATAAAAGTAAGTAAATGAATGGAATTTCTCCAAAATGGATTGCTATGAGTTGCATGATTTAAGCAAGTGATTGTTTAGAAGTGTGAAAAACTGAAAACATAAATATGCAGACACAAAAAGGCTATCGCTTCTTGATTGGATCAAGCTTGAATTATGGAAGCAAAGTTGAGGTGTTGAGATGGAACAATTGTGCACCACTCACGTGAGGACATCCAAGCAATGTGCATATATTTTTGTTTTTGTTACAAACAGAGCATATGCTATGCACATGTATTCTTAAGCTGTAGTAATTAATTTTGTGGGCACCATGTCAAAGATGGTCCTTGTCAACCCTCCCCCCTACTATAATTCACTACGATTCCTCTGAAAAAACTTTCAGACCCTCAAAGTAAAGATCTCGATAATTCTCCTGTCCTGGGAATTAATGTCAAAACTTAGCGTAAAATGTGTTTCAATGGTCAGGATATCTTAATTTCCCTACACACCACTTCAATTTGAAAACTAATTCCAGAGAGAATCAAAACCATATCAAACGAAGAGGCCAGAAACCACCACAACACCAAGACTCTTTACCACTAAACTTTGCTCCACAGATGCGACTTCAATTCCTTTATAACTATAAATTTAAGTATAAACCATACAAATGAATACATGGTACTATATGTTATTCTCATACTAATTAGGGAAATAAGCATCTAATGATCTAATGATGTAAACCATACAAATGAATACATGGTACCATATGCAACATTGAAGTAGCTAAGGACATATATATTAAATCAGTTTTTTTTGTTTAAATTGCAACTTTTTTCAATTTTGGAGATCAAATTTTTTCTTTTGATACAAACTTTAGAGTTCAACTTACAATTCTTAAACTTTCCAGAACCAAATAACAACCTCGACTCACTTTTTCAGACTATTTCAATAATTAGTAAAAAGTTGTCATAAGTTGTTACCAAATTAATCTTTAAAGTTTCTTACCACATGCATTTTTTTCTCTCTTAATCCACTCTCCCACAAATCAAGCACAATGACTTACATGGGATTAACAATCTTAAGGAGTTCGTGTTGTTATTGCCAATTGCGTCATCTTTTAAAACTGGATCATTTGTTACATTTTAGATGATAATACAATAATACTATATGTTATTATTGCTAAAAGTGTTTTACTCAAATTTCAAATTCATCTACAAATAAATGTACTTGTCGCGACATGAAATAAATGTAAATAAAAATAAATATACGATCCAAATCCAATTTTTTCTTAGTCTTTGAAACCCAACATTTAAGAAATCAAAGCATGCAAATATGCAATTGACATCAACATCGATCAACAAAGTTGAATTGATGTTTGCAATTAATGGAACAAGCTCCACGATATTTAGTCCCGCACGCTCTTGCGTGCATGAACAAATCAATTCTTAATTCTTAGCATTTTCCTCAATTTACGTAAATACAAACGTGATTAGCTCCGAAACTTTATCAATTTTTTCCATTTCACAAGTATGAGAAACCAAATAATAGGATGAGGTTTTCATTTAAACCATTAATAAAGTACTCCAACAATTTATCCAAAGTACTCTTTATTTGTTGATTAATTATATTTTCTTTGTAGATGATTCAATAATCTGATGACATTTGATTTAATCTGCAGAATAGATTATGAGTTTAAACCTTATTGAAAACAATTTACAAAAGAAAATAAAACAACGTATATTATTTCATTTTTCAAATTGATGTTACCTCAAAATGGTTATACTAGTAAAATATTTCTCACAAAATAAGTTCAAAAAACCTATGGAACGTAACCGACAAAAATCGCAACACCAACCAAAACAATCATATTTCATCAACTAGAGTACCCCATTTGATGATAAATTGGACTAATATAATTGCTCAAGTGACTTTTTACAATAGTTGTTGATTTTTATCTCTTCCGGCATGTTGCTTTGTTTGACTGTTTCTTTGTTTGACCGGCATGTAATTATTCCAATTTGGATTATTTGTTAATTTCAATCTTTTCGGAGCATGAAAACTAAAGTAAAGTTGGAGGCTCCAAATTATAATTTGACTTCACTCAACTTATTCAACATTAGGACAATAAAACTCATTCTTCCACATAAATAGAGTAAAGTTGGAGTAGTAAATACATTGATAGTGAAACTAATAATCTAAACTTTTCAAATTTTTAGGCACAAAAGAGTCTTCATGGTCTTACTTATTCACAATTTTAAGTTATACTACTTGATAATAAATACTCTCTCCGTCCTTAAAAGATGATCACATTTTGACTTTTGTTGGTCAAACGTAATAAAATTTGACTATGAATTCACATCAAACGATAAGAAATAATATTGTCTTGTAGGACCTTGTTAGATTCGTCTCAATATATATTTTTGAAATATCAACCTTTTATAATTTTTTCGCATGTAGAGTTATAGAAATTTATGTTTTAAATCGTATTTTGTTGACTATCAAAAGTCAAAATATGACAATCATTTAGGGATGGAGGTAATAAATTAAATATAACAAACTTGTTAGGCGCTCGCGTGTGAAGTTACATGTAGCGCTATATATCTAAGTATTAACTAGTTTGCCTTTTATCAAAGGACTAATGACCCGTTTGATTATACGTATTTTAAATCATTCATCGTTTGATCACACATATTTCGAAATGTTCTGTTTGATCATGCATGTTTTAAAAAGTGACCCATCATGCCACTATGTCAATTACTCTGTCAACTCATATGTTAATAGTATCACGTGAGGGGTAAAATAGTTATTTTAGATCACTTGTGAGCAAATTAAATGGGACTTCATACATGTTTCAGACCATTCATCATTTAATTATACATGTTTTAGAATGACTCAATTGATCATACATATTTCAGAATGACTCATTTGATCATACATGTTTCAAAAATTGACTCATTTGATTATACATGTTTCAAAAAATAAAATACCTAAACAATTTATGTTTATTATAAAAATTGAATCTTGGTGTGATTTGAATAAGATGGAAATAACGGAATTTGCAAGGTTCGAGTTTGGCGGTTTTTGTAATATTAGCGATATTACAGGCCTAGTGACAACGGTCATCACAAGCGTTGTCCAACCGAAAAATGATCGATAGATCAACTGAGATAAATTTTAAAATGAGAGTGATCAATTAGGACTATTTAGAAGGTAAGTGATTAAGTGATGATATTAAAGAACGATAAATAATGTCCCCGACTATTAACTCTGAAACAAATATGTAAACCTTCATTGGCAATATAATTATTAAAATAAGCCAAGGTTTGTAATACTATTAGTGGCATGATAGTGTATACCGTTCATCGTGTATTCCAAAATTTATAATATGATCCTTTATTAATTTACTATTAACCGTTATTCAAAACTTTCCTAATGAAATCTAGGAGGGGGCGACTATCTACAGATTTAGTTTATGTGGTTGAACAATAAATGAAATCACAACGAACTTTCAAATTATAATCAAAGGTTTCCCTCCAAAATTTTATGTCCAACACCACCAATTAATTGATTTAAGTTCAGTTTTTTCTAAGATAACATAACAAAAGATCCGGAATGCATGAAATTGAAAATTTTCAGTAGAATCCATTTATCTACAATATAATTTAATTAATACTCCTATTATCCCTGAATGATTGATACATTTTGATTTTTCATGGTCAACAAAACACGATTTAAAACGTAAATTTTTCTTATTTTACATGCGAATAAATTATAAATAGTTGATATTCTAAATATATATATTGAGATGAATCTAACAAGATCCCATATGATTATATTATTTCTTATCGTTTAATGAGAATTCTTGATCAAATTTTTTAAAATTTAACCATGAAAAGTCAAAATATACCAATCTTTTAGGGACGGAATAAGTATTTCAAAACAACTCAATTACATACCACATACAATTTTAATGTCATGATACAAATAAGTCCAAATCATCAACACTTTTAAATCAAATCAAGAATTATTTTCGAAAGAAATGCCAACTTAATCCATTTGCTAGTATATTATAGTACTATTAAATAGAATAAATTAAATTGAATTGCTCATTCTAACGCGGGAAAGCTCCCATGGAATTCAGTAAATTCAAATTGATCATCAAATCATATTTTATTACACACAATTGAGTTCCATTTAAATCAAGAGGGAAACTACTCGAAACACCGAGTCAACTCTTCAATTCATAACTCGTCCAACCCAATACTCCACTCGATCATGAGTTAATCGAATAGTCTAATGGAAAAGGTTTTTGTTAGTGATCAGAAGTCCTGGCCTCCTGGGTTCGAAACTCACATCATCGCTAATTTACAAAAAAAGAAAATTACTCCACTCGACCTATTCATTTTTTCACATATTCATTTTTTAATCATCAATCACTCGTTTATCATATTATGAACAATCATATGAAAATAATAAAATAAAACGGTATTATTAAACATCAATTAACTAAAATCGAATTTATATTTGTTGAACAATATATAAACATAATTGCAATGAAAGATCGATATGAAAAACATATGTAATGAACGAGACTCGACTCGACTCGACTCGACTCGACTCAGTGAGTGATCGTGAACACAATAATAGGAGTAATAAACTAATAATAATGACTACATATAAAATATATAGTCTTTTTTGTTCACTCTTTTTCCTCTCCGTTTATTATCAGTGTGATTTTCAAGTTTAATTTCATTTTTCTGAATTAGGGCTCTGTTTGTTTCTCTCTTTCTATCATATCCACACAGAGATAGGTAATATACATCGAAATTTCATTCATTTTTGCAAAAATTATTATATGTGAAGGTTATTTTTTGTTTGATTATTTATTTATTGTGAATAATTATGTTTGTGTATGTGGATATATGGATATGGTTTTATATGCTGCAATTAATATATTTTGTTTTGGATTTTCTATGGTGAATGATTTATTGATTATTTGAACATACGAGAAAGGAATTTAGAGTTGGAGTTTATGGATTTTTTTTGTATGTTTGGTTTTGTTTGGATTTGAGTTTGATTTGTATCGCATTTTTGGCAGTGCCAAGGCAATGCGGCTTAATTTTTGGGTGAATTTTGGGTTGTGTAGGTTTGATAAATGTGATTTGGGGTACTGATTGAAACTTTTTATGGAGGGATTGAAGTAATTTTGTGGAATTTATATGAATTGATGAGGTCTGGGGTTTGGAATTAGGGTAGATTGGCGAAGGAATGGAGGGAGGCGAGGTGGCAGGGTCTGGCAGGAAGAGGCGAGGGCGAAAGAGGAAGAATGTGGAGGTGCAGAACGTGATGTCAGATAGAGATGGGAAAAGGCGCGTTTTGGCTACGAGGTCGATGGTTTATGTTGGGAGATACGTGAAGAAGGAGTTCGAAGGGAGTGGAGTGTTTCTTGGGAAGATTGTTCATTATGATAGCGGGCTTTATAGAGTTGATTATGAGGACGGGGATTTTGAGGACTTGGAGAGTAATGAAGCTAAGGAGTTGTTGATTAAGGAGGGTGATTTGGAAGGTAAGTGGTTGGGGAGAAGGAAGCGATTGGATGAACTAGTATCAAATAAGTATGGAAAGGAGAAAGGATCGACAGTGGATAGGTATATAGGGTTAGGAAACACTGTCACTGAAAAGGAAGAAGCGGTTCCATTTGCGGTTAAAATGAGTACAGATGTTAGTAATTGTAATCATGTTGAGGGGCGCCAGTCTGATGGTGATTGCCATGTCGACGGGGGTTCGTCGAGCGAATTGTCCGATCATGGACCTGAGATGAAATCGATGTCAGGGGTAGTTGAAGTGCCTTTATTTCCACCTCCTGAGTTACCCTCTTCTTCAGGAAACATTGGCATCCCAGAGCAGTATGTTTCACATCTTCTGTCTGTATATAGTTTTTTGCGTTCATTTAGCATTCAGCTGTTCCTGAGTCCCTTTGGATTGGACGATTTCGTGGGGTCACTCAACTGCACTCTTCCAAATACTTTGTTGGAGTCTGTTCATGTTGCTCTCTTGCGTACATTGAGGTACCATTTAGAAAATTGCTCAACTGATGGGTCGGAGCTTGCTTCCAAATGCTTGAGGTACATATTTCTTTCTTTTTGTCCGTAGACTATAGACGATAGAGATATTTTAATTGCAATCTGATGGTGCTGCTTGGCCTGTAGTAGGTATCTGGTTCACTGCTTTAGGTATCAGCACTTTGGCTTTCTACCTAAATGGTTTCAACTTCAATTTACGTCAAACATTGTTGTAATTGTTGATTTGTCCTCTGATGGCCATGTCTATCAGTATCTGAGCAACTTTGAACCATTACAAGCTGTATTATAGACACCATCACTAATTAAGATAATTGTAACGTATCCATGATATACCATGCAAATTGGTTTATTTTTCTTTAAATCGTACGGATGACGAATTCTGTTTATAATTGTTATATGATATGCTTAAGATGCCTAATTTGGTTTCAGACGATTGTAGTCTATAATTGAATTCCTGCCTTGCTTACAGGTCCTTGGATTGGACTTTGCTTGATACTCTGACTTGGCCTATCTACCTGGTACATTACCTTAAAGTTATGAGTTATACCAATGGGCCTGAGTGGAAACATTTTTGTTATCACACTATGGAGAAAGACTATTTTACTTTATCAGCTGGCTTGAAGCTATTAGCCTTGCAAATCTTGTGTGATGATGTTCTAGATTCAGAAGCTATAAGATCTGAAATCGATGTGCATGAGGAGTCAGAAGTAGGAATAGAGTCAGATGCAGTTATGGCAACAATGGCATCAAGTGAGCCGAGGAAAGTTCATCCTAGATATACAAAAGCTTCTGCTTGCAAGGACCAGGAAGACATGCGAATGATTGCGAAAAGTCGAGTGACCTCCAAAGTTGGAGGTCAGGATGCTGGATCAGATGAGCAGGATGGAAACAGCGATGAATGCAATCTATGTGGCATGGATGGCATGCTCTTGTGCTGTGATGGATGTCCGTCTTCTTACCATTCAAGATGCATTGGTGTGAGCAAACTGTCAATTTCAGAAGGAGAATGGTTTTGTCCTGAGTGTATTATGAATAAAATTGGGCCAATATTTACAAGGGAAACATCACTGAAAGGAGCTAAGGTTTTTGGTATCGACCCCTATGAACAAGTCTTTGTGGGCACATGCAACTATTTACTCGTGTATGTTTTTGTACAACTTATTACCATTTATTCCGTATCTTTTTTATTCGCATATCTCATAAGGATGCCATTATATCGTTCTTTTATTAAAACATCGTTTTTAATTGTCACATAAATTTAAGCTATTTTTTACGCAGGCTTAATGGTTCAATCAACTCAAAGATCTGCCTTAGATACTACAACCGGGACGACATTCCAAGATTGTTGAAAGCACTTCATTCAAATATATGTCATATCTCCCTGTATAGAGAAATATGCAAGGGAATCATTTCAAGTTGTGAGATCCCTGAAAGTGTTCTATATTCGATTTGTAGCACACCAGAGACTGGTATACCCGATCAGGTCTGTCATACAGATATCCAGTCTGATCAGCTAGGGCAAATTAGTGAGTCTGACTTGCTTAAAAAGTCATCCCAGACTTCATTAAACAGTGCTGTGTTGGAGCAGACTCCAATACAGCCTGCTGCTAACCAGCAAGCTGATCAATTTAATTCAACCATTCATATTAATTATAAAGTAGTTAGAGACCAAGTAAATGGAAGACGTGTCAAACCTACACCTGATAAACATCTGTTCATGGGGTCATCATTTAAAGTACAGGCTTATAACAACAATTATCTGCATGGAGATTTTGCTGCATCGGCAGCTGCCACTCTTGATGCCCTTACACCAGACAATGTCCGGACCTCCAGCTCTAATTCTGTAGGGAGTAGGCGAAAAGTCATGTCTGCTAATTATGCCTTGCAAGCAAAAGCTTTCTCAGCTGCTGCTATACGCTTTTTCTGGCCCCATACTGAGAAGAAGCTGATTGAAGGTCCAAGAGAAAGGTGCAGTTGGTGTCTTTCGTGTAAAGCTCCTGTCGCAAGCAAGAGAGGATGCTTGTTGAATGCAGCTGCTATCATGGCTACAAAGGGAGCCATCAAGGTGCTTGCTACCTTAGGTCCTCCTAAGAATGTGGAGGGAAGTATCACTTCAATTGCTACATACATTATTTTTATGGAAGAGAGTTTAACTGGCCTTACAGAAGGTCCTTTCCGAAGCTCCTTATTCAGGAAACAATGGCGTAAACAATTAGAAAAGGCGACTTCCTGCAGTGTAATTAAGGCCCTTTTGCTCGAGGTAATATTTCATTTTCAGGGAATTTTACCTTGCACATGACTAATGAGCAATGAGTGGCCACAATGTTAATGATTCACAACTTTTTTTGATGTAAAAGTTGCTACTGGAGGTCAAATGGTGCTGATACTTATGAAACTAGTTCTGCTACCTTGATTCTATTATTTGCACTAGTTCAATTTGGAGCATATTTGGACTGATTTAACTCGCGATATCAGAAATGAAGTGGTAGTTCTATATAGTTTGTTATTAGAGGGATCGTCAATGAGTGTTTACTCCATCATATACTGATACCTAGCCATGAATTTGCCTTTTAGATGTATCACTTTATCTTATTGCCCTCCATACAAGCAACAACTTTTTTCATTAACAAACTGATGTCCTGTTTGAACGCAGTGCTACTTCTAAATGATTTATGTTGCAGAGACCTTCAAGAAATGGACACCCTTTTATAATTCATGATTCATGAACAAAATAGATGTCAGGGTTGAACATAATACATATATATATATCATTCCATAGTGATCAATATCTGTTGAAATGTTGCTAGATGAAAATGGTGAAACCGCTTCTCTCCCCTCACCCCCACATACAGATCGCTACAAACATGTCTTCACATCTTAAAGTCCAATTGGACATAATTTATTTCTGCAGTTTGAAGAAAATATTCGCACTGTTGCTGTTTCTGGGGACTGGGTGAAGCTTGTTGATGGTTGGTCTGTCGTGTCTTCTGTGGTTCAATGTAAATCTAATGCTGTTAGTTCAACCCAAAAGCGTCGACCAGGAAGACGAGGTAGGAAAGCTTCTGTTGTCACAGAAGTTGCTAATGATGGTTCTCAGGATACTTTAACTGACATCACCTGGTGGCGAGGGGGTCATTTGTTAAAATTTATATCTCAAAAAGGAACCCTTCCTCCTGTATTTGTGAAGAAAGCTGCACGACAAGGTGACATGAGCTCCCATCCGTCACTTCTTCATGTCCGTTATCCTGGTAGAGTCCAATAAAATAATAATAATCTTTTTAAAGTATTTTGATTTTACAGGTGGTTCAAAAAGAATATCTGGTGTCTACTATACTGAAGGAGTTGAAACTGCCAAAAGAAACAGGCAACTTGTTTGGCGAGCTGCAGTGGATATGTGTAAGAATGCTGCACAGCTTGCTCTTCAGGTTTGTTTGGGTTTTCATAAGCATGCAGACATTTCATTTTGATCCTAACAGTTTTTGTTTGTCTAGGAAGCAACTGACTTGCATTATGACGAATAGTATGTTGTCTCCTGCTAATTTACATTAGTTAACCTTTGGTTCTTTTTATTAGGTTCGATACCTAGACTTACATGTGAAATGGGCCGATCTGGTTCGACCTGAGCAGAGTGCCCAGGAAACAAAAGGTCCAGAGACCGAGTCATCTGTGTTTAGAAATGCTAATATATGCGATAAGAAGATTGCAGACAGTGAAATTAGGTATTGTGTTGCATTTGGGAGCCAAAAACATCTTCCTTCAAAAGTCATCAAGAATATACTCGAGACAGAGCAAACAGAGGATGGGGAGGAAAAATATTGGTTTTCTGAGTTTCGCATTCCTTTGTATCTTATTAAAGAGTTTGAGGTAAATGCAGCTAAGAAAGCATCACGGACAAGTGAGAAGTCCCTGCACTTATTATCCAAACTGCCAAGGAAGCAGCTGAAAGCTTCACAGAAGAATATATTCTTTTATCTTGAACGGAAAAGAGACAACAATGTGAAGGTTCCTTGTGATTCATGCCAGTTGGGAGTTTCGCTAGGGTACCTACACACTTCTTTGCATGCCCCCTACCCCCCCCCCCCCCCTCCCCACACACACTCTTTGCCAGCTCTCTCTTTTCAATGAATTAACCTTTACTTTTCTTCTTGTATTGCAGGAATGCTGTCCAGTGCACTGCATGTCAAGGTATACTTTTTGTTGTTGCTCCTAACTTCAGATTATCCTTCACTAAATTTGCATTGTAGTTATGCTTTTACTAGGTAAGTTTCTTGATCAATGATAGATATTCTTCTGAGCTATGGAAACATGATTGGGTTTAAAATGGTGGAGATGGAAATATATAGATGTTAAGAAAGTAAGAATGTTAATCTTCATCTTTTTTCGCTGGAAGAACCTCCACCCCCTACGTTGGTGCGTCTCTCGTAACCTCCTAACCACAGGCCAATCTAATGTCCTCATTAATCTTCATCTTGATATATGCAGCATGCCCTCTAATTTTTCATTGTTGACCACATACCCTTGTCATTCTTGTTTTCAACTCCTGTCACCTACTCTTATGTACTTTCCGTTATACTGGACAAAGGTGACGAGGATGTGAAATATAAACTTCACAAAATCACTGTAATACCATTTATCAATATGATCATAATGCTAATAATCATGTGATTACTTGAGTTGTCTTAACTGGCGCTTCCATTAATCATTAGTTTATTTCACCAAAAACGTTTAATAAAATAATTTCCCCCCAACCCACCAACTTTTGATATCTCAGTTTATGCTCTTCATGTCATAAGCTAAAAAGTTATTTCTTCTTACCTTCTTTTATTAGTGATCATATTTTACTCATATTGACAAAGCCAAAACTGGCAGTGGACAGACGCACGGGACTTCCATCCTTGTAGCACATCCAGAAAACCATAAATTTCTCACCAATGCATTATATTATTTTCATTGATATGATACTTATTTTCAAGATCTCTTGTTGATTAATTTCTTGTACAATTTTTGTTCGTCAATTGGATTCAAACTTACTTTTTTTTTATAAAACTCATCTAAAAATATTTGTTGCAATTGCATCTCTGTTAGGTCTTTGTCATGAAACATGTACTGTTAGTTCAACGGTTCAAACAAGTGAGGAGGTGCAGTATATGAGCACTTGCAAGGAGTGCTACCAGGCTAGAGTTCGAAGTGAAATTCAGAAAGATGAATCTCCTACTAGTCCACTGCTCTTTCAAGGACAAGTCTTCTCAAGTGTAGAAAAGCCATTCAGTTACAATCAAGGATCGGCTTCTACAGGAATCTTGGAAAAATATGCTAATGCGAAACCGACGAAAGAGACTCGTCCTGCAAGCCGAAGCAAACCGAAAAGTAACTGGGGTTTGGTTTGGAGAAAGAAAAATGAATCTCATATAGGGGATGATTTCATAATCAGGAACATTCTTCTAAAGGGAAATATACATATGCATTCTCTAAAACCAATGTGTCACCTCTGCAATCAACCTTATAGACCCGACCTAATGTATATTCACTGTGAAGCATGCAACAGTATGTCCTCATTTCTCGGTCTTATTAGCCTCATCACGTCTTGTTACCGGTAGCCGCTAAGAAGTTAAGAGATTGTCATTTAAATTTTCACTTTTTGCAGATTGGTTTCATGCTGATGCTGTTGGGCTCCATGAGGAGAAGATTTTCGATGTTGTGGGATTCAAATGTTGCAAATGTCGCAGAATTAGATCACCTACATGTCCTTATTCAGCTCTATCTGGGGTTAAGAAGTTACGAGTTAAGGGCCCAAAGTTGGAAAATATGGCAATAAGCGCTATTCATGGTTCTATGGAAAGGCAACAAGAATTTCTTGTAAGATCTGAAGGGAGCTCACATTTTGCTCATGATGATCCTTTTCCCATTTCTTCTTCCGAAGTCCACCCACAAGTGTACAATGAATGTAACACTGCCCCTGTTTCTGCCCCCAAAAAGCTACCAGTCAGGAGGAGCTCCAAGCGTGAGAAGGATGAAGATCTCTTTACAGCTGATAGATCTAGTTATGCTGTATCATCCACCTCTTTTGATGGACAGATTGGAGACTCTGTTGAGGATGTAGCACTTCCTCTTGTTGAATGGGACGTTTCTGCAAATGGTTTTGATGATAACATGATGTTTGACTTTGATTGCCTGAACAATGTGGATGCAGAATTTGAACCGCAGACCTATTTCTCTTTCAATGAGTTGCTTGCAGCAGATGATGGTGGCTTACTTCGTGGAGTGGACCCAAGTGCCACAACAGGGAATTGGGAAATGTCAAATGCAATCCAGAAGAATAAACATCCATATTCACTTGATAATCAGACAGGAGCTCTAATACCTAACGATTTCGCTACTCAGTCAGTCTGCCACATATGTTCTGACAGAGATACTCCTCCTGATCGTGTCTGCCAGACCTGTGGCGTGTGGATCCATATCAATTGTTCACCCTGGGTTGAGCCGCCATCTTGTGATGGTGGTTGGAGGTGTGGCAATTGTCGAGAGTGGCTATAACCAGGGTGCAGCTGTTATGATTTCAGTGGCTCTGACTGGCTCACCTGGCGTTGCAGAAGACTTGAGAAGTTAGAGGCGCTTGCATAATTCTTCCGGCTCATCCACAGCATCTATAGCAATTCGTGACTAGCCCGAATTTAGACTGCAAGTTTTGAACAAATGTATGCAGTCATACAGATGTCTGTGTTCGCCTATATTGAATATGGTAAAAGATCAATCAAGCACTCTACTCCCATTCTTGAAATGCATTATATTAGATTTTTAGTGGTGTTTTATATGCAAAGGAATGTCTCAGCCAACACCCCTCCTCTTCTCTCCTCTCCTCTCCTCGCCCTCCCTACAAACTACGAGTATTATTGAAGATAGCACCCAAAGAATAGTGATTTACTATTCCCAAATAATAATTTTAGGATTGAAATTACTATTGTATCCCTCCCATTTAAGTCTCTCAATTATCACACTTCCAAATAGGGGGGGCAAAATAGTCAATTAGTGAATAGTAATTCACTATTCTGGTGTGTGTATAACAGATCAGCAAAGAATACCAACACTTCACGGATGTTAATTTTGCCACCTAAAGGTGCCAGCTGATAAATAACGAATTTATAATATTATAACAAATTTTCTATCATAAAGTAATATTTTTTCTATGAAATTTGATCATTCCAAAGCTAAGTAAACTGTTGATCTCTGGATAATGAATTGTCAACTACTAAGTTAGACCGAGTTCCAGATGCCAAGATTCAAGGGCAAAATAAGTTCCCTAATGATTAACATTGGGCATCAGATGTGTATGAGTTTATCGAATTCGATCCGAGTAATTTTGTTGGGAGCATATATAATCTATCAGTACGGGAAAATATCCCCACAATTTATTTTCACTAGGTTAATCATTGTTTCATGCTTTGGAGTTGAAAAAACATAGTGAATACATGAAACCGTTTGATTTGGTATCAAACATGAGTCGTGGAAATAATAACAGAGAAAATAAATTAAAACCCCCTTCACCCCGGAGCATAGCTTTCGATTCCCTCTGGGGTTGATTCTCAAATTAAAGGGTGTACAGGGAAGCTAAGGTACCCCTGACCATTAAGGCACATTCCGTGCTAACCTCCAACATCAATCCCCAGGGAAGGGGAATTGTCGGAGCCCTTACTTTGAGGGTCTCAAAGTTTAGAAAAAATAAAATTTTCCTCTTTCATATATATCATAATCAGATTGTCAATTTAATTAATAATTTCTATATATGTGATTATAATCCTCTTCAATTATACTATTCACTGGTCGTAAATGTTCACCACTAACATACAAAAAAAAGTTCAATTCCTTAAAAACTATATAATGACTATTTTAACAAAGTAAAAGTTAATAAAATATGTAGGAACTCACTATTTTGTGTAATTACTATATAAAGTCCACGACTCATTAATTATACAAATTTGCGTTTTATAGTACAGTCCATGACCCACTGTTAAACTGTGGAGGTATTAATTAGTTTCCTAATCATATCAAACCTTCTAATTAATTTTCTACATATACTCAATCTTCTATTCCATCATTCATTAATATTATATCGATCTTAAATCTAACAATAATTTCTCTCATTCTAATTTCTTCCTTCAATTCTTTCAGATAATATACTTTCAAGAAATTCAGTCAAGATGATGACTACTAATAGTTTACAACATAGTAGAGATGAACTTCCACGCATGAAGAGGCGAAAACTATCCCAAAATGTTTGTCCAACTCAATATTTTCTTAACAATCTCAAAAATATTTTTGATAACAAGAACCAACCAGAAAAACTTGAAGCAAAAGGGTTCCTCAACATATTCAATGAGTATAATAACACTATATATTATCATCAAGAAAATGTTCCAAACTTGCAAATCAAAGCTGCATCAATATACTTGCCCAAGAATGATGAGAAAAAACCCAGGGGGGACGATGCTCACTTCATATGTGCCGATAGAAATACGATCGGCATTGCAGATGGAGTTGGAAGTTGGATCAAGAGAGGTGTGGATGCAGGGGAATATGCCCGGGAGCTCATGTCGAATTCAATGATCACAGTTCTTGATCAAGAAAAGTACCCAGATATTTATTTGGACCCAAGAAACATACTCGAAAAGGCTTATGCAATGACTAAAGCAGAAGGGTCATCAACAGCTTGCATCATAACACTTTCTGGCAACAAATTGCATGCTGCAAATGTTGGTGATAGCAGATTCTTGGTTATTCGAGATGGAAGTGTTATATTTAAGTCAGAAATTCAACAGAGGGGTTTCAATGTTCCATATCAGTTGGGGAATTCTAAGGATGATCCAAGTGTGGCTCAAGAATATCGAGTTTCGGTGCAAGAAGGGGATATTGTGGTTGCTGGAACAGATGGGTTGTTTGATAACATGCATGATGCAGAGTTATTGGAGATTTTGAGGGGAGAAAATGAGAAGAAGAATGGTTGTGAAGTAGAAGAGGAAGCTTGCAGAATTGCTAATATTGCATTGTATAATTCGTTTGATAGGTATTCTCAAACCCCTTTTTCAGTTGAAGCAACAAAGGCTGGTTTCAAGCATAGTGGAGGCAAAATTGATGACATTACTGTGGTGCTTGCATACATTAGGACCAAATAAAAAGGAGAATTGATGGAAAAGTCTCTCCTAAATGTATCAAGGGTTACATTAGATTTTTCTTTTTTACAGCTTATAATATTACAATGGTTCTTAATCCCTTTTCTGTATGCACGCACATTTACCATTTTCGGAGTGGTGGTTCAAATTATGTAGTAAATTCTTTTTTTAATATAAAAATATTGATAGTTATATATTTTGTTTTTTTTTTATGTCGAATCCGATCACATTGGTCAAATAAGATAATTTTTTCGGCAAAATTTCTATTTCCAGCCATCAAATGATCAAATTACACTGATTGGTCGAAGCATTTTTCACCAAGTTACAAGGACTAACACCTCAAAATTGTCATACTCCCTCCGATTTTTTAGTTGTCGTTCTAGCTATTTTCATGTCAATTAATGAAACAATCACATATTACACATATGTATTTAATTAGCGAATAATTAATCAATAATTACATTCATATATTGGTGTTTATACTTATTGCATTTTAAGTAAGTTGAATATAGACTTAAAAGGAAATATAAAATATTGGTTTGAAAATATAAAACGTTAACTAAAAAGACGAACGAGTATAAGCTATATAATTTATTTGTTGTTGTTGTAAAATTCAAGGTGGCTCAAATGAACCACCTTGAATAAAGTAGCATCCGCCACTGTCTGTACGAGATTCGGTCACTTGACCTTGTGGATGAAGAGATGATAGTTTTACCACTAAATCATTCGATTATATGATGAATAGCATTAGTTATGGAAAGCAAAAAAGGGTTTTAAGATTTCTAAGAACACATTTTGAACTTTGTGCTTATAACCTAACTCAAACTCATAACCCATGGATTGTAAGTAGATAAGCGTTGAATAAAATTAGGAAACAAATAGGCAACTACAAAAAATGTAAATTAAGACTTAAATAATTAAGATACTAAATAGATAAATGAGAAACCATGGTTACAAGTTTGCATTGTTGAGCAAATGGGACAACATATTACAGGGATATAATATGAGATCCAAAATATTGAAAATAACAACATTTATGACGGTATAATGGCATTCTAGATATATCTTAGCCAAAGCTTTAATAGTAGTGTTACATAATAAAGAGACCAACAATTGTGGCAAGACTTTAAACAACAAAGAAGATCTTACACTTAAACTATACGGAAATGTGATGGTAGCGGCAAATGCGAAAATGAGAACATAGTCTCACACAAATATAATTAAGACATCCTTACAAAGAATTGAAAGATTGCGCTTTTAGCAACGTCATACGTAGGATAACTAAGCAGATCACCATACTTTCCTTTAGCTTGCAGCAGGTTGTGAGATGGCCTTCTTGATGGCTTCAGCATATGTCCTATGCTGGTAAGTAAGGGTGGATTCAAGCAAGTCCCACAACGATGTCTTCGGGTTCCAGCCTAAAAGGAATTGCAAACAATATTTTAAGCACAAAACTTCGAGCTCAAACTGTTGACTTAAAATTAGTGAATGTGATCATACCAAGTTGTTTGTTGATGATGGTCATGTCTGGAATTCTCTTATCGCTATCATCATAACCTTCGCCGTAAAATTCTTTGGAGCTTATATCAATGGTGGGTGAATCCAGTGAAGCTTCTCCACTAACCTTTGAATATACCTGGCAGAATAAGAAGATTTTGATTACTGGAGTCATTATTTACATGAATTATCAAGAATCGAAATGGAATAAGAAGCTGATAATCAAAATACCTTGGTCATCATTTCAGCAAGCTGTCTGACTGTCACTTCATTGTTGGGGTTTCCAACATTGAATATGTGACCATTGGCGCGGGCGGGGTTTTCCTAGTTAAGGGCAATTACTCATTAAGAATCATTGCTCAAACAGAGGAGCAAATTGAAAGAGCAAAGAGTAAGACAACTTCACGACTTACAATCATCAGCATAACAGCTTCAATAGCATCCTTGATGTAAACAAACGTTCTCTGTGATTCCCCTCCATCCACAAGCTTCAGCGGCTCTCGCCTTAAGAGATTCTGATGAGAATATGAGAGATATATAAGAAAGCTGTGAGATAGCAGATTGAAGTCTGAGTTCCATAGAGAAACTCACATTGCTAAAGCATGCCAACACTCGTGGAACACCCTCGCTAGGACCATCGATTCCAGGTATGAAGTCCATCCTAGGACCAATCCAGTTGAAAGGTCTCACAATAGTAAACTCAAGACCATTTTCTGCTCCCTCGGCTGTTTCACATTTTTATAGTAAGCAAAAGAGTAAGTATTCACTACAAATTAAACAAATCCAGATTAATGAAATTCACTTACCATAGATCAACCTCTCAATCAGTTGCTTTGCACATGCATAAGACCATCTTTGTTTATCAATAGGACCAAAAATACAGGGAGAAACGTCTTCTGTAAGAAGAAAATAAGCTGGATCCTGTAGCATGCAAATACATAATGAGTTACAGTTTAAAGACATACCTCGATCACTAACTGTAAATTTTTTACAAGTAATAACATCACAAAATCGTTAACACGTGTTTGCTAAATCAACCACTATTATGTGCAAAGTATAGGTAGGTCCTTTAAAGAGGAATCTTATCACTCTTATCTTGGAACAAAACAACTTGGGAATTGGGATAAATATACAGTTCTAGCCCAAATAAATTGTCAATCACTCTATTATATCTGAAAATGGAGTTAAGTTTAGTTCCTTATCCACATCTATCTACCAAAGAACACAGAACCTTAAAGCAAGTACTATCACATAAGTAGATAGTACATCGACCAATAACTAGTAAGAAGAAAATCACATCCAAGATCTACTTGAATGAATAGAAATTGAACACATAAATGCAGTCATTCATGAACTGTTTTTTCTTTTAGTTTTGAAGCAAAGAACTTGCTATAAATCGAATTAAAAATGAGAACAAATTTGACAGAAAGACAAAAGGATCAAAACAGAAAATGAAGGCTCACCTGCCGTAATGGGCTATCTTTAGGCAAAAAGCAGCCAATTGTTTTCCCATAAACTTCACAAGTAGAGAAGTGTATTAATCGCTTCCCGTTCTCAGAGCAGTATTTAACCTGAAAGAGGAGAAACATATCCATCCAAATTAAACACACCAATCAAATCAATGTCACATTAAACATTCATGACATCAGATTCGAAACAGAATACGTAGTATTTATTCAAAGCAATCATATTGAATTGGACCATATAAGCAAAAGTCTTACCACGGGGAGAGCATCAATGAAGTTGCTGTAAATTGTGTCAAGAGGGCGAGTGTTGTAATCAGCAGGGGTGCAGATCGCAGCAAGATTTATAGTCTGTGTCAAGAACATGTCAAATTTCACAATTAGTCAACCCCCTTCAATCATCAATTAATACTCGATGTCGATCTTACACCAAGAGACAGCTAGAGGATATACTATATATACATGCTTACATTTCAATAACAAAGTCCAATATACTAAATCCTACCAAATCCAACAAAATTTCTAAGGTAGAATCAAGACATCATATCACTTTCATTAGATTTTGCACCAAGATCTGACAATTCTCAGAGAAGATCCATGTAGATAGAACGAAGTCCTTTTCGTAACATTTTATTAACCAGCTAGGATCTTGTTATTATAATTTAAACCAAGAAAACCCAATAGAACATAGTCCTATTTACTTTCCAACTCTCCGAATAAACAAACCTTCCAATCATAATTACCATCCGCAATTTACATTTGAATCAAGATGTTGATTTCAACATTGAAATAGTTTAAACGTTGAATCTTTTGACATATTTCCCGACAATCATCAAAATTCAGACTAGACAATATTTTCAAAACAGGGTCCTATACCAACATGCCATAAGAAGAATCCATCTCAAGATCTGCCATTTTGATGAAGCCTTCATGGCAACAATCATCCATAATAACTTAATTTGCAAACTATCATGGCAATGCTAAATCACATTAAGAATCCAATATTTTCATATAGTTTCCATCAACCACCAAAATTCAAAACAACAAAACAAGAAAAAGGGAAGAAAACATTGCAAGATCTTCCATTTTCATAAGCCTCCAACTTAATTCACCCACACCAACTTCAATTTGCATAAAAACTATCAGGTTAATATTCCCAACACATTAAAAAACCAATCTTAGAAATACAGAACATTCATGTCAAAACATACCAACATAACAAAACAAGAAAGAAGGAAGAAATCATTACGAGATCCGTCATTTTGATGAGGCCTTCAAGACGAGAATCATTCTTGATATTGAGCCTATGAAATTGAATACGATCACCATAAGGATTAGCACCACCAGATGGCTCCAGCAAATGCTTGATCTTGTCATTATACACATCAACAGCATAAACTTTATGGTCAGTTTCAGCCATAATCTTCTCACAAAGATGGGATCCAATAAATCCTCCAGCTCCAATCATGCAAATTGTTAATGGGGTCACCTTTTTCCCATCCAGATCTACTCTACCCGCCATTTTTCAATCAATTAAGGCAAATAAAATTGGTTTTTATCAATTTGTTGATGAATTGAAATAATAAAAATGGTTTTTTGTATGGGAAATTGGGAATGATTTTGGTTATCTTGATTTGGGGGATTGGAAATTGACGGTGGAGATGTGAGTGAGAGAAGGAAGTGATGAGTGGTATTTAAAAGGAGGGAAAAAGAGAGGGAGATGAGAATCTATGGCCCATTGCATTCATTTGCGACCGATCACATATGTCCACGTAGACTTACACTCGAAAATGATTATTTACCTCCTTCTCAATTATTAAATTTAATCTATGTTAGTTATTAAGCAAATTATTATTGATTATTTTTAGTGGATAAGTATGTAATTTCATAATACTAACGAATGTATTACATTTAGTTTTTTGTAAAAGGATTCAGAAGGAAAAACGTAAAAAAAATTGTGTTTTAGAAGTTAAGAATTTATCCGAAAATAAATTGTGACTCTTTTGCCATATACATCATACAAATAAATTTAGATATGTTGAATTTTATGTTAAATGTCTAACTGATGTTCTATTTATCTAACGATTGTTCACTTTTGAATATTAAGAATCAAAGACAACAATTTTTTATTATCAATTTAGCTAATACATAAATGTTCAATTTGAATAATAATTATCTTGGTAATAATTAAATATATAAAAAATGACTAACATTTGATATGTTCTTTTACTAAATACTATAATGTATTTATATATAAATACTATAATATATTTATATATATAGTTATTACAATATTCAAAAAAGTTATATCAAAATTCAAAGCTTGTGATCTTCCTTGGGATTAAAGAAATGTTAGCTAATTGTAAAATATGTTCTGTTTTGTTGATGATCATATATAAAGTATGTGATACTGATTTTCGTAGGAAGTTATGATTTTACTAAGATTTATTTTCCTAAAACTTTTCTAAATAATTATCATACAATTTATATAAAATTTATGAATCAAATTGTATAGTTAATATATTAGGAGAAATTTTAAGAATTTTTTTTCAAGAAAACCATAATCAATCCGATCATTTTCTATCTTCAGCAATATAAGTATAATTAAGGTATACAAAAGGTGACTTGTTAATTATATTAAGATAACTAAAATATGTGATAAAGATTAGTTGAGATTTAGAATCATACATTGATAGCAAATTTATAGTAGCAATTGGAAATTGATTATGCAAGACTGAAAATAATATTGATGGGACTGGATCTTGGCAAAATGTCACGAGTAATATGAGATCGGATCTCATTTTTGAGACGCAATTATTGATTTTCTAGCTTGTCTTGAATATATAGTTGAAAAGCTATTCGGGAATACAAATACAATTGATTGCAAAAGCCAAAAGATGTGTTTACCTTCTTAACCTCTTAAGCTATACATTACCCATTGTTGTCGGTGTATGTCTCCTACCCGTTTATATTGTTGCCTTTTACTCCTCCGTCCCTAAAAGATTGTCACATTTTGACTTTTGTTAGTTAAACTTATAAAATTTGATCATAAATTATCATTAAACAATAATAAATAATAAATATATATAATCTTATGTGATCTTGTTAGATTCATCTCAATTTATATTTTAGAAATATTAATTTCTTATAATATTTTACATGTAGATTAAGAGAGATTTACGTTTTAAATTGTATTTTGTTGACTATGAAAAATCAAAACATGACAAACTTGAAACATCTCTTGGAGCAATATAACTCTTGTTTGACTTGATTTCGATATTTAGTTGACAACACATTCTTTATTACGTTTATTTGTTTTTATTATAGTAGCACTCTAATACATTAGTAGTTCATACATAAGATGCTAGCTGGTTATCTCGCTCTATATCATGTGTTGTTATTCCTAGACAGCTGCCCATCTAGACACATACATTAAACTATCGATTACTACATTATTATAAAACCATTAACTCTTTGGTCAAGTCAACGTCCCCTGTAGTATAAACCTCAAGCTTGAGCTTCAATCTTCATGATCCCAGATGTCAGCCACACTCTTAAATGGCCCATCCGTTTTGTTCACAAACAACTCATCACCCATCAATACTCGCTTCTGCAATACACGTAAAAACCCCATAGACTCTTAATAAATTGTCCTCGATGTCAAGACATAACTCGTCTCCCTAGTCTAAAAGAAGCTCACCTGATTAGAAACGGAAGATAGAGCGTTGAAGTCTTGTTCGGGAATTTCGAACTCGAAAACTTTGATGTTGTCCATAATGCGGTCAGTGTTGGTTGATTTAGGGATGGTACTTGTCCCCCTCTGGATTGCCCATCTCACCAACACTTGCCCTGCACTCTTGTTCATTTTATCTGCTACCCTCTCCACCACTGGATCATGTATCAGATCCCTCTCTTCTGATCCCAACGGTGAATATGCCTACATCGCATAAAATATTAGTTTACCCGAAAGATTTTGAATTGACGTAATAGTCTACCGAACTAATGGCTAAACAAGCTAGTTTCCACGTACAGTGACATGCACATTACTCTTCTTGCAAGCCTCCAACATTTTATCATTCCTCCATCCAGGATGCATCTCCATCTAAAATTCAATCATCACATTTTTCAGATGTGTTAATTAATTGAGAGCCACTAATTATAAACTAAGCATATATATATGCTCACTTGACAAACAGAGGGTTTAATGTTTGCAATACTCAGTAGCTTATTGAGCTTTTTAATGGTGAAATTGCAAATTCCAATATCTCTCACTAGTCTGTCTCTCACAAGCTTCTCCATTTCTCTCCAAACCCCTTCCATGTCGAATTCCAACACCTCTCCAGCTTTAGGGGGTCTGCTCGCTCCATCTTTTAGACGGAATGGCCAATGGATCTTCGAAATCAAATTCATTAATCAGATTCAACGGAAATATACAGATTTTATATCACCCTTCAACTCGAATTAGCAAAAATCCGTAACATAGTCTGAAAAAATAAATGGACCGTTACTGAATTACCAAGTACAAGTCAAGATAATCGAGTTGTAGTTCCTCGAGGGTGTTCATGAAAGCTGGACGAACTCGTTCAGGAGAATTATCAGTGCACCTAAAAAACACACAATTCATTCAAATTAAACTATTCATTTGATGCACATTATGAGTTTATCAAACGTTACATGAAACGAATACCATAATTTAGAGGTGACAAATAAAGAATTCCTCTCAACTCCTGCATCAATTGCCCTTTTAAGTCCACGTCCGACCTAGAATAATATATATATAGAACAAGATTCATACAAATTAAAATAATTAAATGAGAACATTAATTCAGATTATAAAAGAGTATGAAACCTTTATACTGACTATCCTATATATGCATCCGTCCTAGAGTACACGTACACAGAAGAGATAAATCGATAGAGTTCAATCTCAATTGCGTGAAGAGTCAAAAAACTATACACTCTAATTCTTTAGTTAAAGTATGCTTCGAGATCATTAATTAGGATTATGTATTTAATTAAAATGATGAAAAATGAAAGACCTCCTGTTGATCTCCATACTCTGCAGCCGTATCGATGAGCCTGTATCCTGCCTGCATCACGATTTATATTATTAATTAGTTCAATATCAACATAATAAAGTAAGTTAATTGCAGGAATAATCTCGCTAGGTGAGAGTGAGAGTCTGGTCACTGGTGTACTTGGATTTTCAAAAATAGCACCCTTCGGGAATGCAATTTGGTCCTTATTCCTTTAGTGTGAATAATAATTTTTGAAGTAAAAATAATTTTTTTTATAACTTAATAAGCCAATTTAGGACCTAAAATATAAATAACAAAAAAGCTACAGGTAAAAGTAATAATTAAATAAATTAAAATTAAGAAATCAATCTAGTTTAACCATTTTCGATTTTTTTCTTGACTTTTCTCGATTTCTTTTTTCGATTGTTTATTCGATTTCTTTTTTCTTTTCTTTTTTAATTTTTCAATTTCTTTTGGATTTATTTATTTCAATTTGTTTTAATTTTTTTTCAATTTCTTTTGGATTTTTTCGATTTCGATTTCTTTTACAATTTTTCTTTTTACAATTTTTTTTCTCAATTTAGAACTTTTTTGCGAAACAACTACCAAGCATTTTTGGCAAAACATTATCAAAATCTAACCTTTGTCAAAAGTACGAAAATAGAACTTTTTTACCAAAAAATTACGAAAACAAATTTTTTTGCCAAAATCGAAAGTTTTAGTTTTAGCTAAAACAAGTACTCAACCCTTTTTACTAGAAAAAATCAAAAAGAATAATCGAAAAGAAATTAAAAAACAAAAAATTTAACAGAGCAACAAAAATCTTTATCAACTGAGAGTAAATTAAACATGCACAAATATATTAGGATCATTGAGTCATAACAAATTTTGTTTTTGCCCCAAAATTGCTATTGACGCTTAAATTTAATGAAATTAACAGAATGAGACCAAATTATACCAATATACATACTTTTATAAATAATCTCTACAACAGTACTACTTTCGAAGATCAAAATACATCATACCCACTTAATAGCACCATTCTATTTACTCGAACATAATATATTAAAAATTGAAGGAATGAAATAGTGAATACTTTAACGATAGCATTGTAGACAGATTCTTCAGCTCTTGCACCAGATCTCCAGGTGCCTAATCCAACGGCTGGGATGATGTGACCACTGAGTAGTCTGAATGTTTCTACTTTCTCTCCATGCCCCATTATTGTCACCTGCGCCATTTTCACCAACAACTTAAATTTGAGTGAGTTAAAAGGTTATATATATAAAGGGCTATTTATATAATATATGAATGTATAATGTGTACGTAGTTATCTTGTTTTGAATGTTTTAGGGAAGTAAGATAGTAGCATGTTTGCCACGTTGACAACCTGTTGGACACGTTCATATCTCTCTCGTACTTCATTCATTCTATCATTTGGTCAGTGTCATCTACATCCTTCTCCAACAAAACCATGTTCTCTTATATTCACGTTTTTCTAGTACCTAATTGTCATCAAATGATCAACCATTCTTAAGAGTCTATGAAATTTCACACTAAAATTAATTGACAATAGAGGAAGTAGCTAGAGATTTTATATATTGATTTAGGAGAACATCGACTTCTGATGTGGATGTGCATCTTAACACTCCCCTCACGTGTAACCCAATTATCGGCGGAATATTCCTCGCCGATATTAATTGTTGGAATAACATTGGCGGGGTTACACGTTCCTCATTAACTCGGGTTTGGTTCATGATACCATGTTAAAAGTCTATGGGTTCCACACTTCCACTCTAAAGCCAACTGACAATAGAGGGAACAACCCAAGATTTTATATATTGACCCGAAAAATACCGACTTCCGATGTAGAATGTATATCTTAAGAATCATTAAACTATAAGTACCACCAAAATCCAATTTTTACTTAATTTGTATTTGGCTCTCATAAAAAATGAATATTGTATTAATGAAGTGATTAACATGTAAGTTTTAATTCTTTGATCAAGTAAAATACATTTTATAATTTATCCTTTTTGTGTAATCCAAAGGTACATGTGATAGTTCTCATTACTTTATAAAAATATATTATATATCACAAATGTTAAGACCATGTCTAACACCTAGACAAGTTTCGACACACTTTCTTCTGTCACATCAAATTATTCACATTCTATTTCTTAAATTAACACCCTAGTGCCTATCAACACGACAACAGCTATACAATTAAATAATTTTTCATAACCTCCTTCAATCATATCACTACATCTTAATTTTTTTGACATTCAAATCAGTTATACATTCAAATGATACAAACTCATTGCCCAGTCTTACAAGGCTACTATCAGCCCATTAAGACTCTTTTTAAGTTGGCTCATTGTTGAACTTGAAACGGACTGAATGCTTGCCTAATTGCTCTAATCATTGTCCAATTCCAATCATTCAATTAAGACTTGGAATTTTATTAATAGTGGGCTATTGCTCTACTTGTACTCGATTTTGTATGGGTCATCCCCTAATAAGTAAATTGAAAATACGATATCGTGACATATTTCAATCTGTCCCTCCTAATTATTGATTTAATAAATTTTTTTGTAATCCTAGTGTGGATGCTCTTACCCCTCCTTTCTCTTCTTTTTAAATTGTTCTTCTAACTTTATATACATTGATTAAGAAATATTACAAATTTAATTGCAAATGCTTTGAGTGGAGAACTAGATAAATGAATTAATATTATGAACATTTATTATCCGACATCAATTTTATAAACTTCTAAAATATACATAATCAAGAGGCATTAGACTTTTTTGGGTAATAATACTTCCCCAATTATTTATTAATAAAGGCACATTTACGAGAAACTAATTAAGGTGCTCATAACCTTTTACTTACACAATTTCTCAGATGCTACGTAAAGACATTTTAAAAGTGTAAGGAAATAATTACACAATTATCAAATTTTTGAGGCTGTATATCAAACTAACTTAATTATGAAATCATTTATTAAATCTCAACCCTTCTCGGTTATCCCTGCGATCTTCCTTAACCTCCTCCCTCGAATAATTTTGAACATATACCCAACATGCATTAAATGGAAACATGTTATTATAGCTACTCATACATTCTAACAATGTAACTGATAATAATTGAATTCCGGTCCAGGTGCAACGTGGCCATAACAATTTCTCAAGTCTCTGCACACCGTTCTATTTGAGCCGTAGCTTTAGGCCTTTAGCAGCAGAAACAGTGGACCTTTTTGTGAGTCAGTGATAATATAAATATATGGCTTATTTTTATTTTGGACCCTGAACTATCACGTAATTTTCAAATTGGACCCTGATACTATCTTAAGACTCATTTTGGACCCTATACTACGCTTTGTCTCATTTTGGACCTTAAAATGCCAAATAAAATTGGAATAGGGGCACATTTTAAATTAAATATATATGTGGGGGTCTTTTATATTACTTTAATTACAAAACAATCCCTCCTTCTTCCTCACACCCCACCCCCAACCCCCCATCTCACCCGTAACCTCCTTTCTACCCCTCCCCCCCCCCCCCCCCATATGGACCTTGAGATCCGCCGTCGAGAATCAACTGGTTCAGGGACCAACACTCATGTTGAAACAAAGACACTAGCAAAGTTTGAGTTGATGGACGGTGCCCCTTTTAGAGGTAAGGTCTGATGGGCCTACTTATCTATGTCCCATATGTTCCCATTTGTATCATAGATGATAGTTGGATATAGATCTACCATCAAGATCTTCTGATTGTATATGTTTGACTTTAAAGCTCATATAAGATGATTATGATGATACGGTGGTAGTGATAGAAAAAATAGTTACATACTGTTACTATTGTCGTTGAATTATAAGTAAATATGAGGATGATCTAGTTCTCAGTAGGTCGTTGAATTTTGGTGATGGAGCCGACAGTTTGGGGGGGGGGGGTGTAAGGGGGTTGGGGGTTGGGGTAGGGGTAGGGGGTAGGGGTAGGGGTGGGGTGTGAGGAAGAAGGAGGGGTTGTTTTGTAATTAAAATATTATAAAAGATCCCTACATATAAATTTATTTTAAAATGTGCCTCTATTCCAATTTTATTTGGCATTTTAAGGTCCAAAATGAGACAAAGCATAGTATAGGGTCCAAAATGAGTCTTAAGATAGTATCAGGGTCCAATTTGAAACTTACGTGATAGTTCAGGGTCCAAAATAAAATTAAGCCTAAATATATTAACAGAAACAACATATGCTTCTTACTTCTTAAACGCTGTGCCCATTTTTTACCTTTCTTATAACAAGAGGTTGAAATGTCACAATTCGCAATTTAGCTCCTTTTTTATTTTAAAATAAAAAATGTTTAGAAATTGTTAGTATAACGATTTAACACTATATATTTTAACTTATATTTGAAAAACACAAATTTTGCGTCAATTGGTCTTATTTGGTTGGTGGTTCCTAGTACTACGCGTTGGATACTGATTATATTCCTACTATTGAGGGTGTACTTCTTTGTATTCTGTATCTCTCTAAACAAACACAAATACTACTGTATTACAGTACAGAATATCATTATTCTCTATTTATGTTGAGGCCATTTATGGGTATTGCAACCCTTCAAATTCACCTCTAATAATACCAAGAATGTACATATCAATGTTCATGGTGAAAAAAATAAGGAGAATGTTTATTACTCTCTCTGTCCTGTTAAATGAAACATAATGTAATTTTATTCCAAAATCTTGAATTACATAATTATCATAATATGTAAAATGAAAATTATAATTTAAATAATTGTAGCCATTTAGACGCATATATTATAATTGAAATGAACTGGAAGTACCACCATCATCTCAAAATTAAACATAATATTAACTCTCCATCAAAGCTAATTATTGTGAAACATTTATAACGGTCGTTTTGTAATGGTTGTAATGTTCGTAACAGATTTACAACATTAATATGAAAATAATTATCCTACTAATGACCATCATAATGAGGTTTGAATTCAAATAATTTGAATTATTATAATATAATTATATTCTTACATGTCCTAAATGATTGGTATATTTTGACTTTTGTGGTCAAACTTAAAAAAAAAATTGATCAAGAATTCTCATTAAACGATAAGAAATAATATAGTCATGTGGTATCTTGTTAGATTCGTCTCAATATATGTTTTTGAAATAACAACTTGGTATAATTTTTTTATATGTAAGATAAAAGATATTTACGTTTTAAATCATGTTTTGTTGACCATGAAAGTCAAAATGTACCATTCATTTAGAGTTGGAGGGAGTTTTATTTATAAATTAGGAAGGTAACGATAATTTACAAAAGAAAAGGAAGGTAAAGATAATTGATTTTAAACTTATGAAGTTATCTAGTGAAGTATAATTTCTATCATCCTCTTATGAGTACCACCCAGATTCGTTTCCTAAATTTCCAGACCAACATTTTTTCATAATTGAATTTCTCCATTTATGTTCACACTTAAGAAGAGGGGGAGAGGGAGGGGGAGGTTGTTAGGGTCTCATATTTTTGCCAGCTTGGAGACTTATTGCATCACTGCATGCAAAGACATAGACGTGTCCAAGAGACTGCCCTTGTAGTAAGGTCCTATTTTCACCATATCTTTGGTTTCATCACACTTAAAAGGTTGCTTAAAAACCTAAAAAAAAAATACTAATATCTTGTTAAAATCGATAATAAATCTAATTTTGCTTCTTTCTTTTCTCACTTCTATATTTTTAATTTTGCACATATTTGGAACAAAAAAACTCATGAGTAACATCTAGTTGTACTTTCCTAAAATAAAAAGTTCCTATAATATTATTACCGATACTATAATAGCTTGTTTTTCCTCAACCTTGAAGTTTGATCATATGTTATTTTCTGGTGCAGCCTTTTATACACTATCATATCTTCTCCTTCGACACGTTGATATTTGTTGCATTCTTGATATTCTGAAGATAATAATTTCACCAACTAGTCCCATAACTTTTTTGTCATTATTTATTTTTCTTGTTTTTGTCTTCAAATTATCAAAATCCTGCTCAATTTGATATCTTTTTCCCTCATTTACTCAGCATCAATTAATGGGTGATTTCTCTGAATTGATGTTCTAGCCTTTTGCTAGAATATATCTCCCATTAGTGGATGCTTATGATTCTACTCCATTCAAATGAAATATCAATATAATCATATCAAGAATTTGAACCTGTTTGCATCCATGATGAATACTTCAATCTTCCTTTCGTTTATCAACCATATCAAGAATTTAATCAATGAATCTTTTGATAAAATGGCAGCCATTTTTCGGTTCAAGAAACTATGTTTTCTTGAACCAGAGAAGTGTACTGAGACAACCTTAAAAACATCAGAAAAACCATCAAACATCGATGAAAAACAATTGTTCGAAACCCCAAAAGTTGTCAACAAAGATGAGAAATCTATATCAGCAAAGAAGAAGAGTGATGGCAAGAAGCATGCAAAAGAATGGGGCCGTATGGATACATGTTGTTGGCTGATTGGTTACATTTGTACAACTTGGGGGGTGTTAATATTTATGCTAAATTCGTTGCCTTGTAATATGCTGTTTCTTAGGGTGCCTGAAGCTCCTGGAGCAATGCTGAAACGTGAAGGTTTGACAGCATTGCATCCTGTTGTTTTGGTTCCTGGAATTGTAACTGGTGGCCTTGAGCTTTGGGAGGGGAAACCTTGTGCTGAAGGTCTCTTCAGAAAACGCCTTTGGGCCGGTAGCTTCACTGAAATCTTTAGAAGGTTTGGTTGATTGAAATGTTCTGTCCTTTAATTAGTGAAATCCAATGTTTATTATAGGATTTCAGATGTGTTGATCTTTTAACTTCGACTCAAATACTGTTAACATTATAGTTTTGGCTCAAATTGAAGTGGTCCGAGTGAAGTCAACTAAGACACGAAAATATTGTTCATTCTGATCATTGAATTAGCATATTGTAGGATGTTTTACTACATTATTGATTAGGAGGCTTTCATTTTGTGATGTTTAAGGTTTCTATTATGTTTTCCATTATTTAATATTAGGCCGAAGTGTTGGTTGGAGCATTTGTCTTTAGACAATGAAACAGGACTTGATCCACCTGGAATTAGAGTGAGGGCAGTTCCAGGATTAGTCGCAGCTGATTATTTTGCTCCCGGATACTTTGTTTGGGCTGTTTTGATTGAGAATTTGGCTAAAATTGGATATGAAGGGAAGAATTTGCACATGACGGCCTATGATTGGAGGCTCTCTTTCCAGAATACAGAGGTATTCGGGTACATGGTAATTTTACTTTTTCCTTCCAGGTGATTGGCTTGATAAATATTCATCTTGATTGGACTTGAACAGGTTAGAGATCAGTCATTGAGTAGATTGAGGAGTAGAATCGAGCAAATGTATGTATCGAATGGCAACAAGAAAGTTGTGGTGGTGCCTCATTCCATGGGCGTTATTTATTTCCTCCACTTCCTTAAATGGGTTGAGTCACCTCCTCCAATGGGAGGCGGTGGTGGCCCTGGATGGTGTGCTAAACACATCAAAGCGATCATGAACATCGGACCAGCATTTCTTGGTGTACCAAAGACAGTGAGTAATATACTTTCTGCCGAGGGAAAAGATGTTGCATATATCAGGTTAATAATTCTAACCTCATCACAAAATCTTGCTTTCAATTCTGTTGCTCACAGAGAAAGGAATTTCATTCAGAGACTTGAACATTGTATGGGGGGTGAGGATAAAAGCAATACTTATACGAGAATCTTGGAAAGGAGGGGAGGGGGGGGGGGGGGGGGGGTTGAATGCCTTTCAATGTGAAAATGGAGAAACCTTCAAGTCTAGCATGTCCCCAACAACTTAGGTCGATTCTATTATGTCGATTATGTGCATTTATAAATGCTAACCATCCATACCATAAACTAGTACATTTTTAATGATCTAGTTGAACTTTGTAGGGCTATGGCTCCTGGTTTTTTAGAATCTGAGACTCTGGGGTTTCAAACGCTACAACATATTATGCGGGTGTCTCGAACATGGGACTCTGTCATTTCATTAGTACCAAAAGGAGGAGAAACTATTTGGGGTAATTTGGATTGGGCTCCAGAGGAAGAGCATGAGTGTGATTTAGTCGCGATGAACCCCCTGGAAGTCTCGTCACGCCAGAAGAATAAAAATAATACCGACAGAACGAATAGCTTTATTTCAAAGGAATTAACGAAGTACGGAAGAATTATATCCTTTGGAAAGACTGCATCAGAGTTATCTTCTTCCCAGATTCCTAAAGTTGGAACACAGGTACGGTTTTACACTGTTGAAATGTTTGGTCTATAAGTTGGTCAGAACCATATTTAACCTTCCAAGGTTGAGCGTTTCTGATTTCCTTCATTAAGGGGTATTTGAATGCTATTGACAGGATTTTACACTTGAAAGTAGTTCTCGGGAATCCAACAACTCATGCGAAGAGGTATGGACGGAGTACGATGAGATAAGCAGAGAGAGCATCCATAAAATTGCAGAAAACAGAGCTTACACTGCTACAACTCTAATCGATCTTCTCCGATTTATAGCACCAAAGCTGATGCAGCGTGCTGAACAACATTTCTCTCATGGAATAGCTGAGAAGCTTGATGACCCCAAGTATAATCACTACAAGTATTGGTCGAATCCACTTGAAACCACGTAAGCATGCATGCTGGACCTTCCTTTTATCCCCTTATGTTAATCCAATTTGTAGACTATTAAGTTCAAATCATATCGAATGTTAAATACTAATTATTATTTGAAAACCGTAACAGGCTACCTATTGCTCCTGATATGGAGATCTACAGTTTATATGGCGTTGGAATCCCAACAGAAAGATCTTATGTATACAAGCTATCATCTTCGGACAAGTGCAAGAGCATTCCTTTCCAAATTGATAGCTCAGCTGATGGAGGCGGTAACAGCTGCTTGAAACGGGGAGTGTACTTGGTGGACGGTGACGAGAGCATCCCCGTCTTAAGTGCCGGATTCATGTGCGCTAAAGGATGGCGAGGGACGACAAGGTTCAACCCTTCTGGAATTCGTACATATGTAAGAGAGTACCGACACAAGCCACCGACAAGTCTGCTGGAGGGGAGGGGTCAGGAGAGTGGAGCTCATGTGGACATAATGGGGAACGTGGCCTTGATTAAGGATGTTCTAAGAGTTGCTGCAGGAGCCACAGCTGAACAGTTGGGAGGTGACCAAGTTTACTCAGATATCATGAAAATGTCTCAGAAAATAAATATTCAACTGTAGAGTGTAGTTTTGAGGGGTCCAGTTTTTTCACTTTGACAACAGAAAATTTTCCAGGTTTGAGTGAAGCTGTAAAAAATCTTTCCGTTTCTGGAGCAAATGTAATAAATGAGGCGGATTTTTATTGTAATTTTATCTACCTAACCATTTTCTGATAAGTAAATCTTATAGTATATAATGTGGTGGTGAAGCCTAATTTGATACTACACTAATTTGAGATGTAAAGTAGTTATTTATTATAGGCCTTTTTTGCGTCTAGACACCTGATCTATTAGTATAATTGCAAATAGGCACTTGAATTGTTTTTTGTTGCAAATAGGCATCTAAGCAATTGAACTTTCGACTTTTTATATTTTTCAGTATTTTTTAACATTTCAAATAATTTAATAATGCTTAACTCAAGGGCAAGTTAATCATATTGAAAATTTTGAGAAAAGTTTAGGTGTCACCTTAAAAAAAAAAATTGCGTCAAAGCTAATAATGGTGAAACGTTTGTAAAGGTTGTAACGAATTTGTTTATTAATATGATAATAAGTATTCATATTAATGTGGTTTAAATTCAAGTTATTTGAATTAATTTCAATAATATAATATAATAATATATTATTTTGACATTCTCTCACTTGGTCTTTAATAATATCTATTACTATTTTTATACTAAGAACATAAGGCGCACGTGATATGCAAATCGCTTGTTTATTAGGTTACCATAAGTGTCTTGACTAATTGAGTTATGAATGAGAGTCATAGTATGCGCAAATTATATTGCAACTTCTTTACTCCATGTACTACTACATTGATAACTTTCATAGCTAAAACCGTAAATGAGTGCAACATGATTGGTCACGTTATGTCTTGAAGTGAAGACGAGTGTCCATTATCATTATTCTTAATATAGTATATATACTTATTAGAAAACAGACAGTCAAGATGTTAAAACTTTATTAAGAGCTCTAAAATTGTTGTGAGTATAATAATAGATGAGATGAAATAATTAAGAACTTCCGCAAGATCCATGCTTTTAGTATGTCCCTGAAAAGTCTTTAAAAGTAGTCCTTTTGTGAATATATCTGCCACATATAAGTTTATACTTATTGATTCGACATCTTTTTTTTCCAGTTTAATATCTTGTTTAAGTAGCAAGTATTTGAGGTCCAAGTTTTGAACCTTTGGTAATTATGTCATGTTTGGAGAAGAAGGTTGGAGCTTCATTATCACTGGATAGAGTTAATGGCTTAGAGATAAAATTTAAAGCGCCAAACTGTGAGACAAAGTTACCCAACTAAGTTTCCTGAATAGAAGCCTCGTAACATGCACATATTCGGCCATCATGATAAATCCGAATATCATCTCAGATTTTTGACTTCTCCATGATATTGCACCTCCACATAAGAGATATACATAGCCAAGAGTACAAACCCGAGTGTTAGGACATCCAGCAAGGTCTGAATCCGAATAACCAATCACATGTGAGCGACTTGATTTTCAATATGTGAGCATATAATTCCTTGTTTCTTTGAGATTGGTTATTCGGATTCAGACCTTGTTGGATGTACTGACACTCGAGTTTGTACTCTTGGCTATATATTTCTCTTATGTGGAGGTGCAATATTATGGAGAAGCAAAAAATCTGAGATGATTTTCGGATCCACCATGATGGTTGAATATGTGGCATGGTACGAGACTTCTATTCAGGGAACTTGGTTGCGTAACTTTGTCTCACAAATTGACGCTTTAAATTTTATCTCTAAGCCATTAACTCTAGACTATGATAATGAAGCTGCAACATTCTTCTCTAAGCATGACATGATTACCAGAGGTTCAAAACACATGAACCTCAAATACCTACTACTTAAGCAAGATATTAAACTGAAGAAAATAGTTGTCAAATCAATAAGTACAAACTTATAAGTGGTAGATATATTCACAAAAGGACTACTCCAAAAACTTTTCAGGACATACGGAAAGCATGGGTGTTGCGGATAGTTCTTAATTATTTCATCTCATATAATCTATTATTGTACTCACAACAATTATTGAGCTCTTAATACATATCATTACGTCATATTACTCATTTTAACATATTTAAATGGACAATCATGTATTCAAAATCTTAAATTTGATACCAATTGTTAATCAAAACATAATTTAGCATTATTCCAAAAATTTGAAATACATGACAATCACAATATGTAAATGAAAACCATAATTTACATACCTCCAGCCATTTAGACGCAACTGAAATGGACCAGAAATATTGTTGATCCCGCGAGCTTGTCTCAAAGTATGAGATGATTTCTTTACATGACCTATGAACTTCACTTTATATGTTATAGTATTGTATGTGATGATTCCTTTTGATGGATAAAATGATCTATATATAGGTAGAGAAATGACCACCATCATCTCAAATTTAAACATGATATTAACTCTCCATCAAAGCTAATTACGGTGAAACGTTTGTAACGCTTATAACGTTTTGTAACGGTTTGTAACGGATTTGCATTATTAATATGATAACAAGTATCCTACTAATGACCAACATTAATGTAGTTTAAATTCAAATTATTTGAAGCAATTTGAATAATATAATATAATAATATACGGAATATTATTCTTACAATCTGTCTATTTTTGAAATAATTATTTATTTTCATATAATCATTGTCCAATATTTTCTAAAAAGTTTTGGATTATACGTAATCATTTTTTCATTTTCTTTTTTTATAACAACAAATTATCTGAATTATAATTATAACTACGAAAAAAGATTAAAATCTTCACACAAATTAGATTGTGTTTAAACGGCTAGTTAATAATATTGCCTACTCTTAGGAGCCTTTGGGGCAATTTTGTACCTATAATATATTTATGATTTTGTCACTGTTTACGGCCTTCTTTGAATATTTGCTACTTTCTAGTAGGCTGGCCAGCTGGGTCAATTGGCTCATAAGTATGATTAAGTTGATAAAATAATTGAGGTTGGTGTCGATTCTCCTTCCACAATTTTCACAATCAAGCTTATCACGTATAGATTGTCTAATATCATTGACTTGATGACGTAATTTAAAATTTATTGTATCAGCTCTAAATCTATTCAAACGAGTAATGATTCTGAATCTCTTCCAAAATAATAACCTATGTAAACCCAATACTGGCAATGTTTCTGGTCAATTGGTAGGAGGTCGACATAGACCACAACAGTTAAATTATGTTGGTAGTTCCTCTGTCTAGTTTCCTCCTCCCATTTCAGTGCCCTTTTTGTGTGTTTACATGCGAAATATTCAACGACCAACACTTATCATCTTGGTCACCAACACCATTTTACATTTGACTGAAAACACCATTTAACTTAATGTAAGTTGACTGATCTAATATCTTCTATTGGTTCCTTACCTAACTCCAAAAGCCTAATATTAAAGGTAATAAACTCTATTACTTTTTTCATCTCTAAATAGTTGATAGATTTTGGTTTTATTGGTTAAATTTTACAAAATTTGAACTTGAATTCTCATTAAACGATAAGAAATAATATAATCTTATGGGATCTTGTTAAGTTCATCTCAATATATATTTTTGAAATATCAACTTTTTTACAATTTTTTTACATATAAAATAATAGATAGATTTACGTTTTCAATCGTGTTTTATTTACTACGAAAAGTTAAAATATACCAATCATTTAAGGACAGAGGAGTATAATTTATATATCGATTCTTCTACATATGTATTTTAAAATTATTTGAAGCTATAGATGGAGGCAAAGCATGACATAAGCTCTATATTTTACATGACGAGTGGCAACTAAACACTCATTATCATCTTCATCAACTTTGACTCTTCCATTAACAAGTAAACTGAGTAGAGTTTATCGGCATCTACCAACCCACCACACTCCCTGCAAGAAATAGTTGTGATTGTGGGCTCGGGGCCGTCTATTAAAATTTTCAAAATAATTAAAAACCAAAATTTTACTACATATTTATCTTCTAAAAATATAAATTTTCAACTATGTTAGAAACACAAATATTTAGAAACAAAAAATTAAGACTCAAAAAATAAATAAAAAAATGGAGGGATTATAGACATTGAATTACAACACCATTTCAGAGGCTACGAGGAAACTCGCCAGATTTCCCCACGTACATTATTTACAAATTACAACATATAAGTAATTCTTACCAACCCCAACTATTGTACGAGTACTATATAATCACACCAATTTCTTATCATTACGTCTATGAATTAAATTACCACAACAATAAACAAGTTCAACATATCAAAATATAGTGAAAAGATTGGGTGCATCAATACTTCCATGCATCAGGTGCATCAGGTGCATCAGGTACCCATTTAAAGGTTTCACTTGGGTACTGTACCCACCTGAAACTTTATCATTGGTACTTGTACCCAAATTGTACTATAACAATGGTACAATACCACATATTTATCAATCCAAACTAAATATGTGGTATTGTACCATTGTTATAGTACAATTTGGGTACAAGTACCAATGATGAAATTTCAAGTGGGTACAGTACCCACGTTAAACCTTTAAATGGGTACCTGATGCACCGGGTGCACCGAATTATTGATGCACCGAATCCGGACTCAAAATATAAGCCATCAACATGAATGTGAAAACAGAATGCTCAAGAATCATTAAACCATTTTATGAAGGCAACCCTCCTTCAACAACAAATCAAACCCCCCTTACCATCTTTGATAAGATCACTTATGATACACATATTGCTGTCATCTACGCTTATCGTCCACCAACTCCCTCGAACGAAGCGATCGAGTTAGGTCTCCAAAAGGCGTTGTCGATATATAGAGAGTTTGCAGGGAGGCTCGGAAAAGATGAAAATGGAGACCAAGTTATTCTCCTTAACGATGAAGGTGTCAAATTCGTAAAGGCATCAGCGGATTTGACCCTACACGAGGCAATGCCGTTGAAGCCTTCGCCATCTATACTAAGTCTCCATCCAAGCCTTCATGGTGTGGAGGAGTTGGTGCAAGTCCAACTCACTAGCTTCAAATGCGGCTCACTTGTAATAGGTTTCACCGCTCATCACTATGTAGCCGATGGGGAATCGACTAGTGCCTTCCTGGTTGCTTGGGGGCAAGCAACCAGAAACGTTGACATCAGTCCGATCCCTTCTAGGGAGACGTCGATTTTTGCCCCCCGTGACCCTCCTAGGTATGATTTTGAGCATAACAAGTTGGAGTATACGAGCCGGAAATTTAAGGAAAAGTACTATTCCATTGTCAATAAGGATGTTACCAAAGAAATTATGATGCATAATGTTCATTTTACACGTGAATTTCTCAAGAAATTGAAGGCCAAGACTTCATCACAAAATCATCGGCCTTACACGACTTTTGAAAGTCTTGTAGCTCATCTATGGAGAGTTATAACTAAGGCTCGTGGTCTAGGGGGACATGCGACCACTCATGTAAGAATATCAGTAAATGGACGTACAAGGCTAAGTCCTAAAGTCCCAAATTACTTCGGAAATTTTGTTCTATGGGCATTTCCAACTACGACAGTTAGAGATCTTTTGAATCAACCGGTTTCATATGCGGCAAAGCTCATTCATGAAGCAATTATGGAGGTAAACAATGACTATTTTAAATCGTTCGTTGATTTTGCTAATCATAAGGCAAAAGAAGACGATCTTGTTACATCGGCTGATTCAAGAAAGCAACTATTGAGTCCTAATATTGATGTTGATAGTTGGTTGAGGTTTCCGTTTTATGACCTTGATTTTGGTACAGGGTGCCCTTTTATCTTCTTGCCATCTTTTATGCCAATTGAAGGGTTGATTTTCCTATTGCCATCATACGTTGGAGATGGAAGCATGGAGGTGTTTGTAGCCATGTTCAAGGACAACTTGGATGTCTTCAAAGAATTTTGTTATTGTCTTGATTAGGTTATATGTAATTTATCACTTATTATATGTGTAACATTTATAGCTAGTATGAGTATAAGTGTAGTAAGAACTTATAATATTTTATGGGATGTTTGGAGTAAGAATTTCAACGCGATCAAGAAGGATAAGGACTAGGACATGATCAAAAGAAATGCTTTGAATTTCTGCTGTCGCTCATTTTGGAACCCAAGGAAAGTTGGAAGTTTTTGAAATCTCTAGGATGTAACTATTGATAAATTCAATGAAGATTGTAACCTTTTTATTTCCCCAGTCCCTTGTTATTTGCACTATGATACTCTTGATGTAAACTCTGT